>WEIV01015497.1:121423-149906 GCA_013390005.1 Calyptomena viridis
GTCAAACAGTGGAAAATTATTTGCCTACTTACCTAACACAGACACAGCCTTCTGTTCTTACTGTGAGAGGCTCTAAAACACTCTATTACACCTGTATTTATAACTTGTCTGAATGCAAGAGTGCTGAAGAAAGGCCATATTTGCCATCTTGTTATTGTGATGATGTCTTGCCTCCGGGGAAGTTCTCACAAGCACAGAATTTATTTTATGACTTCATTTGTACTGACAGAGTGAATTGTGAATGGTTTTGTGATTGCTTGGAGTGAGAGCTTGATTTGCTTTTTCTGAATATTTCCCTACACAATGAATGCATTCTACTGACTTTATTAAGAATTCAGATTAAGAAAATATATAGATTCCATGCCATAGATATTTTATCTTCAAGGTGTCAAAATTTGCTTTTGTTTGGGGATAATAAAAAATATGTCCTTGACTTCCCCATTGGCTGCCTCAAAATAAAAGATTCCTGAGTCTGTACAGTCACTAAATACCCAACTCATTAGTAAAACAGACAGAGTTATGTAGGGTTATGTGTATTTTCAGCTCTAAATTACTTTTCCAAGGGCACTGTTATGAAAAGGTTATTATGTAGAACACGAGTCTTCATTTCAACTCCAGAATTAGCAACAAATCACAGGTTGTATACCACATCCTAACAAAAAAGTATCAATAATTGTATAGAATAGGAAAATAGCAACATCAGACCTATGAGTTATAAAAAAGGAGGTTTGAGCAGGGTTTTAGCCATGCCTAAGAAGCAGTTAGAGATGCAGAGAATTGCAAAACTGAACATGCCTGTTGACCCAGGGACATAAGGGTGGCCAGGCTTTTTCACAGTGCTGCACCCTTGTAGTAATGGCTGTTGTAATAGTTTTTATGCACCATAGGAGAAAATTAATTTTTGGACCATAGGATAAAATTGATTTATCCAGGCTGCAAGTAAAACTTTTCTTGCCACTGTGACCTGAAAATACGTGTTTCTTTTGCTGAAGCTGTGTGCATCTTGCCACACACACCACTTTCAGCCTTGGCTCCATGCAGAACATAGCAAAGACCCAATTTTAACCTCAGACAGGTAAATGCAGACCCCAAGGATCTCAGATAGACTTACCTGGCCATATCTGAATGTATTTCAACTTAAAACTGAATGAGTCCTGCTAGGACTGCCAGCTCTGCTTCTGAGGAGGGTTCCTCAGGATGGAGGACAGGTAGGCTGTGGGTTAGCAAAGGGTAGGGTGGGTAGTACTCCAACACCTTTTCTTTTTTAATAAGAATTGCAGACTGGTGTTTTGAGTAAATTTCATAGTTTGCACACAGTGTGACAGAGCAGAGTACATCTCTGGTGTATCATTCCCCATTTCCTCTCACTCCCAAAATTCAAATTTCAGACCAATAGTTCAGAAATTTCTTTGACAAAGGGATGTTTCACTATGGAATTATGGAAAACAAGACTGGGAAGGACCCTTAGATGCAGAATCTTCTTGATTCCTGACACAAACTCATCCATCTTGTCTTTTGTTTAAAAAAAAAATCCCACCAAAAACAAAACCCCAAAAAAACAACAGCGGTGATTATTCCTTGACTTCACTACAAACACAGCCAGTCTTGATCTGAGAGCATCAGGGTAAGATTCATTGCTGAGAGAGAAAAGTAATGAGAAAAACATTAAAATTTGGGAAAGGAATCTTGTTTAAAAGGAATTACTTCCTTATGATGTATTTGTTTTAACTAAAAAATAATTATTAATTGAAATTTTAAAAATCTCACAAAATGTCTCTGCAGTTATAACAAAGCAAAAAAATCGAAATGAATGCATTTATAAAAAGGATGCAATCAGAGGAGGCCGGTTTCCTAAAACCTCTTTTTCTATAATCACAGCTGCATGAAATATGTAGGCAAAAGCTCAGTGTTTTTCTCAGAAAACAATTTATATCTTGCTAGGACAGTAAATTATGCTTAGTGCTACTTTTCAAAAAAGCTTTAAAGGGAAAGGGAAAAAAATCACATATTCCAGAGACCTCAGCCTGTCAGTTCTGACTGCATTGGCTGTTGTGCTCATTGATGTCTTTACATCTTTATTAAGATTTTAATACACACTGACTTAATGTGGCAGACAAAGCTTAGCTTCTCTCTGAATTTGCTCCAAAACATCTTTGAGAGCAATGGTGCAAAATATCCTCTCCCTCTCTCTCCTTCCACGTATGTGAGGAGATGTATGTGCACATCTACCAGTGCAGGCAGACACACGTGCATCACTCATGCATGTGTGTAAGTAGTATTTTTAATGCTGTGATGCTGAAACAGTTTGTTAACAAAAATACCTCAGTGATTCGTTTGGATACTCAAGTGTCAATTAAAAAAAACATTCTTCTAATCCGACATTTTTACATTCAGGTGTGCCCCCAGGAACTTCATTTGGTCCTGATGGAAGTGCAACCTGAATGCTTAAGAGTCTGCTTTTCAAAAGGATTTATTCCTGAGGCATATCTGAAAATCTCACTAGTGATCTGTGCCACCATTTACATGCACGTCATACAGCCAAGCTGCTGTGAAGGACCCAGTGAGATTTCCCTGAACTCTGGAGAGTATGGGATCTGCCCATTGCTGCTCAACCCTCACTTGCAATAAAAGAAAATGCTGGTTTAAAATCTTTAGAGCTGGCATTTTCTACATGGTGAGTATACCAAAAAAATTCTTGCTTCTACTCTCGTTATTGATATTATGCTACATGATATTATGACTACGAATCTACTTATGCTTTTGTCATTGTAAAATGCTGCACAGCTCTGACCTCAGAAACTTGTGATAAAAATAACTAGGTGCTGAATTGGGTGGTGGCACTTCTGCAGGTAAGGGTGGAGTAAGGTAAAGGCAAAACCTTAACAGGCCTCTTCTATCTCTTTTCTTATATCATACACAAAAGGAACAGAACTGTCATCAATATTATGAAGTCTTTGCTGTAGCCACATAATTAGAAATCTCTGCAATTTGCAGGATTTATGCCTCTTACTTACCTCCAGTTAATATTTTGCCATGCAAATATAAACGTTTTAGGTGATTATTACTGCAAAACATGTTCATACCGTTTTAACTGCCCTGTGCTTGCTTTGTCAGTGCAGGAATTACAAGTCCCTTGCACAGCTAAGCTTGCACAGCTAAGTTTCACTCTTAAGTCAACAAAATAAAACAAGACAAAATGCAGGATAACAGATCAATAGATGGAAAGCCTGAGGGTTGCTGACAAAGAAGAAAGGAGGAAGAGGGGAGGATTTTACTGATTTTAGAAAGTTGGAAGAGGAAATAAATAGGAAGAGGCAGAATAACAGATGTGTAGCACAGAGATAAGGAGTGCAGAGAAAGGAAATATCAGAGGAGTGGAAGAAGTTCAGCATGTAAAAGAAAAGGAAAATGAGCAAGAAAGTAGCCAAAAGGAAACTTTGCCTAACAAATAGTTTAAAAATACATGAACAGCATAAGCCTGTGTTCCCTCCCAACTTCTTATGCACCCCCAGCCTGCTCTGTGGTGGGATGGGGTGAGCAGCAGCAGATGTGTGAGCACTGCTCCCAGCAATAATGAAGGCATCCCTTTGTTACCAACATTGTTTCCAGCATAAATTCAAAACACAGCCCCGTGCCACCTACTGTGAAGAAAACTAGCTTTACCCCAGTAAGAACCAGCACACTCCATGACCCTGGGCAGCTTCAGTCAACTGGTTCTGCATTGTCTACACTAAGTCAGACATATCATTGCTCATGGCTGAATTATACATAGATGTATTGCCAACCTGTGCTTCAAAGACGCCTTCTCCCCACTTACCAGCCTGAGAATGGCAGAAGACACAAGTAAGATAAAAAATGCACATCACAGTAGGTTTCTTGAAGGTTAATTAAAAATCCATATGGATTATAGAATATAAGAATGAGCTACTATAAATTCTTCTGAGGTACCATTCAGGCCTTAGCAGGTAGCCTAATTGCTTCAATCCAAATTCTCATGATACTTTAACAATTTTTAATGTAAACAAGATCTTGTGTAATCACTTTCTTGCAAAGCTGTCTTCTGGTTTTAGGGATCAAGTCTTATTTATACCAGAAGGAAAGGCTGGGGAAATCAAGATCAACAAGGATATACAGAAGGATTCAAGCCTTCTTCTTTAAAAGTTCCCTGCTGGAAGGCATTCAGCACTCTCAGTGGTTGCAGGAGACCACTGAAGCTGGGTCTAGTTTCTGTGGCTCTCACAAGACTCAGGACCATGTGGGGCAAAGCCTTTGATAGATCTGTTTTACCTGGAAGAGACCTGAGGTGGAAAACGGCAACATGCAAGTAGCCTCATCAGACCAGTAGCAATAAGAAGAAAGGATTTCTCCTGAATGCCCTGTGCATTGAACAACGTGTGCTCAGGGTTGAAATGCAGTCTAAATTCCAGACTAAGATAAAACAGCTGGAGCTTGATAACAGAGGATCAGGCACCAACTAGCACAAACCAATAATCTGTGTGTAAGGTTCGAATTAATTCCACAGTTTCCCCAACAGGATCCAGAAGTAACTACGGATTTTAAAGACTCGTATTTTTAGTGCAAAATGGTAGCATGAGCTGTAATGTTCTAGAACACCTTTATGGGAATACTATTCAATGTTTTTAAATTGTCTTACACTGTGTTATAGTGTTCCATTAATATATTTAAGCTTCCAAATATATTCTTAAAAACTTGAAAAATTAATTGTACATAAAGGCTGTAACTAAGGAATAGGTGGCTAAATATGGCTCACCAAGCTGGACTGGGGTTGGTCTTACTACTCTATCTGAAATTCCACCCTTGATATCCTTGAAGAGCTGGTTGGAAGACAGGCTTCCGAACACAGCACTTCAGCCCATCTTAAGGTAGATGTCAGAATAATCAGCATGAATTTCTTTTGTAGAATAAATGGCATTTTCTACATGGGGTGAGTCCAACATATTTTTCATGCTGTGATTATATAAAGAGCATGATGGGAATCCATTTCAGCTAATAGCAACTATTTAGCTTTGCTAGTTTTCTGGCTTCCGACTACAATTAAAGGAAAGAGAGGCAACCCCTGAGAGTAATACCTGCCCCTTGCTCAGACACTGCTGTTAAGACAGGATGAAACACCTCTGGTTGCTGCTTACTCCCTGCCAGCTTCAGCAGGAAGCAGGACCATGATTTTGGTGAGAGCCTCTGAAAATGAATACAACACAAACAACATATTTGTGCTTTATTGTGGAGTACAATGATAGTTCCATCTTTCCTTTTCCTTGTGGGTATTCATCCTCCAGTATTTTGCTGGGAATACACAGTTCTTTGTCAGTGAACCACTCAAGCTGAACTGGACCCTGACTGAAAAGCTCACAAATCACAGAGTTGAGCTATTTGCCAGATCTGGGGAGAAGAAACCCGAACAATGTCCCATTAAATCTAATCACACTCAAATAAGTACACAGAGGCATCCAGTTTTCAAGTACTCATTTCACACAAACCAATGAATATTATTCCACATTATTTTCACCCCTCAGAAGGAAAGGTTAAACATCCGTTTGACTGACAGACATCCCAGCCAGAACACCAGGGTAATACAGAAATACGAGCAGATAGCATTTAGCAGTGTTTAAAGTCATGCCTAAAAATGCAGGCATAGAAGTGCACTTGAAAGACAGCAAGGTGAGTCAGACATCCAGCAATTACATTGTACTTAAAATGAATGAGAAGGTTACTGCTGGGAGGTCAGGAGAGATCACTTTGTCAGGCAGTGTTAAATGAAGCAGTTGCCTCTGTCTTTCTTTAGAGCTGCTCTGTGAAATGCAGCATCTAGTAATTTAAAGGTGATGTGAACAATAAGGCAGAGTGTTTTCAGAAGAAAAGCCTGGCTGTGTCCATTTGCTTCCATTTGCAAAAGCATGGACAGGAAAAGATGAAAGATGCTTTGCATGTCAGTCAGTGCACTTCTGTGGGCTCCAGATCTCTGCTGAACAGAGAAGAGGGACTCTGAGGCTCTTGGGCTAGATCTTTGCACAGCAGTGAGGCTGGATTTCATGCACTGATGTTTAATTCTGGCATCCACTGACAGGCAGAGTAGCCCGGATGTTGAAGATGTCCCAGTTCCTCTACTGAAGGTGTGATGCCTTTATCAAAGCCAAGATATAGCTTATAATATAGATAACATTTTATATGAAGTGAGATATTCAGGATGTTCAAGGACTGCCCCAGTGTTTCTATCCCCATGTATTTTCTTCAACATTTTCATCCAAGATCAACGTTTTTTCTTCCTTCCTTTACTTTGAACATTCTCAGCATGAGACATGACAGCAACAGGCAGGAGCTTTTCCTTCTATATTCAATGAGACTATCATTTGAAATACAGATAGATCAGACCAATCTCTCCTGCAACCTTGATGTAAAACACCAGCTATGGCTCCTGTGCTTTGTGCTCTGTTTTGGATGGTTCCCTAACCCAGCTATGGATTTGCTGACCCTGTGTCCAGTATTCCAGGCCTTCCAAAATTTTTGCCATTCCCCAAGAGTTTTATTCTGTGTGCAGTGAAGTTATATTTAACCTTCCTTCATCAAACTGCAGCACACATGAGCTTGGCACTATTTTCCTTGGAATAGCACTTATACATAATGTAGTGATGATCATTGTCCCAAAAGACAAGAATCTGAGCTACTGGTTGCAGTGAGAGAAAGATGTCCAGTGTGAAAGTTACCCTCTGGCATGGTTAAGCATATTTAAACATCACTAACTTTATGTTGAATATTCACAGAGCTTAAAGAGCCCCACAAGTGCTGATATGACCCTGTAATTTGTCCTTTGTGACTGCAGTGGAAGCACACGATAGCATTTGCTCTTTAATGGGATTTCAAAAGCCTTTACAATCCTTTAATAAAAAAAAATACAATCAACAGAAAATAAAGCTGCACTTTCAATTAACGAGGACAATTACTTCTAATTGTGAAGCTCATACATTTTTCAAAAGAAGAGATATCATTTTGCCTTAATTGCTAGGTGCGGTGAATAGGCAATTAAAAACACATTTAATTTGGACCCACAGATAACAAGGAGCAAATTTCTGTCCTGAGCAGATTACACTTGTGAATGAGCCTCCATTTTCACTTTAAAACTAATAAAGGGGCTCTCTGGGCATATTTTATGGTTTCTCCATTATTGCCACTGGAGATAAGGTATCAGCATTTCCATTACAAACAGCTGATTTTCAGGGGGAGACACCTAAATATTCCTGAGGACAGAAGTGTGCCGTCACTCGGCCCGGGAGGGCTGAGTGTGGTTTTATAATTACTCGGTGCTCCCCTTAGGAATGCAGTGCCTGCCCTCTGCACTCTGGGCGATCAGCCGGGACAACTAAACAGGAGTGGGGACTGTGTTGCTCTGAAGTGCAAATGCTTTAATAGAAATCAGGTCCATAACAGAAATATGCCCCTTTACCCCTCCACACACACTGTTGTATGCTGTATCTGCGTCTGACAATTGCACAAAATTGATAAAAAAAATAACAATTTCCCACTCTTTCCTCTGGTCTCGCTCCTGCAAACATTGAGCATATCAGCCAGCTTTACAGAGGAGTTTGCTACTCCCTGAACTGAAGGAGATAAGCCCCGGAGAGCCATGTTCTTTTCTGCTACACAGCATCATCATGGGAAAAATTTACATGTGAATCCATTTGTGCTGCTATTTATCTGCAAACCAAGAATGACATATTCAAAACAGTCACAGCTGAATGTACTTTGCAAACTAGGATAGCTTCTGTATTCCAGCTCCCTTCTTACTCATTTAAATCCTGTCCCTTTCTAACACAGGGAAACTGAGGCTGTCTGAGGGCACTGATAGGAAATATAATCAGTAATTCCTAGAGATTAGTGAAGGTTGAAAACATTGTAAGCGTAAGATGATCTCCAAGATCAGAAGTTATGGCTGTTCATCATCCCATCATGCTGTCAGGGAGGAGGGTGCATAAGAGTAGAAAGAGGAAACCCAGGCCTTGTTCATAACAGGTGTTGAAAACAACATTCAGAAGAGACGCTGGAAGATCCACACTGCAGCCTCTGAACTTTCCCCAGCAATAAAGATAACTTGGATTAGAAAAAAAAATCAAGACATTACTCTGTTCATGCAGCCCAGTGAATTTTAGCCACATCTAAAGTTGATAGGGGACATCATTATACAAAGACTTGCAACGCAAAAACAAACCAGAAATTGCTCTTTTCTTTTTTTCTGTTATATCTATGCTCAGGAAAGCACAAAGCACGTATTTCATTATCATGATTTATCATGCACATCAGCTTATTCCATCAAGGCATCTTTACTTGGGTTACTTGCATGCCTGGAGCTAAGACAGCAGAGAGCTGACTAAAAGTAAGACTGATCAGATGCTTAAAGGGAAGTCTATCAGCACCTGGCTGATTTGGGGCTTCTAATGAAATCGGTCATGGAAACCCAATTCATTAGGCTTTAGTCTTTATTGATTTCTTGCCAGACCAATTTATAGAGTTGCAGAACTCACAACTTCCTACAAAGATTTTTGTAGAAGTAGTAGAAGAGTGAAAGTCAGAAAGAGTCCTTGTGTTCATGGATAAGCAACTCTGGCTCCTGTCAGTCTTCCCAAGAGCTCATTTAGTTCTCCAGAGATGTGGACCCAGGAACAGCTCACGAGTCAGTGTTACCTTGGTCACAGTAGGGGATTAACGCGGTTAATAGGATGTTATTGTCTGGAGCTGTGAGAGCCTCAACAGCCCAAAACAAAGGGGCAAATAGAGTAGTGGGCTTGTTTCAGGGACTTTCAGAACAGTTGGATTAAAGTATTGCTATAATCTGAGTCTTTGCAAATACAGATAACGTTGCTTCTAAAGCCCACTTGAACAGTTTATTCTTTTAAATGCTTTCTTTCTGTAACATCCAAGGCAAACTTCATGCTAATGGCCAGAACAGGTTCTGTACAAATGAGAGCTTTGGTAGTCAAAAGCTCTAATTTATTTGTTTATTTATTAAACATTTATTTATTTGGGCTATTTTTGTTAGATGGTATTCATGGCACTGTGCTGATGGCCACTCTACTTTGCCCTCTCAGGTCTTTACTGAAAGACATTGTTCATTTTGCACTTCACAGCACCCATCCCAAATGTTCCCTGGTGCCATAACAAACTGAACCAGCCGGTGCCTCTCGGTGCCTCATGCAAAGTTTCATGGCAATGTGTCTAACTTGTAGGGACAGTGTGGGGGTATCTGAGGTGCTTTCAGTCCCAGACACTGGTAGTGACTCCAAAAGCTGCCCAGAGAGCAAAATGTTGCACTGGGTATTCCCCTGCTCTGTTAGCTCCTGCCTCTGCTGACTTCAGTATCCACAGTGCTCCTTCTGAAAGGAAGATCCTGTGATTTCAGACAACCACTTCCAGCCACCATCTCTCCAGAGGCACCTGCCAGCAGCCAGGTCTCTCCAAGAGAGACCAGGAAACTCAATGGCAATTGAAATCAGGACTCTGGAATTCAGGTCTGATTCACCCGAGGAACAGAAAGAAAAAAATGCTTCACCTATGATGGGAAGTAGTAGAAGTTTGTGCTTGATGGATGGTGCAGAAGGGTATTATGCCTCTTGGTACTCCCCTTGGCTACTCCAGCTTCCACAGCCACTGGCTCCAGGGCTGTGAAGCATTACCAAGCTGTGCAAAGTGAGGAAGGAAAATAATAAGTATTAGTAACAATGATACGAATGAGCTGTGTAAATGAGGAGAGTTGATATTACTGAAAAGGCTCCCTAGGGCTCCAAAACATTTGGGTTCTGCATCCATGATATTTCTCATCATTTTTTGTGTAAATAGATACAGCACAGATGGAGAAAGGAAATTGCAGGGCTTCAGTCACAAAGCATGTCAGTAGAAATGGTCAGGAATTTTCTGTTTAGAGGCTTCTGTCCTCTCAGAAGATGGAAGGTCATCAAAGCAGAAGGGATTTGAGGGAGACAGCTCACTGAACTTGAAACTGGACTTGAAACAGAATATTTTCCTGTGCTATGAGAAATAGGACAAATGGTGAACCCCTTGTTTTGCATGGTATTTTCACCTCATGTTCAAAGCATTACTACAAATGAGGATTTTAAAACAACTTTTTTTATACATCTGAAAAGAGTACTCCAATATTAAGGTGATGAAAAAATATTTCCCTGGAAAAAGTTGATTTGTACTACATTAAAATATTCCATATACAGCAATCTAAGGAGACAAAGAGAATATTTCATACTTGGAGTGTGAGATGCAAAAGTATGATTTTCCCTCATTACATCAGGGAGCGCTAAGATGTATTTATAATTTGAAGGACTTTAGAGACTGAAGGAGCTTGAGTGTGGAAGATGAGATACCAATAAAAAGGGAAATAATCTTGAAGAGAGCTGTGTTGAATTCCTTGGAAAGCAAAGGCAGCAAAAGATAAACCATGACCACAGGCGCATACTTAGTTGTCTGCCTTTATAAATATGTATCAGCTAAAAACAAGTACATCAGTCTCAATATGTGTGTAAAAACCTAATCAATATGAAGGATAGCAGAGAACAGGTTTGGTCTGAATGCATAGATGTGATATATGAATACATTATACAAGTCTGGGATGGTAATGAGAGTACAGATACTGCTATAAATACACACACATGGGCTGTTGGCACTGATCTTTGGTTTAAGGGCAGTGCTGAAGCAGCAGTTTGGCATTGTTCTTCCTGATTGGATCACTGCTAATCTATAGTCTTATAAATCAGTGTGTTTAGGGCACTGCCAGTCTGATTCCTTATGTGATCAATTGTCAGGTTCAATTAATGGCCAGACAAGTCTGATGCTCTCCTCTCCTCCTGCTGTAGCACTGAGCCCAAGCTGCACTTAGTGTGACAGCTGGAGTTGTTCTTCTCTTCCAGTGGTGATGAAGGAAAGAGAAAGGCATGATGACCTCCTTTATCAGTGGGATATCAGTGGGATGTCTGTGCTGCTCCTAACTCCACTGGCTTTGCTCTCAGTGCACTCCCATATAATCAGCAGGGAAGGTCTCCTTTTGTGAAAAAACCTCAACTGGAGCAGAATTATGTGAATATGGATGGAGAGCAATGTAGTGCAACCACAAGCATGGACAGACCAGCCAACAATCTATATTCTTACAGATTAATTCAAATATCAAAACACAACAAACAAAAGGAATAACAAAAAAAAACGTTCAGAGTGAAGTAAAGTTACCAGGGAAGTCCCTCAAGGATCTGTCCCAGAGTTTGTTCAGCTCAGCGTATTCATATATGGTTTAGGGAAAGCAATAAATAACACAAAATTATTCAGAACAGCCAATTCTATGGTGATTTTGAAGACTCACAAAAGGATTTCACAATGCTGAGTGACAGAGTGATAAGATTGCAGTTGAATTTCAATACTGATGAATACAAAGTAATGCGTTTAGGGGCGAAAAAAACATAACCACACACACAAAACTAGTGGTTTTAGAAATTAGACAGAGGGAAGGAAAGGATAGGAAAGATCCATATAGGAACTGTGCAGACAAGAAAAATTACAAATAATTATTCACAATGCCCAAGAAATAGGCAGTCCAAAATAAAAAAATCAGAAGGAAGGTAAAAAATAACACAAAACCAACAGAAATTACTTTTTATGCACTTCATAATTAAATGACGGAACTCATTGCCACAGGAAATTGCAGAGACAAAAGCAAAATCTGGTTCATAAAAAAGTTGAATCTCACTGATAGAGAATATGTCATTGCAGATTAATACCGGCTCAAAAATTCTTTGAACTGCTGTTTGCCAGAAGCTGGTAGAATATATCAGATGAAAATAGCTTCCTACACAACCTGTTAATACTCATCCTGATTACTAGCAGAGAAAGGATTGAAGACTATCTGCTTTTTATTCCGCCCAGGATGCTGGTTCTTATATTTTTAATAACAATACTCTTACCTGCTTTTGAAAATAAAAAAAAAAGCCACTAGACCAAACTGCCATACATTTCTATGAAATGAGAAGGTGTGGAAATAAAGAGATATATTACTTCTTAAATTGCCAGACCATAGGAAAATTATTTTCCTTGCTTTCCTACTTATTGGGATAATATCTGTACTTTAATCAGCCTCTCTGCTCTCCACGAGTCTGACTTTGCCACAAACTCAATTCTTCAAAGCTGTTACCTTGCACAGAGATATAAGAACCATCAACCATGAACAAAAACTGCAGTCAGTAGGGATTCACAACATGGCTTTAACCATATCAGAAAGTCAGTCCAGTCCCAAAATAAACAAGCTGTTTCATTACTGATAAAGTTAAAATAAGACTGTTTTCTTGCAGTGCTCCTACAAGTCAGGTTTCCTGCCTTCTGTCCCATTCCATCTTGTCCTATCTTTTGTTCCCTGAGAGAAGAAATTGACCCACACATCACTACAGGCTCCTTTCAGGTAGTTGAAGAGAGTGGTAAGGTCTCCCAGAGCCCCATTTTCTCCAGACTGAACACCCTCAGCCTCACAAGACTTGTGCTCCAACTCCTTTACCATCTCCACTGCCCTTTTCTGGATGCACTTCAGCATTTCAATGTTTTTGGAGGGGCTCAAAGCTGAACACAAGATCTGAGATGTGGCCTTAGTGCTGAGGACAGGGACACAGTCACTCTCCATCAGTTTGGAGTGAAAACAGCCAACTGCATCAAAAGCTACAGAAAGGAAACAGACAAACCCAAGAGCCCCATTACACATCTTTGATTTGAAGACTAAAGGGTCACAAAAAGTCTCACATATCACTCTTTGTCTGCAGAGCTTCTGAAACTTCAATCTACAGGGATAGAGTGATTGAGAGAGAATGTGTGTGTTAAAGGAAGCCCACCCTCTTTCCTGATGTCATTAACAGACAGAAAAAACAGGTTCCGGGACATTTTAATTTATGGGAACATATTAAGGAATAAAAGGGCTTTGCTAGAGGTGCCCAAACTTGAAAACATTTTCCATGTTTTCTGTTTCACTGTGAAGAGGGATAGCTTTTCCCTCTGCAGCACCCGATGAAACAAGAAGAGACAAACACAACCACAGGATGGAAACAAATTGCAGACCTCATCCAATTACACAGTTCAAATTCTTAAATCATCTGAACTGCAAGTCAGGCGTTTCAGTTCACTTTAGTTGAGAACAAGGAGAAAAAAAAGATTCTTTGAGAAAACTCATTTTGTCTGAAAGCAAAACATTGCAAGTCAGCCATGAGCTGCAAGTTCAGAAACCTTTGCTAAAAGCCTCTATTCATTTGCAGTTTATTGGATAGCATGAAGCTGCCCATTTTGGTTATATTCTCTTTTTTTAAATGCTTGAGACAGTAAAATATAAGAAGATTAATCATATGCAATATATATTCATTAGGTGAATACTGAGACAACGAATCAAATACATTACTTTGCATAAACATTTCTCATAAAATATGAGTGGGCATCATATTTAATAAAAATCAGGAACAAGTGGGGAATGATTGCCCTGCACACAAAAGCAATATAAAATAAACACCTTCATAAGCAACAGTTTCTCCACTTACCTCCACAAGCTACTCATAAACACAATCCATTATAACAGCAAACTGGATCTGGGTTTTGCCATTTTACAATTATTATTCCCTCAAGAAGGAGATGATATGAAACTTTATGGTAACTTTTCTTTTGCTTAATACTGCACATAAATTATGTCAGGTCACAGGGAGCAAACAAGCAGAGTAAGTACCATTTTCTTTCCATTCCTTCTTCTCTCCTTTCTTAAACTTTTTTATTACTGCTCCTTTTGAGAAATGTTTTTCATGAGAATATTTCCTTCTGCATTAAAATATAATCACTATTTGGGGGGAAAAATGGATTATAGGTCAAGCTTTATCACTGCCCATTAAGGGACCGGTCATTGCTATGGAAAGGCATAAAATCAGCTATATTGCAAAATCAGTACAGCACTGAACCAAATGAAAAAAAGGTTATTTGAGAAACCAGTGTGCAGTTTGTTGGAGCAACACAGAGGTCTGTTATAAAAGCCTTTCTTCACTGAGGTGAAAGTCTGAGAACAATCCCTTGGGGACCACTAAACAAGGCTGCCCAGAGCTGGTACAGCACTGGGGAAGGGTAACACCTACCCCAAAGTCCATCAGTATAAAGATAAAATCTAAAACAATCACTGTTCCTGACTCCCAAATTACATCCCTCCATACAAGACAGTCTTGCCTCCTGGTGTAATGCATAGCACAGAGGTCAGCACCCAACACTGCCTGGAGCTGTCTAGCCCTTGGAATTTGCATTTGGAATTTGACATTGTACATGAAAGTTGAGTGCAAAGACATTTCAAAGTAATTAATAATTAATAGAGAAAGGGGTGTTAAATGCAAAGATCTACCAACTCTGGCTAAGGAATTTGCTGAGTCACATATCAGAGGTTGAAAGAATATTGCTTGCCTATATTGCCTATATTGCCTACTCTCAGAGTACCGAGCATGATGAACCTCTTCTCTGACCTACAGCAACATACTGTGCTGCAGCTGCACTTTCAGGGAGTCTAGTGATTCTCTCAGTTCATTATTGTTTATAAAGACATTATTGTTTATAAAGAAAATATGCGTTATTAGTCTGTATCCCACATTAGCAGACGAGGTGTACAAGGAGCAAGGAGATAAACCTGGCCAACAAAAATGGATCCTATTATTTGCACTTGGTGGTTTGCAGCTATGACACCATAGTCAAGTGTCATCAAAAGTCCATCTAAGAGTGCTCTTTGAAGTGTTTCTAAACAGTAAGGTATTTATTACATTAATTGCAAGTAGTAAAATCTAGTTGTTCAATAGTTGATCTAAGCTGACCATGTGCTTCATATTCTTTGTCAAGAAAAGTAAAAGCTTGAGTATAACCATGTGTAATGTTCTCTAGGAAGAACTCCAGAATATTAAGCAGTGAAGGAGAATGAAGATAAAAAGTTGCATAAAGACAAGTTGCAAGTTATAGGAAGCAGTACACACCTAATTATCACTAATGACAAATGTCACTGAGTCAAGTGCAAGGTCACACTGTTTACTGAAAATAAGCACTGATACCATCCTGAACTTGTCAGTGCTGTGCATCAGTTTTACTGACATCAGGCACATGAGTTTGCTGAGAAGAGAGTGGTTTTTCCTTCACTGATCCAGGCAGCCAATGACAGGGATTTAAGGAGAGACAGTAAAGACATATTCCTGTCAGAGACTGCCATTAACAATTTTGGGAAGTCATGACGAAACAGGAAAGAGCATCTACCTTTTTTCAGCCCTGCTTACCCTGGTTTAAGCAATTTTCTGTATTATGCAGTTTAATTTAACATCATATGTTTTTAATTTTACTAGGAATAGAGTGATATATCTTCATGAAGGCCTTCAAGAGGCTTGGATTCTCAAAAAATTGCTTTTCCTACAGTCTACATCTTGTGCTCTTTAACTTATGGAGAAGACTCTTGAATGTAAGAGCCTCAAGGGTTTATGTTTCCGGTTGTGTTACTAGAGAATAGTCTAGGGTACCAAATTAATACTGAGTCAAGGGAATAATCAGTGCAAACCTTCATGTGCATCCCCATCAATCCATAGTTTCATGATTCACAGACACATCACAGAGCAGATGCACAGCTAACAAAGTCTCCAGAGGTGCTGTGATGATTGGTACTAACTAGCCTGTAGTTTCTGAACTCTGGACTTTTGCTTTCCAAGTGGGTGAGATTCTCTCAAAGGAGAAGAGTAGGAAAAAGGAGGTAGGGAATTAGGAGGTGGAAAGAAAGAAGTTGTATTGGAACCCTCTTGTCAGAAAAAAACTCCACATGAGCTCTCAGGGCATCCATGAAGATCCACAGGCTGAACTGCACCAAGCTGCAGCATGTGTTCAAAAGGGCTGAGCTCCAAGATTGCAATTTTGCCACCTTGCTTTGCTGTCTGTGTTTTATTGCTCTATCAACAACCTCTTTCTCTTTTGTCTGTGTCTTATTATTAAATCCTCCCCTCCTAAATCCACCCACAAACATACAGTATTCTGAAATGGCATCATCTATCTTACCAAAAGGATGAAATTTTACCATTTGAATTAAAATGAGGAAAAATGACATGGATTCCATCTTTTCAGGCTGAATTACTGTTTTAATCCATCATGCTGGCTACAGTGGTAAATGCTGACCCAGAACTGCTGGGAGACCCCTTGATTACATTCTAATTAACCATCGCACTGATGTTGTGATAAGAGACATCATAGGTTCTTGATTTCTACATGGCATGCTCGAAGTCAGATGTCTGGCTGTGATTGACATAGATACTATGAGACTAATAAGAGTGCTTTCGGAAGAGATTATGACAATATCTTCTCAAACAGAAGCAAAAGCAAGCCATGCTTTGTGGGTTAAATTACAATTTTGCTTCCACCCCCTTAAAACTTCAGTGTGACAGTGCCAGATAGTCCATTGCTTTGCATGCTCTTACAGCTATTTGCATTTGTAGTAGGCACTTTACACCTAGTTTTCAGGGGAAAAGTGGCTGCACAACAAGATGCTGGAGAGTCAGCTTCAAAATGTGCATAACAGAAATGAATATTCCATAACATTGTTTTCCTCCTTCTGCCTCAGGAACCAAGCCCTGCAGAATAAGTCACAAAAT
This sequence comes from Calyptomena viridis, assembly GCA_013390005.1. Lineage (NCBI taxonomy): Eukaryota > Metazoa > Chordata > Aves > Passeriformes > Eurylaimidae > Calyptomena > Calyptomena viridis. Next base: position 138,094 of record WEIV01015497.1, read on the forward strand.
GTGAATACCACAAATGGACAAGCCTGTGAAAGTATACAGAAAGAAGGGGAAGAAAAACCAAAAAACTTATGCCACCTTCTCATCAAACCAAGTGGCACTATCAGTTATTAACTTGACCTAATAAACTATGATGGTGGGAAATCTGTTGAGGAAGGCAGAAGTAGGAATTAGAAAAGGAAACACTGCATTCCCCAGCCATAAATATAAAAACAAAAGCAAGGTAATATTATTTTTTATTTCTTCCTCAGGTACTACACTTTTTGACAGTACTGAGATTAACAACCTCACTCTCAAAACGTGTGGCCAGCCTTTGCACTCAAAATAACACTTTATGATTTCATTCCCTGGTAGGTCTTGATAAGGCTTCTGCAGAATTTTTGATGCAGAGCATTATCGTGCTGCTGTGGTATTGATTGATCCACTGTGATATGGGCAGGAGTGCTCACACAGGCTTGAAATCCCCTGCTTGGGTTTGCAAATAGTTCCCCAAGGTAAGATTTATATTACTGAGATGGGAAGAAGTGAAGCAGAGTTCACAGGGATTTTAGAGATGCAACTCCAGCTCCTAAACAGTTTGTATATTTCAAAGCATATGTGTAAAAACATATATATTATTGTTCACAAATTGCGACTGGGGATTTCTTAGTGATTTAGGGGAGAAAGCTAATCTCCCTACTTTTCATAACACAGCTGTCAGGTTTCTCAGGCTATTTAGCACAGCACATTTTAGGATCACTTTTAATTGGTGCCTGAGAGAGAGAGCAGTAGTAATTCGATTTGGTGCTGCTCTTCACCAGCAGACAGCACAGAGCACCTTGTGAGCTCAGAGAGCTGTATTGGCTGAAACTGCTAACGAGCTTAGGGGAAGAGCTGTACATCATAGCACAAACCACATCCAAGAAAGAGGACACAACCAAGTGAAAACTCAGACAGAAACAAGCATGCAGATTGCAGAAGACTGACTGCATTTTCAGGGTTCTTGTCCTCTTAGAAGTTGCAAAGAATGACAGCTGTGACATGTAGCTTATACAGCATCAACTTGGCTTAGTCACTAAGCAAACATACTGCATTTCCATTAATTTGTTTAGGATAATACTTCAATCACTGAATTGATTTCCTCTGGATTGAATTTTTTTTATTATTATTGCAAATTGATCTACACCCCCAGTTCTCTTATTCTGTCAGAGCTCACACTGTGATAATAGCAACCATGAAAGTGCAAGTGCTGTTCATTACAGAAGAACATAAGTAGGACCTGAATTATTTGCCCATATTAGTCATATATTAATTTCCATGAGTTACTAATTAGCAGCAGTTAGCATCCTCAGGCTCATGCAAAGAGCATAAAAGTTCCTAAATCTCCTATATAATTTGCCTTGTGAAAGGAGCCCTGCTGTGACTGAGTACTGATCTAGAGCTGGTGAGAAATACTAGTCTGTGACTTCAGCCTCATAAAATACCAGGACATCAAATTCTGAATATTTCTATAGATTTCAATAAAACTCTCCTAGAAAAAGTGCTCCAATGAACTATGTTCTTCTTTATCCTTTTAAATTTGAACTTTGCTGTGTTCCAAAATGGTTCCATAACAGTACTTAACAGTATGTACACATGACTGGCATAAACAATGCTCAAGGTAAAGAATAATTATATGCTATTTTCTGATTTTTTTGCAAACACAGTCACACTCCTCCTGGACACTAAACCAGTGAGGAGTGCAGTGAAGACTGTTAGCCCATCTATAAAGTAAGGTCCATATGTTGTGCCTTTCACTGTGAAGAACTGATAAAACTGTTCCCTTACAGAAACAGCCTGTAGGAAATGTGATGCAGAGCACAAGTGCAAACTCCTTAGAATAATCAAAGCTGCATAAAAGATAGGAAGAAGCTGATTATGCAGCTCTTCTACAAAGAGGATTTGGAGTTTCTAGAGGATCACAAAGTAAACAGAAGTAAATGTCAAATTGCTTAAAAAACAGAAAAGGACAAAAAAACCACCCATAAAATAACTCTTGAAATACAAAGAGAATTTCTTCTTTGCAGCTCAAAGCTGACCAAATCACTAAGAAAACACTTTTTCTTTGAGCATCACAGTTCAAGGAGTGCATGTATCAGAGAGAGTAGAGAAAAACAACAAGAGCTCTAGAAAATGTAACCTATAGGAAATACACAGAGCTCCATTCAGCTTGGAAAAAGGATATAAAAAAAACCAAGTATCAACATCATAAAATATATACACACAAAAAAAGACAGAAATAAAGTGTTCTTCATGCTGCCTGTAGCCAGGAGATCTAAGAGGCTTAGGGTACACAATTTGATGTTTAGAAACTGGGAAAAATCTCTTACCTTATGGATATTTAAAAGCTGGGATAGACTGTAGAAAGGGGTTTAGACTGTCATCATTAGAGGTTTCTAAGAACTTGGTAGCTAAATTTCTGTCTGCAACACAGAAAAAAAAGTCATTCCTGGTGTCAGCTTTAATAAGCACTTACCCATTTTATCCAGCAGAGCCATCATCCTTCAGATCCAAAGCAAACAGGGCAAACCACTCCAGTCCTCTTGTGCTAGATAAAGGCTTCTTCTTATTTGTAAAGGTTGGTCTGAAACTGCTAATTAACCTACCTTTGTGAAATGAATGCTTCAAGATGCTGTAAAAGATGAAAGTGGGCTTCGAGCATGGAGAAAAACAGATAGAACAAAGACAAAGGCCAAATAGGACAAAACCAAAGAACAAAGGTCAAGTTCTACTCCTATGAGTCACACTGGAGACGCAGGGCAGTTTTCTCTGAGTTCACATAGGTGCAATTAACAGAGAAAAATCACCTCTTCTGTTGCACAGACTAGTTAGGGGTGACATTTGAGTGGTGAACATCCACTGACTCTTGCCCTATCTGAGTCTTTACAGGAAATAGCCTGCACATGAGGTGTCTCAGTGTCTGTCACAGTCTTCCAGCTGCATGATCCAGTTGTTGATCTCAGTAGAAAGAATGTTGTTGGGTTATAGTAGGGCACAGAAATGGAAAAAAAAAAAACCTGCTTTTTTAACAAGAGGTTCAAGTTGAGTCCAAACTAGATTAGGATGTGCTAGTGCACATTGTTTCTGATCCAACTGAAAAAGAGTGTGTCCTCCAAAAACTTTTCTATATGGGGAGGCAACTCTTTCTAGTCTGTTATTCTTATACCTCAGAGCATTTCAGGCTAGATGACTTGTGAATTCATATTCTTTCTTTTATGAATTTCTCATTGCATTCTTCATGTTGACATTGCTACCACCCCAGCCTATTTTCCAGCTACTTGTACAGCACCAGCCAGACCTCCTTCTGCTTGAAGTCCTCTTCCAGCTGCTATATCTTGCTCCTCATTTGTGCTTGTTCTCCTTAAAGCCCTCTTTCCCTGTCAATTCCTGTGCAAAGATTTCAGTGACTAGTTACCCAAGAGGTCCATAATCCAAAAACCACCCAGTTTTGAACCCCTGCAGAGTGCTGAGGTATTGCAGATAGCACCAGGAGCAGCCCACCCATGGTACCACCAGCTCACAGCTGCAGTTTGTATTTTATGGGCCACTTCAGGTTTCTCTTCACATGGGGTTCTCTACTGGGGTTGGCTCATTGCAAAGTGAGGTTGCTCTTTGCACACCTGCCCCCTGGACACCCTCTCAGCCAGTCACCAGCACACCCACTGATGGTGCCATTGGATGTGTCTGCATGTCACGTTCCTATTCCTTGCTCATTCTGTGACTAATGAGCTGCACAGAAAATGTACCTGCTTTTAGTGAAATGAAGAATACAGAGCTGTTATTTTACCATATAAGAACACACTAGCACACAGTATTGTGGAGTTCATGCAATTGGTTAGGAAGACATCAAGAGCAGGCTGTAGATCATACCTGAATTAGAAATGGTTCCGTGCCTCAGAAAGCAGCCATACAAGAATCTAGTTGGTATTGTATACTTAACACTATGCTCATGACAAAAATTAGGTGTCAGCCAAGGATATACATCCATGGCACATATTTCCCATGGGCTCTCCTCAGAGTCAGTAAGTGCAAAATTCACTTTACCTCACTCCAACCCAGATGATCAAGGGAAATTAGAGATTAGACCTGGTTAGAGATTACAACACAAGCAGGTGTGCAACCATGTATGTGCAACTAATTTGTGAATATACTGATTGGAGAACAGTCTAAAGATTGCAGAAGTTGAGCAAAACTTTCCCTCTCATTGCTCCTTCTGCAGCCACACGATATCTAAAGGCACAAAAAAGGAATGAGAAAGCAGTTGGTCTTAAAACACAGAAATAGAAATCCTGTGGAAATTAAAAAATCAACTATGCTTACAAATTATTAAAGTCAACACCATGGTATCATATGCCCAATGTGATGAAAAGCAGTTTAAATATGATTCTTTTATACTGGCACTTCCTAACTTTTTGAGATACTGATTTTGCAAATTGAACGGTTTTAAATGTGTGTGCTTACAAGTAGAGAGAGAGTTCTGCATGGTTTCTCATAACAAGAAAAAAAATTAAGTATATCCAGCAAGTCTTTTAAAATGCCTGGATACAAGTTTTAAAATTCCACATAGTGTGAAGTATTTTGTTTCAGCATTTGGCAACACTTCTACATCCCTGAATCAGTGCATTTTCTCTTTACAGCTTCCTTCTGATCCAAGGCACTCTTTCTCCCTGTGTTCCCACAGATGAAGTGCTGAACCCTGCTCTGAACAAAATAGAAGAAAATACTACTGGAATATGCTCTCTGAGAATGCTGCAACTTGTAATCCTCACTTCCTTTGCTTCCAAAGGACCCCAAGTCTGCTCTTGAGGGCACATGAAAATCCCATTGGGGATAGTTTTTACAGGGTTTTAGAGATTCAGGGCGTGTGTTTGCACATAAGGATTGAGATGATCTGAAGGAAATGTAGGAAGAAGGAATATGGTTTTTGCAGACAGCTATTTTAATGGCCTAAAAGGTTTCTTCTAGCTTGCTAGTGCTCTTTCTTGTCTTAATTTTGTTGATTTTTTAAGTATCTGGTTGAGTGCCTAGATCCAAGAAGAGATGCTCTCTTAATGTGCACGTAGGAATTGGGAATGAACAAAACAAATTGCTATCTGAAGTGCACTATTATCACTCCAAACTGCATTGCCTGACGTGTCTTTCTGCTTAAATTAACATTAAACACTTTATCAAGTGCAAGTTTTCTTCTTTAACACAAAATCAACCTTTGAAATAATAATTTTTTAAAAAATAGGAAAAAAAAGGAAAAACACTCTTGTTTACTCCTAGTTCTTCTTTAGCTAGGGTTCCAAGAAGCAATCTCTTCAGCCCCGAGGGATGCTACACATTCTGCAGCACATTGCAAAAACAAAATCTCATCCCCACATAACAAAAAAAAAGAACACAGTGTTAATCAGCACAAGTAGACTCACACTTCAGAATTTCCACTCTGGATTTCAGCCTTCACAAGTCTTCCCACATTGTTAGAGACATTAGTAGTAGCTAATTCACATGAATGCAATTAAGAGGGAGCAAAGGATTCACAAACAAGCAGATGAGCTTTGTATTTGGTAATAGTGTAAAACCTGAATCACATATTCTGTTTTCTGTTTAAACTGTGAAAGCAGGGTTTAGACTCATCAGCATGAAGAGTCTTGCAGCAAAGCTTGTAGCATAGATATAAAAGTGGATTAAAGAGAGAAATTTCTTTCGTTCTTTGTGCTCCTTTTCTTTTATAGCTTTTATGTCTGCTCTTCAAAGTGAGGACTATGTTTTTCATTTGGATCTGTATAACAGTGTTGTTGACACAGAGGGCATAACTCTGCAGACCACTGAAGTCATCAGAAAATACTGATAGAAATAACTCAGTGCCATTTTTTTTCTGTTTTTATCTCAGCCCAAGAGACCTTAATAATTTTCAGCCAAAATTTCACTAGAATACTTTAATTTCCTAATAACCTACTTTTAATCTACAAACAACATCTATGTTCCCTCTTTTGGAGAATTTCCATTTGTGTATATTTCCAGCAGAACATTGTAGGAGCCTCACTGGGAATTGCCACATAATGAATAAATGCCAAACCTGAGCTGAGATACTGAGTTTACCTCCAAAGCTGTCTCTTTGCACTTTCCAGGGACATTGACATCATTCTGACCTTACTTGGGACTCCAGTAAAAGCCTCGAATAGAATTAATTTAAGACAAAATATTCTTCTTTGTGTGATATCATGGGGATTCAGGATTGTTACTGAGATCACAAGGCAGTCACGAATACACATTGAATGTGACCACTTGTCCAAATGGCCCATGTGAACCAGACTAGTTGCTATATCAGCTCTTAGTACTGTGTTTTCACAGCTTAAAAAGAAGAGTTGCCCATCTGTTGTGTGGAATCCTGGATGAAAAGAGGTTTGTAGGAAAGCAGAAGATTATATAAGCCTGAATTCTCCTTTGCTTTTCATTGCAAGCAGTTCAAGCCTAAGTCACCACGATGCAGCTGGCTACAGGAATGAGTATATGTAGCACCTCAAACACATGAAGTAGTGGAATCTACTCCTATCATGGAGAGATTCAGAGCATCTCTGTTCAGATACTAAAGTAGGATCATGGGATGACTGGTCTAGCAATAGATGTCAATAATTCAACTGTCTGGAGGATGTTTTCTCTGCTTTAGGAATAGTGTGTAATCAGGAAGATGAATTGCTCTTTACAGAAGTAGTAAATACGCGTTTTTCCAATCCTTTTTTCATAAATAAAGTGCTGACAAAGATTCAAAGCTCTTTCAGGATGCCCTTCATTGCTCCTTTTTGAGATGTACAATTTGCTCCTCTGCCCTTACAATGGTGGTGAATAAACTGATAGTGAAATCTAGACTAATTTTGGAGCTGTAACTTAATCCTGATCACATGAGCAGTGCCACTGAGTTCAAAATGCCTTAGCCCTGTAAGCCTCTGTTTTGACTTAGTCATACTGAAACATTTTTTCTGTCACGTTTTGAGTAATTGCTCTGAACTGGTGGATAATCACAGGCAATTTCCACAGTACATGCAAACTGACTCAACTTTTGCAAGCAAACATCAGGAGAGAATAGCAAGAAGCATTTACTTACCAACCTTTTCAAGATTTCCTTGAAAACCTTCAGGCTCAAGCCCCAGTGTCTTTCAGGAAAACAAAAGCTTGATTTTAAATACAGTTGTGTCAACAGGAGCTCTTTGGTGACTATCAAGGGCTTTCAAGGGCTATATTCCTGCCCTAAATTTTGGAGTCTCCAACTTCAGTGATCCTATAAGATCTGATTTAACTCCATCAGCAATAAGTGGACATTTAAGATCTGTACCTTTTTCCTGCAGTGCTGCCAGAGTAAAATCTTCAGGAGCACCAGGACTAACAACTTGCTAAGGAATTATTTACCAGTGTTTGGTTTTGTTATCAACGGGAAGCTGAGAGGTCTGTAGTATGTCATGGTTTGCTTCCATAGTGACTAGGAATAACCATGAATAAATCATGAAGGTGCTTAGAAGTGTTCATATAATTGAAATACATGTTTCCTACACTAATTAAGAAATATTAATCTAGGTTATTTCAACTCTGACACATATTCTTCAGCACTATACATATTTTCCTCCAGAACCCATCCAGTATTGACAGACTAGTTTGCAGGCATGTATTACACAGCCTCCCTAGCAGCCCCTAAATGAAAAAGGAGTAATTCTCTAGAGATGTTTTCACTATGGATTTACATCTCTCCCCAGATTATTAGATCTTCTTCACCCCCAGTTCGTAAAATCTCATTACTCTGCTAGCCTGTACTCAATTATTTGAAGCCTAGCCCTTACTTATTGAATTTTATAGTTTAATATTACTAGATCAGAGGTTAACTGGCTCAATATTAGAAAAGGAGTCACTGTCTCAGTAATACAAAAGGAGTCAGGATTATGTTGAGCTCCTCAATGTTAGTAATTGGGCTATAAAGAGAGAACAGAGAACAACATGTGTCAGCCACAGCAGGGTATGAAGGAGAAAGTCAACATTTACAGACATGAGTGTCTCCTACCTGAGCTGCAGACAATTCTAAGCAACTGGGGCTTGATAAAGTGAACAGAGAAGCTTCAAAACTTCTGTGGATCAGACCAGAGCCAAGAAAGTAATATCAAAAAAGTGATACTTGATTCAATTAAGCCTGAATACTCTTAACAGTAAAATAGATACAGTACCATTAGATGACTGTCCTAACTGACTGGGCAGGGATGGTACAGGGTTATCATTAATCAGACAGGAACGACACAGGGTTAATTCCCATCTTCTCATTTCTCATCTGGCTTTCTTCCCATTTTGAATGTGTTAAGGATATGGTAGTGCTGATACCATAGGCTTTTGAGGATACAAGGAAAGCAATGTGCACAGGGAAAGATGACTTTATTTTTATTAGACTAGCTGATGTAGTTGGAAAATGCATAAAAGCTTTTGATCATCTGTTATGTACCTGTGGGGTAAATGGGCATCTTGCCCTGGTAGGGGAGGGGAAGACAAACCACACAACCAGAAGCTTTGATCTTTCAGAAATAATGGTGAAGTAAAATCCCAGTCCCACTACCTCTGGTGCTTTATGAAGTGTTCAGACCCATTTTTTTTTTCTTTTTTGTTAATATTTTTTTCTTCTTTTTCTTTCAGCCTGTACAGTCAGGTTACCAAGGGACAGCTACCACAGGCTGGCTGAGCCTTGATAACCATCCACAGGCACTGCTGCCCACAGCAAGTACAGTGTAATTGTACACTGTTATGTTCATCTCAGTGGAAGCAGCTCAGGTCTCATTATCTCACATTTACCAGGACTTAGAGTGCTCCTAATGCAGTTATTCTTGTTATTTTATTCTTGTCTTTTCAGATAAACAGAGTAATATTTTATGCCTCAGTTACAAACTGACATTTAGACCAGTTTAGAACAGCCTTTTCTCTGGTTTTCAGGAAGGCACTTTTTACAGTTTGGATTAATTTTTCACAAGAAATCTCTCTTTAGAATAACTGTAAACCACATCACCCTTCCCCCAATGTAAGTCACAGAGGCAATTTCTCTCACTTAAGCAAATAACAGTATTATTATTACTGAAATCGGTATTTCAGTTCATGCTCCTCATGAGCTCAGTGCAAGCAGCCACTTAATAGAAATTGTTCTAAAGATCCTCAAATGATGGGACTCACACAAAGCTTTTCTGAAGACCAGGATTTAAGAAGTCAAGCCCCTTCTATGAATCAAATTATTAGGCCAGTTATTCTAAAAGCCACAACATTCCTAACTGTACTGTTCCCAGCAGTTACTGTCCAGGATAGGAGTTCATATCTGTATTGTATTCCCTGTTGAGGATGCTTTCTCCATTTACAGAATTCTGTGGCTTTTAGGCTTTTAAACTCACCATGCTCCTTCTAAGCCAACAATTCCAATTACCCTTATTAGTGCTAGTGAAATTGCTTGCAGTGTCTTTTTAACACCCACAGTGAACACAAAGTTTTGCCTCTCTTAACAATAACCTTTTACCTGGAGTTCGCTTGTGAAGGCGTGCAAGCTTTTAAGGGAAAGGTGAAGCAAACAAAAGCATAGCATTGAGTTCGTGGAAGAGCACTGAATCAAACTGAATTATTTCAAGAAGCTGGAGTTCACTGGCACTCTGACTCAATTATCTGCCAAGAGGTGAACCTAAGCCTCCCAAAGTATCGAGCATTTCAGCTTCCAAAACAGCAGTAAGTTATCAGTCTGTATGAAAGCTGACAGCAAAAGAAAACAGTTGTTTGCAGGAGACAGTAGGATTCAAAGTCTTTTGTCTGGCTCTGAGTGCTAAGAAGTAACTGGGTCACACCAAGATCAGCAGATAGCAGCAGCCAAGAGCAGAGCTGCAGAGTTAGAACTGGCCTGCAAGCAGGCAGTGCTTGCCACAAGGATATTCCTGCCTGATGGAGTCACTAGACAACTCCTTCACGGAGCAATTATTGCCCAGGTCCTCAGCAGAGGCAGAACAGCTATGCCTTACTTTGAAAATCCACTGAAAATCCAAGCAAAACTACTCAGCTCATTGTGCATCTAGGCAGGACACACTTAAGCCTGCAGCCATCCTGGTACCTCAGCACAAGGAGAAACAGAGATGCTCACCTGACATCTGATGCCTTTGTGAGGGAGGAGCACAAATCCAAAATTCTGGGTCATCCTTGGCTCCAAAAAAAACCAGGCTATTGGCAAATCCCCCTCGGGAACAGCTGTTTTGAAGAACATTGGCAGGGAAAACCCAGTATGTTTTCTTTTGGGTTTTTGTTTTGGACTTGGTGCCCCCAAGTTTGGCACTGTGGAGAATCGGCCCTTGGGCTATGCAGAGCCATGCCCTAGAGTTCTCTTTAGATCTGTCTTGTCCTCCAAATCCTGTACAGATGATTGCTGGTACCAGAGGCAGACCATGGACCTACAGGATTCTGTAATGACACCTGCATCCCCAATCTCTGCCCCCAGTTCTGCAAATCCTTGGTGTTAATTACAAATTACCAGCCCCTTGCAATATTGTAGATGGAATTTATATAAAGCAAGATGCACTTTTCATAATATTGATAACTGCAGGAAAAGATAAGAATTTACACAAAAACATGAGCCCAGCTTTGATTATTTAGGTGCCTTTTGTCTTATCTGAAACAGTCCTGTCCAAATTATAGCTCCATATGTACAGACACAGCCCATTATGTTTCTCCTTCTATGAAGGGAATGCAGTTTTTCTTAGATGAATGGCATCAGCAATGCCAAGCAATATCCTTGTTGGAAAAATATTGCCTTATTTCTGAGGGAACAGGTTTGCCTTTATCAGATTAGGAGAGTTTTGTGTAACTACTGTCTAAAGTCAACAAGATTTCTACAATAATTATCCTCCTTCCAACTCCTATTTCCAAGAACTCCACCAGCAGCAATTCCTTATCAGTTTATACACAATCACCGCTGGAATTTCCTTTACATCAGCAATGCATACCTAATTTTTTTCAGTGATCTCATTCAGTAAAATACTTCAATGACCAAGGCCTAAAATTAACAGGATTTTGGGCAGCCAACAAATAAAAGACCATCATATCTCATTTGACTTTACTGAACTCAATTTACTTTTATGAGATTCACTTTTTTAAGCTGTCATTTCTAACCACTCGTTTTACTAGTAAATTTTTTGAGTTAGGAAATTATTCAGATTGTGAAACTGCTGCTCTCTTGGTGACATAAGTGCTGAGTATTGCTGAAGACATGCTTGTGGTAGTCTCCTGTAATGAGATGATTTTGTCATCAGTGAGTCTGGACAGACCTGGAGATGCTGCTTCCAGGGCTGAAAAACTGGAGGCATTTTAATACACAAGAGGCATATGGGGGTTTGTCAGATGCTTTCTAGTCCTTGCACAACACCACACAGCATCAGCCCCATCACACTAGTACTCTCTGCTGCTCTGGGGACAGCTCTGCTTCCAAATTAGTGTGCCCTGATCAAGCAGCTCCATATATCATTACTGATTTGAGCTGCTGTAGCTCAAGTACAGAAATACAATAAAGAAGGAACAGATACAAGTGCCCTACTGCTATTATTCATAGATGTGTTCATCAGCAGATGGTAGTTAGAAGTCCTTAGATGGATAAAAACATTTATTTTTGCCCCAATACGATGAGTATTGAGAGAAAGCACAGAAATGCAAACAGGTTTCTATGCCAGTGATCAATATGATTTCTGATGTCTGTCTAAAGACTTTACAGTCTGTGAGCAGGTGATTCTTGCAGCCATTCAGACCTTACCTAAGCCTAGAGGAAATGTTAA
>WEIV01015498.1:11225-24759 GCA_013390005.1 Calyptomena viridis
TAATGATTCAGAAGCTAATCTTGACTTTGTTACTGTGTCTCAGGATGTTGATGGATTTTTACTCCTGTCATACTCTGACAGTAGCTGTTAGTTTCTCAAGAGGTTGGGTCATGCAGACCAAAGAACAAGACTCATAAGTGTCAGTGAATGCGTGTTCCCTTCATGACCCAAACACCAAAAACAGGTGTAAGAAGGATCGGTGCAGCATCCTCACTTTTCACCTGGATCATAGGGCATGGACCAAAGTTTGGCTCCTACCAGGACTTTGTGGAGACCTCTGCAGGAAAACCTGGCTAGTCCTGCAGGTTCTTCTGCCCAGGTTCTCTGGACCAAGCTCCCTATTCAAGATTGCAGCCTGACTTTCCACAACAAAGCAGCATCCCATTGCTGCCCCCTTAATAGTACTTCTTTTCTACTTGTGGGGTGGTGGGAGGAGGGGTGCTGTGGGAAATCTTTGTAAAAGTGAAACAATAGAGAACCTAGAAAAAGATGGCGAAACTCCAGAAAAATAAATTACCCTTATCTTCTCTTTGTTGAACAAACAAAACACTGTAATGTCGGTTGAGGCAGAAATAAGAGATACAGGTACACCTTGTAGAAACTCTTGAAAATATTTTTCCATATGAAATGCAAATCACTGCCTCTCCCAGCATACCCTGTTCAGTGCTGTTTTGAGCCAAATGTCATTCTTTTGCAACTCCCTTGGGCTGCATGTAGTTACAGACCTGCTTCTGCCCAAAACCAATAACTTTCCTCATCATTTGTAAGTGGCATTGCTGTAAGGTTATGCCTGAAAGTAGTATGTCTTGTAATTATCATGTTTCATTACACTAATGTGCAGTATTCAACAAACTTAAAGCCTAAACTCCTTAAGCCTTGACAAGATTCATGTATTGTGTCAAATTGACTCTATAGCTCAAAGAGAAGAGTTGAAAAAGCACTGAAATTTATAGTTCCAACAGATATTCTGGGAAGAAATGGTCTAAAAAAAGTATACATTTCATAAAAACTAGTGCAGGATTATGTATCTTCACACTAATCAACTCAAACCTTCCTCACAAAAAAACCCCCAACGCCTCATAAAACAAATAGGAAGCAATAAACTAGCAGAACTCCTGTGATGGAGATGGTGGCCACCCAAAGTCTCTTCCAGACATGTTTTGGAAGTTCCTATGGACCAAAATCTACTTTCTCAGTAAAAGGAAAATGTGATGCACTGGTTTGTCCCGCATGTGGGTTTAAAGAATATTTGTTCAGTGTCCTTTCTTATATTGAAATTACAGTCCTGTTAGAACAGGTAGAATTATAGTTTAATGGGGAAATTGTATCATTAAAAATCAGCTCTTCATGAAGAAGGCCTTTGGAAATACCAGACTCTAACAGCCATGAACCCAATCTAAGACAGACTTTAATTTATGCTCTTCTGATTTCAAGGCAACCTCTGAATAGCTATTGGACCATTTACTGGGACAAATAAAGTGACTGACAGTGGAATTATGAGAAAGTGTATCTGGATGGTACAAATCTATGTCAGATAATGCTATAATCCATGGATTCGGAGTGGAAGACTAGTAAGAGGAATCATGCCACATGGTTGTGGGCTAGGGAAGCATATCAATAGTCAGAAGAAAGCAGAGTGGGATCCCCCCTTTCTGTGTCAGGATTTCATTCTCATTGATTCTTATTTTTGCTGTTTTTCTCTCCTTTCAGGTGCAGGTGTCAGTGTCAGTGATAACGAGTCTTGTCATGGCAGCCAGGATGGTGGCAGCATGGCTAACTCCCAGATCGTAGAGCTTAGAAGAATACCTATAGCAGACACTCACCTCTAACTCCATGGCTTTCTTGGGTTTTTGTTGTTGTTGGGTTTTTTTGTTTGGTTGATTTTTTTTAATTCAAGCCTCGATATTTTTATATTTGTACTTTCTTTTACACTAAAATGCTATATGAAAATGTAGCAGAATGCTGTGAGCTTTACTGAATGTTAACAAGAAATGTTTTCTTGAGGTTTTGTATATCAGAAAACAAACTGTAAATTTTTTACAGTGGCTGAGCACCAGTAGATACCACGGTGATTGGCCTAGATTTGTATCTTGTAGGTAGATGATACATTTCACAAACTGTAGCTTTTTTTTTACTAACCTGTATGTGTAACACTGGTTAATAAAAACAATAGAGTCTGTTTGATACAAACCAGTCTGTTATTTCTTCTCACTGCTTATGAAGATAGAAGGTGATGCAGACACCCAATTGGACAGGAAAGCTTTCTAGTTGCACAGCTGTTCTAAGTTTCCTAAGCTGTACACTTCTCACTGTTTTCTGAGTACTCAATTCTGTGAACTTTACAAATTCAAATAAAGACACACGTCTTGAGCCAGAAAGGTAGAAATATAAATTGTGGTATGATAAAATATATGATGATCTGAAATGCGCAGAGGAAAGGAGAGATGAAGAACAAGAGTGAAACCGCTGGCAGCTGCATCCTGTTGACTGCTTTACCATGCTGGTTTCATAATAATTCACTCTTCTCAAAGTCAGAAATAAGGAGGAATTCCAAAGAGTTGAATTTTCTGTTAATCTCCATGTGTGCGCAGATATTCTTGTTCTGATTGAAGGACTCAAGTATTGCATTACAGAGTTAGATCAGTAATGTGGGGTCATAAATGAGCAAGAAAAGTTCCTCCCTTGCAAGAAAAAAATAACAGAGGTGAGTATTTCAGAACTGAGGGAGGAAGTAGTCTGATCTTGGAGGAATCATTAACTCTGCTTGTGCACAGACACATTAAATCAGGAGACTAAGGGAGTTTTTCTCTCAACATTTCTGAGTGGAGTATAGATATACAGTAATGGAAGCCTTTCATACCTTCCTCAGAAACTTGCCTAAAGGCTTCACACTGGGCAAGCTCTCAGCAAAANCGGGGCAAGCTCTCAGCAAAAGAAAACTTTTCTTACAGAAGTCTTGCCATGAATTTTGCTAGAGTGGCGTACAAATTTTACTAATGTCTAGTTACTTCTTGAGCTAAAAAAAAAAAACACAAAAAAACCCCCTACAAAACAAAATAATCCCACTTCTGTAATAGCTGATAGGAATGCACAGCTCATAGTCATCACCCATATCAGACATCACCTTTAAGATCTAATGCTGCAAAAGCCTTCACAGACACAGGAAACTATTTCTATTCAGCAAAGTCCTTAGACAAGTGCTTTTTGAGTACATGTTTGAATTAGGAAATGAGAGTATGTCTGTGTATAACTTGTACATGAACTGCTACAACAAGTTTTAAATTTCTGACTCCTAGGAATTTTGTTGACTCTTTATATTGATTATGGTACGGAGTGAACAAGGCCAAGTCTTTGTGGTAAATGGAAAACTTAACATGGGGTTGAAGGTGGGCGAGGCAGGGGCAGTAAATGTGCCTTTTTTGTGAGGAATATACATAAGCATAGGACAGTCAGGGAGATGTTGTGCAGAAGAGGTAGCAGTCAAAATTGTGTGCAATGCAAAGGAGTGCATATATATAGATGCATACAGATATATGAAGTGGGCAACTTTATGCAAAAGTGAGCCATCTAAGCAAATTTTATATAATTCACTTTTCCGCCCTGATGAAAGGGGACTTTCTGAGTACTTGAATGAATTACAGGTATCGTTGAAATAAATCAGTCTGGAGTTAAAGTTAGTTTTGGATATTTTGCGATATGGTACTTCTATTTTTTTCAACACAGAAAACCTGGCTCATTCTTCCTGAATAAATTGAGATGAGCCTTGTTATTGCTGATCCTTCTCATCTACCCACTAAAGCCCTAATGTGAATCCCGGCCCTGCAGAATGATTGCAACACTTGCTCTGCTGTGAGCAAGTCAGGGCTGTAACAGATGTTTCATTACTCACTGTACATGTTACTACATGCTGTGAGAAAGCTTATAAAAGAGGATGTTTGTTTGATTTTGACTCATCACCATAAAGTTAATACTTCATGTCACTTCAACTTGTTGCACAACTGGCCTGGTTAGGGATTTACTGTCAATGCATCAGCATTTTCAGAGCAGATCATTAGAATGATGTCTGCTAGCAGCATTTGCTTAATTTTAAATCTCTAGGTGGTACTCACATGGTTTAAGATCATGAGATGAATTTTGTTATTATTCTAGAACTAGTCCTTCTTTAACAGAAAATGTTCTATGGGAGAGAAATTCAGTGGTTTAATAGCATGTCTCTCTCACCTTCTCTTTGCTGTTTCTTGGACAGGCAAAAATTGAGACAGGAGGAGAGCAGCTGTGTGCTCTGACTCAGGTGTGCCTGACAGCCACACCTGTGCAGGAGGAGTATCTTTACACTTGGCATCACTTAACCCAACCAGACTGAACGCCTCCTGCGGCTCCTTGATCTCAGGCTTTCCTTAAAATTTGATTGAGAGTATAAACATTTCTTTGTTTCTATGAGGTGAAATAATCTGCAGCTAGATAACTTTCAAGCCAAGCATTACCACACAGCCTGCCATGCTGACTGACTCATACAGGCCTTTGCTTTACTCCTGTACAAAGAACACCGGGACACTTGCTGCCTTTTCTTTTTTCCCTACAAAGGAAGATATAAAAGAAATTTTCTGTATTTTGAAGGGTAGAAGGAGTTGTTGTTAATTTTTACTATATTAAATATTACTATTTAATAATATTATATAATAATACTTTAGTATTAAGGTAATAGATAGTATTTTACATTTCACTGTGTGAAGAAGACCTCTTTCCCAGACAAAATTCAACCAATGCTACATAAACATATGTGTAGATCAGATGGATTTGTGGATGTGTTTCAGGAGCTTGTCACTGCTCACATGCCAGTATAATTCAAATTTTTTGAAAGTTGCCTGAATGTTTTTCACATCAAGTGCATAAATGATGAAAAATGCTAAATTCACCAGACATCTTTTAGGTGATTTTTAGAGAAAGTCACTGATTTTAATTTTCCTGCTATATAACCAAAAGCATCAGTCCATTGTCAGCAACTTGAACAGAAATATTCAGATTATTAGTTTCTTTAGAACCCAGTTGAGAGCCCTGATACATTCATGGTCTCTCTCTACCATGCAAATGCTTAGTTCTCCAGTACTCTACATCCAAAGTCATCATCCTCCTGAGGACTGCAGAGTGAAAACTTTGATCGGCAAAGGATTAGATTATACTGAGAGCTTTACAGCAATAAAATGCTTATGTTCTCAACATAATATGTTAAATTGACTGATCGTGTCATGATCATGGTTTGACTAGAAAATTGCTTAAGGTCATGCATATCCTGTCTTCAAACACATTTCACTATAGCTCAAGTTACACTCTAGACTGTGGGATAGTATTGTAGGTTCTGTTTTACCAACACTAGTGGAAACCACTGGGAAATCAGACTGTGTGCCCAATTTACAGGCAGCAGAATTTGCTCTTGTGTTACTCCTACTGACAGTAACGTGTGAAAATAGTAGACACAAGTTTGGGCTTATCTGCATGATATGTTATTCTGTTCATTTTCACAGAAAAACAATCAGAAGAAGGTCTAACTTCCAATAGCTGTCATCTTCAGCATGGCTTTGTGCACAAGTATGTGTCACTGTATACAGACAGGCAGAAAATAATCATGAGATACAAGAATATATATATTTTAAATAAGAAAAAATTCAATTTCAGTCTGGGAGCTAAAACACTGTGGTCCAGATTATGAAACAGATTTTCCATGAAATTTCTTGGCTCCTGCTTTGCAGTTCCTGAAGTGAAGTTAAGCATGTGATTTCCTAGTTTCCTAACTGGAAATAATCACATATTCAGGCATGGGTTACACAGTTGTCAAATGGAGGGCAAGGAAAGAGGACGCCCGAAATTCCTCTTTGCTCTCAGCCTCATGCAGCCCACAACAATGTGATGCACAACCTGCAGCCCATCTATGCAGGACCTACCATGTTGTTGCTGCTTTGGGTCTGGCTGTTCCCCACAGTGGGGAAGCAGAGAAGCCAATACAAAAATTTACCATCTGGCAAGGACCAGATAGGTGGATTCCTGCTTGGTGTGCACACAGGACCATAATTCTTTTTTGACTGGGAGAGCAGATATTGGAGAGGGCAGGAGGAAAAGAGTGGCCTTACTCAGAATCCCTGATGAGTCTTAGCAAAGGGGAGATGGTGAGTAGTTTTTCACCAAGTGTGTGCAGCGGGATGCACTAGCCCCCCTCTGCTGTGGCACCCAAGCAACATTTGCATTAGCTTCTGAAACAGGACTCGGTCACTGGTGTTTCAGACACAAAATGAGCCCTGTTGGAGTCTGTCCTCCATGTCACAGACACTGTTTGTAACATTCCTCACAGCAGAAATATAAAAATACTCCACCAACTGACTTTCTTCTGCTGAAGAAGTGACCTTTCTCCCTGATCTGTTTACCCAGCACCTAAGTTGCTGCTGTGGGCCCACATTCCTTCACAAAGAGACTCATTATTCACTTATTATTTCCAGGTCATTGTAAGGACATAATGATAAATATGAATCTTCTGGTTTTCTGTTTTTGTAAGAAGAAACTAGTTTCCTTCTAATTTTTTTTTCTGCAATTACCATGTTTTGTATCTTTTGCTGGGTAAAGTCCTCAGGAGTCATGTGCTACTGCAGCAAAATACACTTGAGACCATCCTCAGAGCTGAACATATGCCTATTTTGGCTGTTTAGTTCACTGGTTGATGTGTCTCCACCCATGTGGTTCCTGCATCCAGCTGTGGTCTGTTGTTCATTTAATAAATCCCATTTTAACTGAGACTTCCTGCAAGATTTGGGTCATGCATGCTCACTTGTGGAGTAGCAAAAATTGCAGCTAAAGAGCATAAGCAAAGAGGATAAACTTCCTAGTGCTTCCTTGTTTCTTGTTCTCCATTGTAGTGGTGCATGTTTTGAGTTTATTTCTATATTATATAGTTCTATAATATATGGTTCTGTTACCCCCATATTGGACTGTTCTGTTACCCCCTGATCCCTACCCAGTTGGTTTGTCCTGAAGTTTGTATCCTCCCCTCAAATGTACCCTTATTCCCTACCCCTCCCACCTTACCCCAAATATGTAACCCAAACCCCCCTATCCCCAGAACATACCAGGTTACACGGTTGGCTATTGGGTTGAGTAGCAGGCCTCGGGCTTCTAGGGGTGTAACCCCCTCCCTAAACCACTCCTACCCTTCTCTCCCATTGGTTATTCCCTTTCCCCTCCCATAGATTCAAAACCCCTTTATAAGTGGACGCACAGGAAGTGCTCCCGGCTTTTACTGGTTGTCTTCCTTGGGATTAGGAGCTTCTGTCGCCATGCTGGCTGCAGAAAGCAAATAAACCCAAACTGCTCCAACCACAAAGAGTCATCTGTATCTCTTTGCCCACCATAAGCTGCACGCCCTGCTGGGCTAGGCAGGTCCAAGTCAAACTTGCCTTGCCTCGAGGCATTGTTCGGCCAGACTCCTTGGAATAGAGGAGCTTTTGCTAGGTCAACGCCTCACTCCTTCCTAAGGTACCCCCTGGCCATTGCTGTTGTGGCTAACCAGGGCAGAATCAGGGACAGCGCCGGTCAGGGAACCGCAGCACCCCATCACCAACCGTTCTCACAATGTTCTGCCTTCTGATGCACTGTGTGATGATCTAGAGTACCAAAGGCAAGCACTGTGATCCTCCACAGAGGACCACATGCCTACAGCTTTTAGATTCTTCCATCTTGAGAGCCAGATTTAATAAGAATGATTTTACTTTTCAGGGCTAAAGGACTTTTCAGAGTTAAGAGTATATCTACTCCTTAAATTCAGTGCTGGTAGAATACCTCTATTGCACATTAGAAGACCTCTAATCCTAGTTCTTATTGCACTAAGGATTAGGATTGGAATGCCTCAAATTCTGGTTTTTATCATATTAAGGATTAGGTGAGGTCTGACCTATGGCAGTGGTGTGGAGCACTGCTGTACCACCAGCTGGGAAACAGCCTGCCCAAACTTAAAAATAATGCTCTGCTGCAAAGTGCAAAGCAAGAATGAGCATCACAAATGCCCGTAACAGGCCTTCTGATATGTAATGGAATAGCCCATTAGAAATATTGGGAGATTAATATTAAAGATAATCCTTTGAGCATGGAAAAGAACCCCACATAGCCTCAGGAGACAGACAGCTAAATCCTTGAAGCCAGTATACACAGTCATGCCATCTGACCCTGGGGACACAAACCTTGTTTTTGAAAGCAGCATGCTCTAGAGGAGAAAGTAAATGGAAAAACTTGTTTTCCTAACCCAGAGAAAGACCCTTGAATGTTCGTGAAAACAATATTTTATTGTAAAGGAAACAGAAGTTAAGGTTTTTCTCCTTTTCATAAAATTGAAGCTAGCATGACTTATAGATGTCACAGCTTTCTGAAACTGTGAATTAGCAAAGAAACAGAATGTGCACTTTTATTCATGTGTTCTCTGGTTATATTAAAATACCCACAGAAATACTGTTAGAATTTTTTTTTTCAGAAGTACTAGCTGACAAAAATAGTGTTTTACATGTCATATGAAGTAAGTTAACACCTAGATCATAAAACACAAAGTTAGTGCCTGTATACCACAAGGGTTCAGAATTCATTAGATCTAATTTAACCACCATTTAAATCTGCTTTCAACTCTAGAAGGAAAATTGTTGTGTTGAAACTAATTAAAGCCATTCTTTTATTTTTGTCTTATTTGTTTTGTATTTCTCTTTTGTCTTATATGAGCTTTATATTAGTGGTGGCAATACATGCTTTGCTCAAAATTACGCCTATTATGTCTTGCTTTCCTGGTGGAGAGGGAAATAAAGGCATGAACAAGCACTCCTTGTTCTGAACAGAGACAGCTTCTGTATTGTGAGCAGCTCAGTATCCTATGAATTAGCCTTAAATAAATAAATCCTTTAAACAAATAATCCTTCTTGGATTTGGGAGGGGAGATTTGAAAATGGGATGTTTACATGTCTACTTTTCTACAGAAAGAATACAGAGAATTGGAAAGGACGGGGGTTGTTTAATTGCAAGAAATGTGAAAATGAGGAAGAATTTCTTCCTGTTAAGATCTTCATGTTAAGATCCCTTCTAGGCCAAAACTGGATACATGGAAAACAAATTCATGAAAGTGGGAGTCATTGTCTTAGCCTGACTATTAACAACTGCAAGATTATGCCTGGGGTGACTGTTTTCATTTATACTAGCAGGGTACAGTCAGCAGTGACCACTCTACTGCTTCTCAAGGTCAGATCCTGATCCAGCAGTTCTCAATAATTCTAAACATCAGATTTCATTGACTAGAATTCATATTTTGCATTTACAGGCATGAAACTCTGGTCTTAACTCTGACTTTTGTCCTGAACATAAATGCTATTTTTCATTTGCCCATGGAAAACCTGGATCTCCAGATTTCACATAGCGTTCCTCAGTTGAGAGTAAAATTGGGGTGCAATTCCAGCAAATGCAATGGAATACAATGATTAACATGTCAGTTTTAGAAAGACTGTACCCCATTGTGCCTGCCCATGTAAATTAATATATGAGCCTGTGCTCAGCCACCTGCCTACCATCCTGCGCATTGGCATACACTTGCTTCCAAAAACAGAATCACAGAAAAACAGAATGGTTTGGTTTGGAAGGGACCTTAAAGATAATCTAGTTTCAACTGTCATTGGCGGGCACGCCTTCCACTAGACCAGATTACTTCAAGCCCCAACCAACCTGGCCTTGAATATTTCCAGACACAGGGCAGCCACAGCTTTTCTGTGCACCCTATGCCTGTGCAGCCTGTACCTGTGCCTCTCCACCCTCACATTAAAGAATTTCTTCCTCATATGTAATCTCAATCAATCCTTCTTCATCTGAAAGCCATTCTCTTCTGTTCTATCACTGCAGGCTCTCATAAAAAGTGCCTCTCACAGGATATGACAACTGGCAGCTCTCACTCCTGCAGAGGTGAGTGGAGGATGCCTTAGCTCAGGGGAACCTGATGACCAGAGATGCCATCTGCACTGGAAACCCAGATGTGGGTGGCAGACTTGGCTCGCTCACAGCCTTTGAGCTGTAACACAAGAGGTTCAAGTTCTTACCTGCTCACCTGCCATCCTATGCAGTGTCCCAGCATCAATGCACGTAACACTTTCCTGCCCTTGGCTTTCCACTACAGAAAGTAGTGTGTATCTGAAAACATCACTCTTATTTCTGGCTTGGTCTTTATTAATATGAGGTTCATCATGCAGTCCCCACATACAGCAGACATGTACACAGCATGAGTCCCTCTCTGGGAGATATTTGTGTACAAATAGGGTTTTTTCTCCTGCTTCCTTTGCCCATATTCTTGCTCTCCCCTTCCCTTGCAGCCACAATTACAACTTTGGGCAATACCCGGGTGATAACTTGGAACTTCTGTCTCTCCCACCTCCCAGGCATTTATCTTAGCTCTAGGATCATGCTGTAGGGGTGGTCTTCTTCCAGAGGACTGTTTTGCCATGGAGCTTGCAGGTTTGTGTGGGACGACTTAAAACATTGCAGTGGTCCATACTTTGTGTGTCTTGAGGTTGGAGAACTTGAAGAATTACTTGCACCTGCTCAAATTCCCCTTTATGTCTTCAGTATGCATAGTCTCATGGATCATGTAAGTTTCAGCTATGTTCTGAAAGAAAAGCTGCTCATTGTCTGGACCCCCAGGGCATGCATATGACCATCATGTTAGGAAGAGCTTAGGAATCTGGTCTGGCACAAGGTGAAAAAGAGAAGACAGAGGAAGCTCATAGTCTGAGCTCTTGTGGCCCAGCAGACAAAGAAGGGAGACCAAGCTATCTTGTTTGGGCCCAGGAATATTTCTGGGTCCCAGATTAAGCCCATACCAAAACTAGCAGCAGCCCTCAGAGAATTCCATGACATGGAATACCTGTGCCCATGGCAGCACAAACCACAGCCCGGGATCAGCAAAATCTGATCTGTCTTCCTTGTAAGCAGAAACCTGGAAGAGTACATGTGTATGAAGCTACCAAATCTTTGCTCAACAAGAGCAAAGAGCAAAGTGTCAAAGGTGGTTTAATGTCTGCTGATACAAGGTTCATCCCTGACTGTTTTAATTTGTCTCTGAAGCTTTAAAAATATCTGAGAGGTTGTTTCAGGTCTGGTTTTGTTAGCATGAGGTCATTAAGTTCTGCTAGCAAATGAATAGACCTGGCCGATGGCTCTAAGATAGCTGTAATCAAGCCTGGAGCCATGGCCTTCACAATACTAACAAGGTGACCCACGTGTGACAGGACTTGGCCAACCAACCAAAGGTTACCTACTCTGTTACTTAGATGTGGTTTCCTATGTATGGAAGTGTTCTTAGAAAGATCTGGGTAGAGAACTGAGAAAAGACAGACACACAACCATGAAAGAAGCATGAGAGAGAGCTGTGAGAGAAACATGAGAGAAAGCCACGATAAAGAACCCTGGACATTAACTATGTATGTATGTGTTTGTGGCATGCAAGATATACAGATGTAAAAATTAATATTAATAAAAGTCTTTAGTTAAGTCTTTGAGACTAATAATAACTGGAGACATACTAACTGAAACAGAGGTTGGGGGGGTTTTGCTTAAGTTAGCCACATGAATTAAACATTTGCCATAATACAAAGAGCTAAANAAGACCAAGGATGCATGCTCAGAAGGGCGTGAACCTAATTAACATACAAGGCAAAGACAGGCGGGGCCAGGGGTTGAATATGCATGAAAAGGTTATGTAACCCAATGAATATGGAACACCTTTGTGAATAAAGATGTGGTCCAGGCTGGAGTACACAAGTTTTATGAGAGATATCTCACTTGTGCCGGGCTCTCATAATACCTACCCACTTCATAACTATAACAGGTTGTGGAGTCTATTTATTCCGCATATCGTTTCATAACAGTAATGCCACATGTTTTTTTGTTTTTTTAATTGATCTTTAACTGTTTTCTAGGAATGCCACAAGGCTGGAGAGAGATATGCTGCTAGTAGTGTTTTCCACTTTGGAGCAGAAACTCTGTGATCATAGAGTTCCCTGCTTCACTTTGATTTCCTTTCTTTGGTTTTCTGCAGGACATACTGGTAGTGTTGTCCCCTGTTAGGGCACTTTTCAGTGCTCACCAGCTTTTCATTGAACTGAGGGGAGTTTAGGCTATGAAAAAGGTATGTGCATTCTATGATGCACATTGAAGAATCAGTGTATGGACGATTGCCCAGAGACACTATTTTTCTTAACTTCCTAAAAACTTAAGCTTTTGCCTTATTCAGGCAAGAGTTCCAGAGTATTGGTGTCAGTTTATATAAAAATTGTGAAAACTATCAATAATAAAAATGCATGGGTTTGTATTACAATATGTAATTAAAATATGTAATGCCAATTATAATTTCTGTTACCAGTAGTGACAAATTAGCTCTGGTGTTGTTTATAAGCAATAAAAATGTGAATGTTTTGTTCTGTGTTAAGGACCTGGAAAGATACCCCAAAGATACACATCCTGTTAGTGTTTGATTAAATGTCTCTTGCTCTAGCGCCCTGTGTTGACATATGACCAGTATATTCCATAATGTCTGACCTTGATTATAACCAAACATGCTTTGCAATGCCAAAGGAAGAGGAAAGGAATTGTTATAAACAACCAAGGGGGTGAGGGGGTGTGTGTGATTGTACTTCATTTTTATTTTTTTCATACATAACTATATCATTGCTGAAGTAAGCAGTGAATAATGCTGAGTGCCATCCTACATAAATATATAATTTAAATATTATTAAAAATATTAATATAATTTAAAGATCAAGGTTATGTTTATGCTTGGAGATAATATACTAATATTTGCTTGGACTTTGTGTTGAATGGAAGGGTGAGGCACATTCCACGGAAAGTGAATGCTTTTTCTTATGGAAAGCAGCCTGAATATTCAATCATTAATATGCAAAATAAACAACCCAAAAGAACTTGGCTTGTGCCTTCTGTATATATCTAATGAGGTTTAGAATCCACAGAACCACAGAATATGCTGTTTTGGAAGGGATCAGCAGGATGATCAAGTTCAACCCTCAACCTTGAACAGGACCATTGTCAAATTAACTGTATATACAGGCACTCCACGTGACACTTGGTCACAGTTTCTATTCCTTTGCAGATTTTTCACTTTGAACCAGCATCCAGTGCAGGAAAGGTTCACATTTCCACGGGGGAGGATGGTGATAGTAGGGAGCAAGACACATTGATAGCCCCTCGTGATAACCTGTTGCAGGATAGCATGACTTCTCTAGGATTTCGGCAGGGTGCTGCTCTGCTCTCCTACCCTTCTCTGCTCCAATTCTACTCCTTAAGAATTTCATTGAGAGCAGATGCCTTTTGGACATGAAGATGACCAACTTGTTTTGATCAAGGAAAGCCAATAGAAGCAACCAAACTGATGCTGAATTAGGTCACATTGATCTTTCCAGGTGTATGGACTACCAATTCTTTGCAGTCTTAATAATGTTAGGGATAAATTTGTGTAAAGCAT
>WEIV01015498.1:37689-51092 GCA_013390005.1 Calyptomena viridis
TGATACTCAGCCCATTTAAGAGTGAAGTAACTTCTGAATGAAGCTGGTTTCTGCCCTCCTGCCAGCTTTTCCCCCTTGACTTCTACCAAGCTTTGCAAGAAGAGTCACATCAATTTGAGGAGATTGTTGCTCTCGTTCAAGAAGATGACTGTTTATTTGCTCTTACGTGATGTTTGCGTCTCATTTCTCCTTTATTTCCTTTTCCTCCTAAGACACTTACTCCTGCTAGCACTTGGTTTAACTTTGCTACGGTTAGATCAGATTTGGCTATTCAGCATCATTTGAGAACACTGAATTCCTGATTACCTCTACCTACTGTTATTATAATGGAGAGCTGGTTTCCTTCTCAGACAAACCATTTCTCAGTTTTGCAGAAATAGAGTTCTTCATTGATGTGGAAAATCTGAGTAGGCAGAACTGATGCAAGAACACAGCTGGAAAACAGTCATTATAGTGGAGACAGACTGAACAGAGGAAATAATTATTTATAGAATTGTAGCTTTATTTCCCTTCACTTTTATTAGAATATTTTTGAGTCTTCCCTTATTTGAAAGATCATATGTTGACTTCTAACTGGTGCCAGTGAAATTAATTTTGTAGTACAGTATCTTCCCACATGTGTGAGTGAAGGTGAGAGTTGGCACATTCCCACATGAAAAGAAAATCCTGTGTTTTGCCATTGAATTCTTGATTAACTCCCTCAGACATTGTTTAAGAAGGAGTTTTGAATGGGGTGGTACTGGGTAGAGAATGGAAGCAGCTATTGTGTCTGTCCTTAAATTTTACCAAACAGTATTGGTGACCAGAGACTTCTCTCCTGTAGCAAATGATCATCCTATTTTTATATAATTCCTATTCCTTTCCACCAGTAACAGAGCATGGAATCCAAACAACAAGAAAACTTGTGGAATTTCCTAATAAATCTTGTTTCTTGGGAAAGTCTGAGGAATTAGTTGTTATCTTTTTTTTTGAAGATTGTAAAAACAACAACAACAACAAAATTCCACAAGATCAGACTGTTCTTTATCCTGATTCCTCCACTTTCTACATAACACATGTAGAAAGGAACGTGTTATGCTTATATTTTTCCACTTGCATGTACTGTGTAGCCACAAGTTTACAGATTTTTTATGCCACATGTTAGCCAGCTCATTGTGACTACACTTGCATAGCAAGCTCCAGCACAGCTCTGTGTGTGCAAGGCACTCACCAGCAGCCATGTGCTGGAGGAGTGTCACGGTCATGCTAATATAAGCAGGGGTCGTGATGGTTCCTTTGATCTTGAAGTGCAAAAGATACAAAGGGGTTTCAGTTTTAATCAAAACAGTACTCTTTTATTGAGTAGTACCACAACATGATAATGTGATAGAAGAGAGAGAGAGATATAAAGAAAATAAAAGATAGAAAGAAGAAGAAGGAGAGGGGGCAGAACAGCTACCTACAGATGAGATGAGTCCTTGCGGTCCTTTTCCGCCAATAGATTTGTCTTCTTCTGTTGGGGAGATCTCAAAATTTCTGTTAACTTTGTAAGTCTCTTTATAGTCTTTTCAAAAGTGGGAGGCAGCCTGCCAAGAGGTGATGAAACCATGTAACCATGGTAGGTTTTGTTGTGTTGTTATGCTTCCGTTCCTACCAGGGGACGGATACAGGACAGATCATTCCTTCTCTCCTCTGCAGCAAGCACAGCGCCACACAGTCCACCGTTCCCTGCACATTGGTTTCCATAGGAATGCTTCGTTGTATTGTCACCAGTTTTGATCCAGCAGATCACTTGGCAAACAGCCACCTCAGCCAGGCCAGAACCCTTGTGTTTGAGTTTTTTCGTGGTTTTTTGGGCCTCAGTCTCTCAGTCTCTGTCCCATCCTTGACAATGGTTGTGAGGCAAAAATTAGAGGTCTTTGGACTGTCCTCCACAAGGAGAGAATCCACCCTGAGACAAGAAAGCTTCCCATGCTCAGTATGGTCCAAGTAAAACTGAAGGATCATGACAGCATTCCTAATGAACTCCAGAGGGGAGACCTTGATATCACTGTTATTTGCAGCTACTTTTAAAAACCTATGGAAGATGGGCAAAACAATAGAAGGCTGAAAAAAAAAAAAGCAAAAGTCTGCTGTCTATTTTATTCTAAAGAAGAAGAAAAGGGTGCAAACTATTTTGCAGCTTACTAGATATTTCTGCAGAAATACTGGGCGATTACAGTAGAATTTACAAGTACGTAGAAGAAAACAAAGAACTGAGACAGAGCCAACATAGATGCGTCAAAAATAAATCATGTCTAACCAATTTAAACTCTGCCTTTAAAAATATGGAAGGCTTTGTTAACAGATAGAAAGAGCAGATGTTACACATTCTGGTTTTAGCACAAAATTATTGTGTTGTTTTACCTGACACTTTTTTGGCTAGGAAGCATGTTGAGCTGCATGTGCTCAGTGCAATACTAGTTGGAAAACTGTTCCCAGAATTCAGCAGCTTAAATTCAGGGAATATGAACTTTTTGTGGCACTCATTAACAGTTTGTGTTAATGATTGGATG
The DNA here is from genome assembly GCA_013390005.1 of Calyptomena viridis. Classification (NCBI taxonomy): domain Eukaryota; kingdom Metazoa; phylum Chordata; class Aves; order Passeriformes; family Eurylaimidae; genus Calyptomena; species Calyptomena viridis. Next base: position 40,224 of record WEIV01015498.1, read on the forward strand.
ATGAAATAAGAGTACAGTCATTAAATTTAGAGGTAACATTAAGCTGAAAGACAATGAGAATGCACAGACAGGCTTAGCTTTAAAGTTGGCCTTGTTAAAGTTGGTGAATATGAGTCAACAAGTGCAGGGCACTGCATTTCAAGTGGGATCTGTGTCCTTTCAAATGGAGAGTAGAATTTAAAAAGAATTCAGACCATTGAATAATATAATTCTGAAGAAAAGAATGAAAACCACCTGAATTAGCAATATTTTGGTAAAAAGGGAATCAAGAACAATTGTAGTCCACAGGTTGGATGAGATACCAGTGCTGCTTGTGTGAGAAAGTAAGCACTTCTATAGGAGTGAAATTAGAGGATGATATGTGCAGATAGTGTGGAATAACCTTTCTTTTTCATCGTTCAGTACTGCAAGTTTTCCATGGCAGTGCTGTTTTAGACAACATTAATTAAAGAAAACTGATTTGGAGAGAATCAAATATGTAGCTACATGATCAGATATCTAGAATAAAAAGTCTCCAAGGGAAAGATAAAAATTGTTTAGAGGTTTATCTAAACAGGAGAAAGTAAGCCTCCTAATGCAAAAAAAAGTTGTAAAAGCCACTCAGTCTGTTTTCCCATATAGATGAGAAATGCATCAAAAACCAGTGAGTTTAACTAGCAAAAAGGGAGCTTTGATTACTAGTTAAGGTTTTTCCTTAGAGATGACGAGGTACTATGCAAGACAGTTGTAGAGCATTGATAGCTTTGTGAAGTTGTGAAGTTTTAGTAGTGAAGAACTGCTTAGGTAAATGTTCTTCAGGAATGACAGATTTGATTGATGCTCCCCTAGTCTGAAGGATGGAAGATGGCTCTCATCAGGTTTCTTCTCATCTTCTGGTCTGTGCCATGTACCAGTAGTCAGGAAAATTTTAACCAAAGTTTCAAACTGACTTGCAAACCTCAATGCATGAATATAGACTGGGGTTGGAGCAGCTGACAGACACCTGTAAAATGACATTAGGTTTTAGGCATGAATGATTTATTTTAAACTTTTTCTGTTCTGCTTCCATGTCTTCTTCCATAGACATTTTATCTATTTGTGTGATCTTCAGGTTGACCACAGGTACCCAAACAGAGATGTGTGGCTAATAGTAAAAACTCAACTGGATGTTTTGAATTAAAGTGCAGAACAGAATGAAATATTGTGATATGGATGCTAAAGTACACACAACTGTTAAATTAAGCTTTGACAGATTGTCAAGGGCAGCCTTTTTGTGCAATAGCTGTCCCTTTAAAAAAATAACATGTTTTCATTTTGCAGTAAGTGAAAAACCAATAGCCCTTAATTTATTATGGAATAATATGTTTACTTTAGATCAGTCATCCATATGCAGATGATTCAGCTATTGATTCAACTGTTTCAATATCTTGGTGGCAAGGCTTTTTTCATTTTCAAATTCTATCTCTTGGTCTTTCAGAGCACAAACAATGGGAATGGAAAATTGCTCAGACTGTAATTCGGAGCATCGCTATTTTCTCTGCTTTATTCATCTCCCTAACAATTCTGAGTGTTTGCTGTCTCTGAGATGAATAGATAAATGTGCACTAGTTTTACTGGAAAGCAATAGGCCTTTGTTATTTATGTCAGCATGTATGTGTCTCAAGGTAGTCTTTCCATAACAGACTAATATGCAGCTGATCAGATTTTTCTTCATATAGAGAGATACATGTATGAAAGCAAAAATGCTACAGAAAGAAAAAAGAAAGAAAAAAAAACATCTACCATGGAGAATGAAAACAACGTCACTGTAAAAGCTGACACTGCAAGGATGCTGCTTTCCTTTAGCATTATCTTCACTGCGCATAAAAAGTCACGGGAAATTAACATCTGTGCTTCTTATTGGCAGGAGAAGTGGTTTGCACTTGCTTTCCTAAAGAATTAAGGGTCACGGCTGAGAACAAATGTTATTTTCTGAAATGCATCTAATGCAAAAGTCTTGGCAGACAAAAATGGTCACCAATAGAGAATCCAGGTTAAAAAAAAACCCAAACATGCTTTTGTGTGCTTATGTGCTTAAAATAATAAAAACTAAACATCACTTCTGTAAGCTGACCTAAACAACAACAGATCTAAAGAATTCCAGAAAACCACTAGTAAAGGTGTGTCATATGAAGCTGATTTCCAGAGTTACATATGCATCTACATATAAACTATCCTTCTATAAGAAATTAACATAAGAAAGATTTTTACCTTCATAGAATATGAAGTATTTTTGAATATTTATTTCACTGTGTAGCACTTCTATTTAAGAGTTGAAAATGCAACTTTAATTTTTAATGCCAGGGTATCGAGACAGCTAACAAAATGTAACGGGTTTATGAGCCCTCTGTTATCACATTCTAATATTAAAATATTAATATATTTTCATGTAATTACAATGCATAAAATATAATTGAGATAGTTAGAAAAAAATGAGTTTGTTTCAACATTGTTCTACAAAGCTGTAGCACCTTGTCATGGTTTGACTCTGGCTAAAAGCCGAGAGCCCACACATAGATCTAAAATTTCTCAGAGAAGGGAAAAAAAACCACCTCGACTTTTGTGATAAGGATTACAAGCAACTGTTTATTAACTACTTCACACAAGCAAAACAGGCTCTAACTTAGAATGTTAAGTATTTACTACTACTACTACTACTACTACTACTACTACTACTACTACTACTAAAATCAGAGCTTAAGAGTTTAAGGGTAGGAAGTTTGATAGATGTTACAGACACCTTTTTCCCCCCACCCCTCCCTTTTAAGATCCTTCACCTTCCCCCAGCAGCGCGGGAAGGCAGGTGTGGCAGGGGGGCTTACAGTCAGAGGTTTTCTTTGCTGCTGATCAGAAGAGTGAGAGAGAGTCCCACCCCAGCTTTCCTCGTGGGGTCTTCTCCACGGAAACAGTCTGTTGCAAACTGCTTCTTAGTGGATTCGTTACTAACAACAGTTTTCNAAAGAAGCCTCTCTCCTAGCCCCCCTCAGTTAATAAAAAACTGGCTACTTAAAACCACAACACACCTATCACTTGAAATTGATGTACTCTTTTTCTCAGGAGAAAATGAAACCCATCTAAATTTGCCAAAATATACTATTTGGAAAGATCAGAATTGCTATTTTAGTGCCATTTCCCATCATCAGGAAATGCTGAAAATATCTGTGAAGAAAATTTTGTGGTTTTATAACTAAAAATCTGAAAGAGTACCAACACATATACTTCCCTGACTTGGAAGATGTTTCTTAAACAGAAATAAAAAAAAAATAGATCTGAAAATAGTCTGGTGAAGTTATTTTCCCCACTTCTATGCACCAGTTTGATTTAGTACAGTCACCATGTTAAAAAAATTGCTGTAAGAACTGAGATTGTATGTACAAAATCATTGTGGTTTAGAGAAAGAGTAGTATCTTAGGTTTTCTTTCTATTGTGTTTCCGCACATGTAAGCTTTAAATCTACATTTGTCATAATGCTTACCAGAAGCATTAAGTTTTTAAGGTATTATTTTGTCATATCCCTTTATTTCAAGAGTGGAAGATTTTTCAACCTAAAGTGCAAAGAAATTATGATTATAATGGAATACTTTACCAAAATGACACATGCTTCTGGTGCTGTAACCTGGGATTTTCACGGATTTGATTATATCAATTTTTCTGCTGACTTACTCTAGTTGTCACAAAACAGTTCATATACACAAATATGCAGTCTGAGGACAGATCTCTTTCCCTAATGTACCCATAAATTTCTGCATTATAAATATATAAATACATAATCCTTCTTGCCCCCAGCTCAGCTTTTAAATTTAGTGGAATTTTGAGCTCTAAAGGTTTACTGTGCACTTTGCAAGCAAATGTTCTGTCACTAGCTTAAAATTTGTTTTTCATTAGTGGATGTGTGTAACTTGTCTTATCTTTGAAGACTCATGAAACTGTGGACACCCTTTCCCTTTTCCATCCTGCCATGTCCACAGCACATGATGTCCTAAGCAATGTGCTAGTGTTACAGCAGTCACTGAATTGTATCACAAGGGAGGAACAGTCCACCTCATCTACAAGGAGAGCTGCTGTTTTTGTGTGCTCTCCAGAAAAGATTAGTTCAGTGCTGTGAAATCAAAATGTGTCGATAGACTGTTCCCAGGCAAACAGCTGCTGCCTTAGATTTTCATCATCGAGGAACTGATGAGATTTACTCTGGGCTCCTTTTTTTCCACTGTGCCCTGGAGATAAGAATTCTTGTCTTTCTGCTAGTTATATTTTAACCTACCTGTTGGTTCTTATTTGAGAAGGAAAACAGAGCAGACTTTGAGGGAAAGAGAACTTCTCAGTGCTACTGTTTCAAAGACACTTCTGCTGTTGAACACTCAATCCAATGATGACTACAATAATTTAACACATATATTTGCCTTATTTTAAAGAAGAGAAATTAATTAACAGATGTTTTGGCAGCTTAACTTACTTATAGTTGACTCTTTCTGTAGATTCACATACACACAGTGGAACTCAGCACTTTGTAAGCCAGTACCAGAATCCAGGCTGTGGCCGTTAGCTGGTGCTGAGAAACTATTTTTACACCTTCAGCTATTTAGGTAATTGAAGCTTTTCGCACTTTCAGCTAATGAACTCTGTTGTATAACTCAGCTGGCAACTGGCTTGGTGCAAGGGACGGGGAGTTCAGGGGATCTCACGGCATGTTCTGGGAGAGTCAAAGAGCTACTCTGGGTTAAGACTTTAGTGGACATCAAACCAAAGAGTTACAGTAAATACATGTGTAGGTGGGGATTTCATAAAGCTGAAATGCTGAAATGCTGAGATGTTGAAAGAGTTGGAACTCTAGATCATGTTTAGTTACAAGCTTGAAAATGCATTAGTGTAACTAATTTTCTGTGCACAGCACATCAGAAGGGCACTCAGTGCTGCTAATTTAGGAATACATGAGCATCTAGAGAGAATAATTTCTATCTCTAAGAGTAAATGTCACTCTCTGAGAAAGGGAGCTGAATATTTCTGTGTGGTTATAACCTTGCTGCCTTCAAATTTTTGGCTCAAATGGTTGGCATGTGTAAGAGACATTGGGTTCGGCTCAAATGTTTGGCACCTAAATCCAGAATCTATTGTTCCACTCTACAGCTGAGCCAAAGAGCATGAACCAAATGGCACCTAACAAGATAGGGCTAGAAAATATGAAATTTTTAAGGATATTTGCTAAGTGCATCAACAGTCAGACAGTTGCAATAGGACGAGAGGTAGTGGTTTAAATCTGGAGGGTTGATTTAGCTTAGATACACAGAAGAAATTTTTTACAATGAGGGTGGTGAAACAGTGAAATAGGTAGCCCAGAGTGGTAGTAGATACCCCATCCCTGGAAATATTCAAGGTCAGGTTGGACGGGGCTCTGAACAACCTGATCTAGTTGAAGATGTCCCTGCTCATTGCAGGGAATTTGAACTAGATGGCTTTTAAAGGTCCCTTCCAACCCAAACTATTCTATGATTCTAAGCTATGCTGAGCACACACTCAATTCTCTCATTGCCATAGCCTTTAACCTCCATAGCATCCCTCTGCATATCTCAATTCCTAATCTCACTAAACTCTGTTCACTCTTCTTCACAAACAAAAAATATTTGAGCAGAATAGAACTCTGAGTCATAAAGGTTGCTTCAGAAAACTGAAATAATTTAGTAATTTAAGTGACATGGCTAACTTTTCTCCTGAAAACTTAAATAACTCATTTGAAATTAAAGAAAGTATGCTATTTGATATAATAATTCCTTTAGCAGTTTATACCAAAACCAGTATTTTTTTTGTTATGATATCTATGCTTTGCGGATTGTGTGAAAGACAAAGCTCACATATCTTAGAATTTCTTTGAGGTTATTAATAAAGTGATAATTAAAATTATGCAGTATATTCACCTATCCTCTCCCCAAAAGATCATTTGGCCAAAATTTTCTAAGTCAGCATCCAAAGGCTTTAGTATTCCACAGAGACGTGTATAGAAATGTAAAAATTCAAGATGAAATAACATTGTTTTCAACAGTCTGAGAGGCTGTTTTAATAAGATACATTCTTAATGGAGTTTTCATTATGTTCCAGGCAAAAAAATCTTCTTACAATATTCAGTGTACACCGTATACACCTTCAGCTTCAAAGAAGACACAAAAATACAAACTAAAAGATGTAACTTTTCCATTGTAAAACAAAGTCAAGGTTGTCATGGTGCTGGCCTGCAGAAATGTGTGTGTACTTAAAGAGATAAAAATACGGTTTTCAAAAAAGATTTGACCAAGGAATTAATCACAAATATCATTCTCAATGTAAAATGTAGGGGGTTTCCAAATGCTTTCAAGTCTCCAGAGCAGGAAACTACATGTTTATCCTTTCATTTGCTCCAAAGCAGACATTCACACCCTCTTAAAATTTTGACTGCAATATTGATGTGGTGAGTCAGGGAGTTCTGGACACAAATCCAGAAATAACTGTATTAGTAGTGGTAAGCTTAGTTAGTGCAAATATAACTCACCAAGACTATATGTCAATAAAAAGCATGAGGTACAAACATTGGCAAGGAAATTATTCCCTTTAAGTATGAACTTAATGTAAAACTAACTCTTGACAGAACATAGAAGTGCAGTTACAATGCTGAATTCAAAAACATAGCAGTTTTAAAATCAGGAGGAAGAAGATAATATATAAATCTGGATGTAGTAAGATATTTTTCTGGATCCTTGTTATTTCTTTCCCCTCATTAGTATCCTTCCAAGAAACATATCCTATTACTTGGAGAAAAGTGCAGAATGTCTATTCAAATTCCATGATTTTTAGAAAAAGAAATAGTCATACCTGGAAAACTTAGCTCTGGATGGGCAGAAATGTCAAACAGATGGTGTGCTTTTGGATGTGGTATTTAGAGAACAGATTTGGTAGTTCAGTTCTATTCTTCTGTATTTTTAACTTCTAGAAATCTTGAGAAGAACGTGGAAAGGGAAATACTACATCCTATAGAGAAAGATGACTTGAAGAAATGCATGTCATGAGAAAATTGTCTTACAAGGTCATCTGTTACACCAGTAGTGCCAAAATATTATTATTGTATCAAGAACTTCTGAATAAAGAAAGCTTGATAAAAGATCTGTTTTAAAGAGCACAAATTAAATTGCAAATTATGTAGATTCATAACACCTTAGAAACTGGCGTGTTTCTCAGCTGTAACAGTGAAAACAAAAAACTACTCTGTAAATCTTGCAAATTTTGTTTGCTATATTAAAAGAAAACATGCTCCTTAAATTAAAGTATTTCAATTTGAAATGTTGGAAAAAATATCAAAGGTCAAAATTTAATACAAAATTTTGGAGACTTGACTCAGTACTGAGATGCAAGGAATCAATCAGCACAAGTTGATTTTAACTTTCTTTTGGTCTTTTTTTCTCTTTTAGATCCTTCAGTGCATCTCAAAGTGAAGAGCACCCCTCTTCTTTGAAAACATCTTGGATTACACCATGCAGATGCTTGGAGTTTGCCCTGCAGCCAGCAAGTGGGGATGGAATCTCAACTCTGCCACAGCTTCAGTGTGGCAAATCTCCTTTGTCCTGCCCCAGCTCCGGAACAATGCCACTATGAGCTTCGTGATGAGTGGGCTGGGGAGATCTAACAGCACTGTGACCATACGCCTTCCTCTATTGCTTTATCTCAGAGAAAACATGCTGCACATGCTTCCCTCCTGCCCTCTACTGTGCTAGCACACAGTAGGTAGGCTGATGTAACCATCCTGTAAGGAAGAGAGAGTGAGAGGCTGATTTCTTGTCAGAGCACCCTGAGACAACACCAGAAGCCTTGTGCAACTGCTGCCTCACTTCTACATTTTCCATCACTTACCAGACTTGTCTAGAGCTTTTCCTTTTTTTTTTTTTTCCCTCTGCGTAGCTATTTTATAACAAAAGTCATGTGAGCCCAAAAAAAAACCAACACCAAAACCACCAACTCAACAATAAAACATGTAGTTTCCCAGTATGTTGTTTCCTAGTAGTGATGACTTCCAGCAATGAGCTTCATATGTCCCAATCTGAAACAAAGGCAGCACAGGAAGAGAGAGTGACTCAGTTTCTGAGTTCCAGAAAGTAAACACTGTCTAACCAGTCTTATCTGGTCTTTATGAGCTTGAATGAGGCATTTTGCTGGGCTTGGATTTCTTCCACATGGGGATGTGTGGTAGGGAAAGATGAATACAGTTTGTGAGCTGAGGAAATGGTTGCTAAATCCTCTTAGTTGAAAAATTTTAAGTGTATGTATGTGCTTTCTTTGAGGAAATGACCATACTTCAATGCTTTTTTTTCCTCATAAACAGGTTCATCAGTACTTTTCAGGGTGATTTGAGAAAGAAGGGCAATGGGATGTTTAACAAGAAGGAAATTTCGGGTGCTGTTCACCCACTGCCCAAGTCAGTGTGAGTCACCTGCTGTGGGAAGCCCCTTACTTCCATAACAGTCCTGCTTCTCCTGAGACATGTGGAAAAAGACAAGTGCTGCCATTTTGAGTGGTGTCATGGTCTCTTCCTCTCTGAGACAGCTCAGATCTCAGGTTTATCTGAGCAGCTGTCCCTCAGATGTGGCCCTGCCTGGGGAGCAGAATGCTTCACACCTGCAGCTCTGTTGAGCACATCCCTCATTGCTCTGCTCTGTAAGTGTGTTCTCCCTTCTCTTTCCTGCAAACACATGAGCTAGCACACAGATATACATCCACAGCAGGTGAGATTCTGCCTGCACTTCATCTATCTGGATATCTGTAAAGCTGAGAGAACTAAAGATGTATTTTTAGGTTATAACATCTTCCAGCTTCTTCTTGGATGTCAGTCTTTTCTCATGGGTAACAAGTAACAGGATGAGAGAAAACAGCCTCAAGTTGCTCCAGGGGAAGTTTAGATTGGATATTAGGAAATATTGCTTCACCAATAGGGTTGTCAAGCCCCGGAACAGGCTGCTCAGACAAGTAGTGGAGTCGCCATCCCTGATGGTGTTTAAAAGATGTGTAGGTGTGACTTTTAGGGACATGGTTTAATGGTGGACTTGGGCAGTTCGAGGTTAATGGTTGTACTTGATGATCTTAAGGGTCTTTTCCAACCTAAATGATTCTATGACTTTATGATCCGCTGCTGGGGGAGAGAGAGCTGTGGAAAAACAAGTGCTGGCTATGGTTCTCTTTGAACATGTTTTTAAGTCCTTGGGAGCACTGATGATTCTCCTCTGCCTGATCAAGTCATCTGTCCATTCCTCCTCCTTCATGAGTACTTCAAATCATGTGTCTTCCTGGCAAAGCAGGTGGAATAGGAGCAGATGACTCCTCTTCCAGCACTGAAACAATGACCTCAAAAGAATGTGGCTGCATGTACATGAACCAGCGTTACGATTATATTTTAATAACACACTGACATGACCTTTGAATGAGTTGTCCTTCCAGTTGTCCAGGAAGATGTTGGCAGTCAGTGTTTTGTACAACACTTCTCAAGGTGTTGGAAAACACCGGGGTGTTAGCTCCATTTCACAGATGGAGAAATCACCAAATGAAAAATCAAGTAACTTTTAACTCTGTTAAAGCAGACATGCAGAGCCAGGAACTAAGGGTAGCTTTATCTGCCCCAGAAACTCAGGCAAGCATTTTTCAGACATCTACTTCTTTGAAGCAGCTAAGCATTTAGCACCTACACTTGTGGATTTTCAGATGTTGTTAAGGCAGTATCTTCCCAGATTAAGATACTGAACTACTAACAATCATCTTGTTAAATTCTGTGCAAATTATTTAGAAGTCTAATAGTAACCTGCATGGTCAGTGTTCCCTTATCATGTTCAAGGAAACACAAGAGGTATTTCAGAAATGAAAACAGCAGAAATATTATCTACTTAGATAGCAATCCGAAGTGAACAAATGCAACCCAGTTATCAACTGAAAATGTCCTTTGTTGCTTTACTCTGCCACTTAGTGCCAACAACCCATGCCAAGTACAGACTTGATTTGCGTCACCACTATGGTGAATTTGTCCCTGTGCTAATTTTGCAATGTATGGCAATGATAACCTTGGAACTCTGGGGCTTACAGGACAGTAAGGATGAAATGAACTAGGCATGAGTTTTGGGGTTTTTTTAATTCCCTCTGATATGGATTTAAGGAAATGCTGCCTGTCAGGGTGACTGTTTGTCTGTTACCTTTTGACTGACACAAATGGGTATTCATTGCAGCTCTTTTAATAAATCTTCAAAGGGAATAACAACAACAATAAATAATAGTCATAGAATCACAGACTCATAGAATGGTTTGAGTTGGAATTGATCTTGAAGACCATTGAGTTTCAGCCCACCTGCCACAGAGAGGAACACCTTCCATTTGATCAGGTTGCTCAGAACCCCATCCAGCTTGGCCTTGACACTTCCAGGAATGGTTGCACAGATTCTCTGGTGAACATGTCCCAGTGCCTCACCACTCACACAGGAAAGAATTTCTTCTTAATGTCTGATATAAACCTATTCTCTTTCAGTTCAAAGCCATTCCCCTTTGTCTTGTCACTCTGTGCTCCTATCAGAAGTCCCTCTCCAGCTCTCTTGCAGCCTCTCTAGGCATTGGAAGGGACTCTAAGGTCTCCCTGGAGCTTTCTTTTCTCCAGGCTGGACAGCTCAAACTGTCTCAGCCTTTGTACCAGACAGGTACAAAGGTTCAGCTCTCTAAGTATCATCATGGCCTCCTCTGGACTCACTCCAGCAGGTCCATGTCCTTTTTGTGTTTGGGGTGTTATTTTGTGAAACACCAAAACCAATAATAAATCAATAATAACAATAATAAAAAAATTAAATTAAGAAAAAATTGAATAAT
>WEIV01015498.1:51509-91125 GCA_013390005.1 Calyptomena viridis
CCCCACCGGGACCCCCGACCGCCCCGGCCACAAACAAAAGTGGAAAAAAGTTTTCCTCAAAACAAACCATAACAAAGTGTAATGTCAATGGTGAAGATTTTTTATTTAAAGGAAAGACCTCTTGGAGTCCTACCTTTTCATTTGTATGGATTGCAGAAACCATCAAACCAATCCCTTTGACCTCTCTTCACACAAGACTCCAACTTCTATGTAGGACTTCTGGTTATGAATGAAGCATACACTGACATGGAAACCATGCTTGTTTGCAATACTAGCTAAATAAAACCTCTTGGGCAAATCTGTGGAAGTTCCTGGCTTTGCCATCAGTTTTGTGTATAATGGTGTTTTCAGGCCTCACAATTCCCTTTCTCATTGTAAAACCAGCGGTAGTTCATTTTAGCTGATTGAATAAACGCTATGAGAGGTATGGACTTGTTTCATGTTGGGGGGAACTCACCTGTATGCCTGGAGGTGAGAATACTTACACATTCCTACAAAATGCAGTCTGCAGATATTTTGTGACCTTCCACTCCATGAATTGCAGAAAACTTGGGTAAAAGCTGGTTAATGGGCATGTTTCCAACATTTCATGTTTAAGGCCAGACCTTCAGCTTATCTCTAATTCTCCTAATAGCTTGCATCACCAAAGGGGATGTATTTCAATCTAGCTGATTGCCTTTTCTGTTTATCTGTATGGCTAGATATGAAAAGACACTGTTCAACATGGGCCCACTTTAGCATTTTTGTCTAAACAGTCTGGCTTGGGGTTTGTTTAGGAAAAGCATTTCTAAAATTAAAAGGTAGTTTTAAACCCTTAAGTTCTTGGGTGTTTGGACTGTAGCAACTGATTCATAAAAGTAAAGATCAACATATAAAGTGAGGTTCCTTTAAAATAATTAAATGCAAACTACATATTTGTAGCCTTTCCCCTGTCCTGCCTTGCTCCTTCTTCAGCCCAGGCATTGCTTCGGCCTCAGGCACTGGTAGGAGGGGGCTTCTTCAGGGCTTGCAAAGGGGTGTGTGTGCCCCTGCACTCCCCGAGGATCGGCTGAGGGAAATGGAGGACAAGGAAATGCTGGCGGCTCTCCATGGTTATATATATAATAGAAGTTTATTCACTCCAGATGCAGCAGGCCTTGTGGAGGGTCCAAGCTTATCAGGGATAACCAGGGAAGAGCCCTTCCCATTTCCGGCTTATGGTTCTTATAGGGGGTGCCGCGACCCCTCCTCAGATATCTACACCCCGAAAAGCCCAGGCTAGCTCGCAGCCACACTGAGGGGCTCTGGGCAGTATCGGGCACCAGGCGACCAATCGGTCCTCCACAGGAGGACTCGGGTTACCCAGCGACTCAGGGGCTTCCAGCCAGTCTGTACGCCCTGCCTCACATCCCGCAAGGGGCTTCTTCAGGGAGAGCAGTTCGCCAGACCCTGGCTGGTGTCCCTGGAGGAGGACCAGCGGACTAGCTGCTCAATGAAGAGGACAAAAGATGACTCTTGAGGGTGGTGAAACCAAGAGCAGTTTATTGGAGGTCTGTGCCTCTAAAGGAACTGACCCACAAGAGCCCAGATTGGTCTCAAACATGGGTTTAAGTAGGGGGCACAAACAGGGGGTGGAGATGGGGAAAGGACCAACCAGGGGAGGGAAGGAGTGGGGTTTAGGGATGATTGGCATGAGTGGAAGCCTAAGGCCTTCTACCCAAGCCAACCAGGGACCGAGTAACTTGGAGAGACAGGGAAGGTTCTGGAAGAAGGGGAGGGGTCAGGGTACATATATGGGATGGGGGCGGAGGGACCCACCCGAAGGCGGGAAGATTGTGGGGGAGAAGACACTGGTGGAGGGAACTAAGTGGGATCAAAGGAAGGGGGAGACCGGGGCAGTCCATTTACAAGCAGGGCTAACAAGGGATAACTGGGGATAACGGAACTGTACATAAAATGCAAATGCATATCTTAACTTATAATGCACACAGCCACAAGGGAGCTCTAGCCAATGGGAAGGGAGGAGAAGGAAGGGGGACAAACCATCTGGGGTGAGGGGTAGGGATATAACAAAACATACTAAGTAACAGAACAGAAATATACAGAGAGAAATACATGCTAATCACACATTACCACACATATTCTTTTTTCTTTTGAGGGGGTCTTGTGGATGTTAAGGCACAAAGCAAGTTTCATTTTGCCTTTACATTGTATGATTTTTGTTCAGCTGAAAAAAATGTTAGGTGCTTTAGACTGATGCTGAAAAAAAAAAAAGAAATTTAAAGTCAGAGCATTCAACTTCTCACCATCATTTGAGAAAGTAGGCTGATTTTAATATTTTTTTAAAGTGTGTTGGAAATAATCATTTGACCACTTTGATTTGTTACTTTATAATCTCTCTGTGTTTAAAAAAAACATTGCAGATGTGTTTCATTAAACTCACATTTCTCCAGTGAGTTTTCTCTGCAGATGCATGTTAACTTGCCTCTGCAATGAATCAGACATTCTTTGAAATTCAAAGTCTGTAACTCCCAGGTCCTTCTTTAAAATCATTGGCCTTTTTTCACAGTTCAGGTTTTCTCTTATCTTCAGCCAGGAATGCAGCCACTCCTCATGGTCTGATAATGTTCTTAGGTCTAGATGACACCAGATGTTTTTGCCCTTCCAGTTGTAACCATTCTTCATGGACTTCACTGTCCACCTGCATCTGTTGGCACTGCACTTTGAATGTGAGACATGAGTCAACAGTGTCTCAGCAGAAATGCTGGTGAATTTACCAGGGAGGCTTGAGACAAGGTTGGTTTCAAGGAGAGGAGATGGAGGGAAAGGAAGACTATTTGAAAGGTGGACAAGGAGAATGAATAGAAGCACTTATGTTATCTGATGATGTCTGAGAGAGAGAAGGGAGTACTGGAAGTAGTGTGACAGTAGACAGCTGTACAGACCTAAATGAGGGGGAAAAAGGGCTTTATGGCCAGAACGACATTAAATTGCCATAATTTCAGGTAAGAATGAGTTTCCTACAGAAAGCAATGTGAGGCAGCTCTTGTTTGTTTTGTTTTATTCTTTGAGTTCCTTAGCATATTAAAAGCCTATCCAAACTCAGAATAGGAGAGGTATTGATTAAAGGTCGAGTCATCTCAAGTTGGAACCACATGCACCTTGTCACCTCTGGTTTGCGGCTGCAGAATATTCGTGCAGGACCTACATCAGTGGGCTCAGTTCATCTGGAGGAGCAGATAGACTCAGTTCTGGCTCTCTTTCTTTCACTTTGATTCAGCAGCTGGAAACAGGAGAGCCTGGCACACTTGTGACCTGGTTTTTGCACTGTCCTTCAGGAACCTGACAGCAGTCCAAAAGGCATTCCTTGGATCACAGGCTGTTGACACAGTACCTCAATATGAACTCTGAGCAGGCTGCCTTCATTCTATATTTACTGCTGCTGGCAGCCACCAGGAACGGTATTGTGTGTGAAGCATAGTCAAACCTTGTAAGCCCCAGAAAATGAATGTTACACAACAAATTGGACCTGATGTAACCAAGCTGAAGGTATTGCCAGGTGATGCCCCTTAGCCACGGTGTTGAGGTTCTTGCCTCTCCTGCCAATGGATGAGCTATGCTGGCAGAAAAATATACTTTTCTCCTTGGTTTTTTTGCCAGTTAAACTCCTCAAGCTGCCTTACTGTAAAGGCCAGCTGAGTACCAGGGCCAGCAGGAGGGGAAACAGCAAGTCAGATGCTTTAGTGCAAAAGAATATGAGACTCAATAATGTCTTACTATTTCCCTAGAAATAAAAAGGGGCAGAAAAAGTACAAGCAAGAGAAACCTGTTATACAGAGAGTAAGAGAAATATATATTGAAATGTTTTTTGGTAGAACCCACAGAACAACCCTTGTATGACAAAAGAAAGTATATAATTAATTAATAGTTTTTATTCTTTAAAAAAAGAAAATAAGATTTCAGGTCTCTGAAAAACAAAAAACAAACAAAAAAACCCCCTAAAACCCCAAACCAAACCAAACCTGACAATTGTTGATTAACTTTTTTTCCTCCCTTCTTTATGTAATTTAAATAGTCAGGAGCAAAATTTTGCTTACCCAAGAAGCTAAAGTCCCAGAAGTAGGCATTTGAAAATGGACACAGATTCAAATTGTGTGTAAGCTTGCATCTGTGCACAAGCCATACAGCTGTACATTTGTATGTGCAATTTTCTTATCATATCTTCATCAGTGAACTCTATGTACAGAAGATAGAGAGTGGTTTCTCTTCTATTCTAAATCCCCTCCAGCTAACTGAAAAAAACCCCAACATCTGATTCACATAGAAATCAATTTTCTATGGGTTGTGGTGGTTTTGACTTCCAGCCTCAGTTCCCAAGCTAAACTAGGCTAAAACAAATGAATGAAAAACAATAGCCTGAAGTGAATGGAGTCATATGTTATGTACCCCTGAAAAGAGAGGGAGATAAGTCTTATTAAAATTCCAGTGTGTATCAGGTGGAAAGCAGAGCCTAGAAAAGAAACATTCAAACCAAGATTTCTGCAAGTGATTATTATTTTTTTTCTCTTTTCTTCAGTAAGCTAACTTTTTTACTGTGGCAACACTGAGACTTCACTGTATATCAAAGCAATAATCATAATTGCCTCAGAATCCTTGAGAGTTCACCTTCTAGCTCCTCAGAACTGGGTATGTAAGGCTAATTATTGTTTTAATTTTATTTTTAGGGCATTGATTAAATGTAAAGCCTGTGGAGTGACTCTTGAATTTAATGGCAGCCATTCTGCTGTTGCATATTTGCTGGCAAGGTCTGGAATGGGAAGGCAGTGCTCAGGGAAAGTAAGTCAACCCCTCACAAGGTAGATGAACTTAGAATATTGGAGGTGCTGCACTGCATTGACGTGGTTATATGGCTGTACCACATGAGACATACCACCCACTTCCACCATAATACTTTAAGACTATAAAAATGCTACATCTGAAGAAACAGGAGTGCTTTGCAGAAATGGAAATCTACCTTGTGCAAATCCTCCCCTGAGCAGAAGTTTCGAGCAGTGCTGTTGATCAGCAGTTTAAGTTCAGCAGTAGCTTTCACAAAGCAAAACTCATAAAGAAGCTGGTGAGTCAAACTCATTTCCTTGACTAACAGGAATAGGATTTCATAAACATAGAACTTAGTGCTCTCCAAACCAACTGTGAACTCTGTCCGCCAGTTTACATAGCACAGAAGCAGAGGGGAAGGCAGCTGTCTCCAGCAGCTCAGGCTGCTAGAAAAAAGGCTCTTTCAGCAAACATGATAGAGGTTAGACTTCAGAAAGCAGGAGAGTAATTTTAGGAGGACCTGCTTTATAACACTGCCTAATTTCTGACCTGCTCTGTGTTGAACTGATACATTCTTTCATGTTTACTCTACGTGTTATGTTGTGGTGGCTTTATGTCATTCTTAATGTATTAACTTATGTTTAAAAAAGTCAGTGTGCAAGATCAAACTAATAAGGCCCCCAATCTCATAAAATTCACTGTCTTTCTAGTGAGGCAGAGAGGTCTTTCAAATCCTCTTTATTTCAGTGGAAATTCAGATGGATCGAATTTGCAAGCGAGTTAAGGCTTCACTAATGCGAGTGCTTTACAATTTAAACTCAGAACACTAGTTTAACTATTTATTACTTTTGATCAGCCTTTTAGAAATGTTGTGAACCGGATGATCAAGTAGAAAATACATTCTGTATTCAGCTACAACTTTATTCCAAAGGTTGTATTTTATAATATATTAGTTCAAAAAAAGTTGACAATTTCTTTAGTCCAATTCGTAAATATTCTGCCCTTGGTCCTCAGTGTAACTGCAGACCAACTGCATGCCATGAATTCACTTCCATGGACATTTCATGCCTGCAGTTTTATAAACAGTGTTAGTCAGGTAATGCAAACAACACACTGAGGTCCAAAGTCCCACCTACATTTGCCCAGTGTGGAGGATCTATGTAGCTTCGCCTTCTCCAGATCTCCAGATGGGGCACAATCTGCAAACAAACTCCTCCATAGTTCTCCAGTCTAGAGAGCAGTCCTGTCCTTTGTGTTCATTCATCCTGCGGACACTGAATAGGTATTGAAACATCACAATATTTACTTATCCTAAGGGGTTGGTAAATAAACCATAAACTGTGAAGGAGCAAATGTGTTTGTTTCCTTATCTCTCCAGTTTATCTCCCTCTTGTTTCTCAAAGAGATTTAGTCTGGCTGGATGGCCAGGATCCCATGCAGGTGCTTTGTTTCTTGTGAAGGTTCAGGCTGGCAATGATGTGCTGTCGCTGTGTCTCCTGCCCTTGCCATGACCTAGTTTAGTGTAGGCAAAAGGAGGAGGTGGGGACATGTTCTGCTGCTGCTTCCTTCCACTCCCCACCACTGGCACAGAGCAGTGGTGGGTTTTCTCATCCTCCATTTCTGTGAACTGGTGGCAGAGCCTGGTGGAGCAGGTCTTAAATCATCACAGTACAGTGGAAGCTGAACACTTAATAAATGCCTCTCACACTGCTCTGCTGTCCCACTACCCAGGCAGAGCTCATGCTGTAAAGATTTTGGAGCAAGTGCTAGCCTCTAGAAATTAGAGTGGTTGGTTGACACTTTATTCAATAAAAATAGACACCAGCAGTCTCCAATATTTCTTCTTCTAGATTTGTATTAAAATTTACAAGATGTATACCAAATGAAAAGAAGGCAGTTCTTTCTTAAAGTGCATCTTATCACTTTGTCAGTAACCTCAGCAACAAAGTTTAACTCATACGCACTGGAGGGCTATCTGTTTGTAGTTCTATGGTATCAATTCCTCATGCACAACAAGGGCTTCTTGTTGTTTTCCTCTCCTTTTCCCCTCCCAGCCTTCCTGTATGCCACTTACTACTTATCCTGAGTTTCGAGGACAAATCTCACATATAATGTTAAGCCACATTTTTCATTTGTTTGATGGCAAGACTTTCTTTGAGGCCTTTCTTCACATCACTCGACAATTTTTATATATTTCTCTGTTTGTGCCTTTTTTCTCTTGTGAACTTATACCTCCACCCCTTAACACTTTCACTCATTTCTTTTTCTTTCTCCTTCCCCTCTTTCAGGATGTGAATGATTTCAGGAGTGTATTAGAAAGTTGACAGGGCTGAAATGTAATAACTTCATTGGAAAACAGTCAAAGATTGCTACAGTTTTGATGACCACATTCTATCATATTCATATCTCTGTCCTGCTGTCTGTTTCCCCCCAATAACAGCAGTAGGGTTTAGCCCTTTTATTTCCCTTGAAACTTCAGAACTCATTGAGAACATGTGACATTTATCAGCCATTGTGTAACAGCAAAAATATCTTCAAGCTGAGAACAAGACCTGGCAATCTCAGTCAACAACACCGAGAAGCTGACCTGAAAAAGAAAATTTTCTTCAGTTGAGAGGAGATCCTGAAGACTTGGAAACATTTTCAGCCTTGAGGATCAGGGGGATGAGTAGGACAGGACAGACAGTCCATGGAAAGAACAAGCTATCGACACAAAGCTTTAACAAGAAAAAAACCACAAAACCCCAAACCCTCAAATTCTGAAATATTGGGAATCAGATGACTTCTGATCAGCTGGGTGTTTTTTTTGTTTGTTTTTTTGTTTGGGTTATTTTTAAGTCATGCCTGTGTCTAAGTGAATGTAAATTGTGGGAGTGAAAGACAACTGAAAAAACGAATTGGCTGGGTAACTACTATGAATGAATATTTGTACAGTACTTTGCTATATCTCAAGTATTTCAGCTAGAAAATTATAGTGGCTGCATGTTTTTTTTAAATATGTTTGGCCCAGAAATTTGGAATGGAACCAAAACAAGCAATATTCTTTTTGACATAAAGTTATGCTGACGTTCTAGATATAACCTTATTGTAGCTGGTATGTGCAAACCCATGTTGTCATCTAGGATAAATCTGAAAAACTTTAGGCTACTCTGTGGAAGCAGAGAGTTAAAACAATGTGCACCACTGCCAAAAACAGACATATAGTGAGATAAATATTTAACCTTACAGTCCAGGAGACTTCCTTGGCATCAGGTGGTAAATGCAATGACTGGAGTAATAACTGACAAGACTATAGGATGGAGAAAAACAACAAACCCCTGCTGCCAAAGAAGTGGCAAATAATCTCAAAAACAACAGAAGAAACCCTGATTAAACAAAAAGGAAAAACTCAAAATTCACTGTAATTGCAGTGCTAGTCTAATTTAACAGGATCAGGCAGAAATGGGTGTCATATACTAGCTTTTTAATACAGAAATAAATTCTGTATATTCCATGAGTAAGAATTAGTAATAATGTTGAGACTGTAACTGGAAAAGTTTGCAACAAAAGGATACATCCTACAGTAAATACTGAACTCTCTTTCAGGCAATCCAGTACTCACATTTCCATTAGGCTATCCACATCTGTTTCATATCCAATTTGTGTCAACAGTAATTGAAAGTGGTTACCATCTGTGTTTTAGGTGGGCTGCATGGGATGAGTTATCATCAAATAAGTAACTTCTAGTTACTGAATTAAATGTCATTCAGAGTCCTCTGGTGGCTTGCGTGAGCAGAGAAGTCATAGCCCTGACTTGTACAGAGTTCGAAACCAAGGAAAAAAAATTTACTGAAGTAAGGAAAAGTGCCAGTCTGGAGGATCATGGCTTAGGGCATAGGGCCTTATTCTGTATAGTGATATTTGCTTATTTCACAGAAACTTTGAATAAACACCCACATGACCACAAATCTTGTACTTCACAAAAACTATTACTTTTGATGTGTATCTGATGCAAAATATATTTCAACCCTAACATTTCTACATTTTTGAGGAAGAAATTGCTAAAAGAGCTGGAACAGATGTTAAGCTCCTCACTCTGGAGAGGTCAGATGCAAATTCACCATAGGAGACCAAATCCAGTACTTGGACTGCCTAACAAATTAGATTCTGAATGTGTGCTGTGATGTGTGCTGTGATATGTGCAAGTCCCTTGTTTTTACATAATAGCTTCTTTATCATCGAGATTTCCATACTATAAAACAAAGACATTCCTGCTGATGTTCATGGCTTCTGCTGAGGAAATAAAACACAATAATATGAATCCCTGAGTAAAAATATAGCATTTGAAGCCTTTGGCTTGGATGGTACATTAAAAGGTATAACAGGTTCAGAAATAGCAAAGGTTTGTTTTCATAACCCAATGGTGCTTTTGAAGAAGTAACTGGGACATTTGCTACTGACAATACTAAGGATTGGCTATAGACCACAGGAGGAGTTACCAAAGACAGTAGAAAAGGGGAAAAGTACCCACGTAGTTCTCTGATATTGACTGAGGGAGAATAGGATTTGACTTAGGACTTGAAATAAGATACTTTCCAATATATATTATCCAGCATTTCTATGACTATTTACAGTTCATTACCAAAGAGCTTCTGCTTTGAAGTATGTATTGTACTAGTGACCCCTTCTAAATTGAGTAATCTTAGTAATTCCCCCTTAGGATCCCATGATGAAGCTAAGGGTAGGTATTGCAACCACAATGTATGCATCCTTGAAACACACCCATCCTCTTTTGGGTACAAGGAAGGAATTTTCCTTCAACTCTGAGTGCTGTGTATCAGTCCATACTTAGTCATAGATTCAATGTGTTCTCCAGCTATTTCAGTTTCCAAATGAATCAGAAAAGGATGCCAAACAGGGGAAACCTACTGAGAAAACAGGATGAAAGTATTATTAAAGTTGTATTAAGTAGTGTTTAATGCTGTGTTCTTAGATGGCTAACATTCCGTCTTTATTTGCATATGTGCACAGATTGAGAGCCGGAGAAAGAGAATACTTTTTTCCTTCATTGTAAGTGCCTCTTACTGGACACATGCCCCAGTGCCTCATGGGTAAATTACCCTCACCAAGACAGGGGAGGGATGAGCCTAGAATCAGTGGACTGTTACTCTTCCGTGGGCTAGAAATTATGGTCCTTGTTGCTAGGGTGTTGGAGTTATTATCTCTACCCAGGATAAACACGGGATGAAAGAACATGGAGAGCAGCTGGCAGAGACTCATCAGACTTCTTCACCCTAGCCCTTCAGAGAATATTTTCTTAGGCTTTGTAACTCAGTTCTCAGTAATGTTAAGTTCCACTTAAGATACGTGTAGAAATATATAGTATATATTTTCTTGAAGCAAAGCAAACACTGAAGAACAAATTGTGAAATTTCATTTGGCAGAGGGAGTTGCATCATTGGCTTTCCTCTAAGCCCCAGGAGGTTTCATAACATCTGAAGATATCATCATAAGTGTGAGAAAGCTGACATTTTAGAAAGAGTCTAACAATGGAAAAAAAACTATTAACCATTAAATATCATGGATGTGAAGGGAGTGCACAAGTGGTCACAGGATGCTTCAGAAAATAACGATCATGAACAAATCGAAATATGTATTTTTATGTCCTGTAAAATGACAACCTCTATATGCTTCCCATATGCTTCCTTATGTTGGGAAGCCCTCAAATGCTCCCATATTCAAGACTTCTGGAGATTCCATTGCCTGAACTTTTACCTCGTGTCTTTTGAAGGCTATCCACAAGCAGAAAAGGGTAGAGATAGATTTCTTAGTATGTAAAATAGGGATAATTTTCTACCTGAGTGTAGAGGTACATTTATCATATTGAATTTCATGTGCCATTTCGTTATTCAGTAGCTATAATACAAGAGATCCTCCTGTAAGATTTTGTAGTTGGCTTGATTCTGACTCTTCCAATAGTTTTATGTTGTCAGAGGTTGCAGTCATAACAGCATGGATTCTTTTATCTATATTGCTTATGAGTGTGTTGAACAACAGAGATCTAGCTGATAACTCTTTCCTATCATGAAAAAGTACTTTATTCCCTAAGTGTAAATCACATTTGCCACTGGTTTTTTTATAATATTGAATATTACATAGAACACACTTTTCTAGCTTTTTTCTTCTACATATATTTATGTGTAAAATGCATTTCATGTTGTATTTGTATGCATATATCATTTGTGTATATATGTGTGTATATGTGTGTGTGCATGTATAACTATTTTAAAGAGTAGTTGAATTTACTCAATTGACAGTTTTATATTATGCTACTGTGTCTATAAATTTAGAAAATTATCTGCTTATGCTGATAACATATAAAAATAAAGAGGGTGTCACTTAATTTGGCTGTGAAAATATGTACTTCTGGATTACTAGTATTGTAATGTGAAGCTTCTTTACCTTAGTTTGTGTGATGCTTAGCAGGGGGATGGCATCTTTTTGGTGATGTTTTACCTTTTCTTGTCTCTAGAAAATGCACAAAATTTGTCAATTGGCTTTGTAGCTGATCTGACTGAACCCAGGAACTAGCAGATCTTCCTCTCATGAGTTTATATGTTTAGAAAAGGCTAACTGAGGTTACATGCTGCAAAAACATTGCTTAATTTTATCTGTAACAAGAATTCAAGGGAGAAAAGACAAATAGTGTTCAAATGTGACTGACTTGGGAACATTCCACCCTTTTATGCAGGCATGCAGCCTTTCATTGTGTTTTTTTCCCCAACCCCCTTTTTTCTTTTACCAGTAGAAATTTTATTTGGGATGAGGAAAGCAAAAACTGGCCTCTTTTCTGTTATTTCCAGTCATAATCTCTAACAGAAAAGAAGGCATGACTGCACACCTCAGACCTTCAGCAGATGTGTTGCCATTAGACAGTCACAGATATGTAAGATTCTTGTCTGGCTTTTAGAAATAATTTTCCATTAATGAGGTGAAAGGATACGATCATGATAGTTCCTTTAAAATGCTGTGCTCAGATTGACAGTGGAATTGAAATGATTAGGATTTGAGTAAAGTTGTGGTATTTCTGTATGTCACACAAACACATTCAGCTATGTTTTAATACTCTGCATTGAGAGAAAAGTAAACTGAATAACTGAAAGATAACAGAAGTCTTCTACATGAGTAACTCATTTAGCAAACACATTTTTCTTTTTCTAAAGATGCTTTGTACCAAGTGTTCTGTTTTCTATTAAATAAAAGTCTCTTTATGTACATTAATAACCTGACTGACTGCAGTGTGACTAGTTACATACGTTGTGTGAAGGCATCTGATTACATGCAGTTGAGGCTGGGGAATGTAAATGTTGTCATGGATGGATGGCCTTGTCCTTTTCATCCATTTACTCATTTGCTTTTGGCATCATGGCTCCCAGTCAGATCTCTCTGACTTGCAGAGGTTGGGACTTGTCATTTCTCTTGTGGAAGACCACTAGAAAAAACAAAATTGCTGCAGGATGTAGCCTGATGATTCATTCACTAGATGCTCTCTCCCTTCTGAGTAATGATTGAATCATAGCAGATGCCAAGGTGGAAAAGTCTACTTGTCATAAAACCGTGTGGCTATTTTTACTGCTGTCCTTGCATTCTGGGTCAGTATTCTCTCTTTCTAAGACTTTCCAAGGTATCCCATGCCCTCAAATTGTATTAGTAGGTCTGCAGGTAGAACTGGTCTGTTTTGTAACTCATGTCAGCTACCACAGAAAGGAGATCACNNAGATCACTGATTTACAATAAAGTTTATTTTAAGTGAGATGAAATGACCTCTCAAAGTTTGCAGAAGTATGTCAAAATTCCTAAAATCAAGAGCATATTTTATGGGAGAGGATAGGTGACCCTGTGAGTCTAACCCAGAGATAACAAGACATTTTTCGTGGAGCTTTTCCTCTGTGTCTTTCATTGCTGCATCCATCCCTGATATACTGTTCAAGAGACAGTTGTACCCCTTCATGGCATTTCCTATGCCTTATCTAAGACATGGGATATGTGAAGGTTGTTCTGAAACTTTTCAAAAGTTNAAGCCAGACCATTGGAAAAGGCCTCCCAGTGAGGTTTCAGTATTCCGATGTCCCGACAAGTCCAGGAGAGAAGAAGAAGAAATCAAAAGTCCAGGAAAATGCAGAAGTTTGAGTCTCTTTTTTCTGAAGAAACAGGCAGAATTCTGTCTGGAAAAGCTAGAAGGCAAGTGTCTTTCTCCCCACTGCAGTCCAGCTGCTGAAGAAAAAAAAACCCCAAAACTGCACAGCAGCACAGCAAAAACTGACCTTGAAACATTAGAATTGTTTTGAAAAGATTTCTCTAGCTGTTTTTTTTCTCTCTGCTCTTGGGGCTCAATTTTAAAAGCACAAGATTCAATTTTTTTTTTTCCCCTAGCATAGAGAAGACAAATATGGGATATATCATAAAGTCACCCCAAGACAATCAGAGATAGTAATGAAAGTGAGAGGTAATGAGGTATGAATTATTTCATGCTAATATAGGAATCGTTCTTCCGCCAAGAAAGTTATTGATTGAGGATTTGTGATGGTACTAGTTGTTGGGTTTTCGTAACATAAGGATGTGCTAGCTAATTTCAAATTAATTGTGGTTCCAGCCTTTTTTATTAACTGTAGCATATAGATCAATAAATAGTAAAAATCATGTTTCCTGGCTTATTGTAAGATTTCTGCATTTCTGTTCCCACGTCTTTTGGGGATGAATAATACAGTCATTGTTTTTTAAGGCCCTTTAAATATTTTTTAACAGCTCAACTTCTTTGGGAACTAACTACACTGCATTCCACAGCATCTGTGAGTCCATGTAATTACAAACTTCTCTTAGTGTGTAAATTTTACATATTGTACATTTTGAAATCCTTTTCTCTTGTGGGTGAATTTTCTCTCATAAGAGCTGTTTGTTAGACATTGAGTGACTTTATCTTTTCCCCTTGAGCTCCTCTATTCTGTATTTATAGATTGTACATCCCATGTTTTTAAAACTTACTATCCAAAGACTTTTACACAGTAATGAGTTGCAGACAACTGTCTTACCTACTCTTTTTCCAAGTTGATTAAAACTTTCTCCTCCACTTTTCCTGTATGGTTTCTTCAATGACCAAATCTTTCCTGTTTGCTGAGTGGGACAGAAGTGAACTGGCTAATGGTTGTTTTACTTCCTCATTTGTGTATTGGGATAATTAATGGTGTCATTTGTAATCCCAGTACTGGGATGGTACTGTCTATTTCATTGGACACTAATGACACGTTCATTTAAGCTGCCAGTTTAAGAGCTAAGGCCAAATCAAGATGCCATAGCTAGGATTTTATTCTGCCTTGTAATTATTCATTATCTTCATGAGGGCTTTTCATAAGCAGAGGGACATGAAAACTGAAAACAGGTTGTCTGCTTACAGGCCAAAACCTAGGAAGAGGAAGAAAAAGAGTTAGAGGCCTCATTTCTGTCCCTGTCCCACCAGTCCTGCCTTCTATTCTACATATCTTCACCTTCCGTGTTTTGTTTTTCAGCTCCCCAAAATCCTCTTTTTTTCCCCTACCATGGGAGCAGACCCAAAATAAGTTAATTGCCATGTTTTCCTTACACCTTTCCTTTTTGCATTGGTTGTGCATTGATCTTGAGCTGCAAATATATTTCTCCCTCTCTATATTGTCTAGAATACGATGGAGAGAAAAGAACACCAACATGCACAACATCAGGAGCCATGCTGGATTTGTTGACAGTGAAGGCTTATTGTTGGCTTGCTTCACAACAAAGAGGGCATATGAAATCATGAATCCCACAGATACTTCTACAAAATTGAATGTCTTCTTTTGCATTTGTGTTTTCTTTTAAAAAAATCTGACTGCCAAGGTTATAAAATAGACTAAGCTTTATTTACCTAAGACACAAGGAATTTTGTTGCTTGGTTATTTATGACATAGGCAAAGACAAACAGAAAGGTGAAAGATAACATTTGTTATGAGTACGCAAGAGAAAATATCCATGAACAGGAAGTTTAGTAAGTGCCAGAGGATTATTTTCTCCATTGTCCTTCCTAGAAGTGGAGTTAGAGGTTCGTTAACACAGGAAGACCATCATGTGTTCGTTAACACATGAAGACTATCTCTGTCCATCATCTGAGAAAATTAATGAAAACTGACAGTATTAATTCAATATTTTGGGCAAATTGCACAGCCTTAATGATGAACTCATGACAGAGTAAATAATTGAATTCTTTTCTCCCAGTTGCATTCCCTGAATTTGTACAAGAACATGGTCTTCATGGGCTGGGAGAGGGCAGAGGTTTGTCAGTAACATGCAGGCCAGAAAAGAAGACCAAAATGTACTTGCAGACACTATGTAGGATATGTGTTTCTTGGAAAGCAGTGAGCTAAGTATAATTTTGGTAAGATTCCAAATATAACTGATTTTTTTTTCTGTTTTGTTCTTTTTTAGGGACTGAGGTTTTTTTCCTAACTTTCGAGCTTTTCTCACAAAACGAGGTGGCTAGAAACTTACTGCAGACAAAACTCCAAATGTCACATGAGAGTCATGTTGCCTCACTCCAGGGACTGGGAGCTTTTGTGGAAGCACAGGAGACCCTGGGTCTGAGTTAACACACAGTTGCCTCCATAATCACAGAAGTGAAGATTTGTCTCTTCATCCCTTAAGTATTTGTCATGGTTTCTATGTGATAAAACTTTTTCTGTTTATCACAGGACAGAGAGCAGGGAGGGGCACCCGGCACAGCGGGAACCCCACTGTCACCAGCCTAGCCCCCCAGCACCAAGTTTTCCATCCCAGAGTGGCCCCGGTGCCGCATCTCCAGCAAGGAGCCGGTTTTGCTGTGCCGCCATGAGGGCGTGGGTCAAGGGGAGAGACCCTAACCCCCGTGGCCCCGGCCGTAATTGGGAATGGCTTGGGATCAGCATGGGGGAGGGAATGCCCCTCTGCGCTTTAAAGCTTGGTGCTGCTCACAGCCCCCGCGGCTCTGCACCGCTGCCAGCCCCATTGGGCATGGCAGGTGCTGCACCATTGCCACCTGCCCGCCGCTCTGCAGCATTTCCCGGCACAGCCCCGGCTGCCGGGGTCCGCGCTTCCAGCCCGGAGTGCAGGACCTGCATTCCCCCGCCATCCCCTGGAGTCCCACAGCCATTCCATCCCCATCCCACCGAGAAGGTACCGTCCACCATGGCATGTGGCACGGTGCAGGCTCTGCTGACCACCCACCATTCAATGTGATGGGACCTGCTTGCAGACCCCACAGAATGCCGCAGCCTGCCCCCACTCACCATGCCCTCATGGTGTGCGGCTCCCTTCCATTCTCACAGCACCCAGGAATGCCGCACGCCCAGTGTGCCACAAGCCCCATGGCCGTGGTTGCCTGGGCCGCTGCTGCTGCATTGGTAGGGCAATGTGGGGTGCCCAGACTGGAGGGGGTTGGGGGAGAGTGGCTGCCATCTTGATCGAAGCACATGGAAAGCAGACAAAGGAGGTTTCCCGCCATACAGGGCTGGAAGTAGGAGGGGGCGAGGATGGATCAATCAAATGAAAGGCCACGCCTCCCCGGGGAGGCGTGAGGAATGCTGGGCCGGGACAGAGGGTATAACAAGCGGTGCAGCTTGGATGCCATGCTCTTTTTGGCTGTGCTGAACTGTGAAGAGGGCCTTGTGCTGTTCAGGAGCTTGATGACACCATTTTGGCCACATGCGAGCTGGGGCTGGGACATCGGAGACTGATTCCTGAACAACGCAGCACTTCGGCATCATCTCAGATCCTTTTGTGCACTACGGGCTCCTGCTTTGGCTAAGAAAACATACCCTGCCCTTCTCCCCCTTCTCTCTTTTTTTTTTTTCTCTTTCCCTCTTCATGGCACCACTCCCTCGACTTCTTACCCACTCTGCAGTGGGTTTCCAGGATCTTTATGGGCGACAAAGTCCAGTCCTACCCTCCACTAACACACGGGTTATAGGGATGGGGAGGGACTCTTCTAGTCTCATCCTCTCTCTCTCTCTCCTCAAGGCACCGTTCCCCTGGTCCTTCCCCCACCTTAACTGAGTTTCTGGGATTTCTTTCCATCGGGCCTACGGGCTCCTGGCTTTGGTGGGGTGGTGAGGCTTGTCCAGCTTAACTTCTCTCTCTCTGTTCCCTGGGAATACCACCCCAGAAAACCCTTGCCATGCCATACCCTCCTCCCTCCAAAGCCTCCTCTGGCCACCAGGAGTCGTTGTAGCTTCTGAACACCCCCCGTACCCCTGTTTTTCACTGCTTGCACACAGTGTTGTTTTCAAGCCAAAGAGCTTGTGTTATTTCATCGAAAAGGATTATTGTGTTGTGTTCTGGCCACTTATTGTCTTTACGTTGAATATTAAATTCTATTCTCTGGTTTTATATTGCATTGATAAGAGTGTCTTTAATACATAATATATATTTTTATTTTTCTGTTTCAATAAAAGTTGTTCCTATCCTTATACTCACACAAGTCTCGAAAATTTAATATTGAATTTATTATAATTTATTTTCATTGTCCCCTTAAACAGTGACAGTATTCTTCCCACCTTTCTTCATTGAACACTGAGTGATGTGCCCTGTTGGCATTTTTTTTACCATGCAGTCTTGCAGCACAAGTGTTTGAGTAGCATTTGAAGATAAAGTGAATTTGCTACACACTGTTAGATAACGCATCGTAGGAGTGCTAGGCAGGACAAAAATCTTCTTATTGAAATTTTGGCTTTTCATAGATAGGAAAACTTTTTTTAGGAATAATTTGGTCCTCATTGGAAAGAAGTACCTGATGGGTGACCCAGCTCTGGGAAGCTACAGTGGTCTTTGTAGAGGACTGACAATTTGGAAAGTGCCCCAAAATTTGTCTCTGCCCTTTTTAGCTCTCTAAACCACCTGAAAAGCTACATACAAAGCTGCTCGCAAAAATCCTGTTAAAACAAGGAGGCAAAAAGCTTGCTAGTAGGAGAGCAAGGGGGAGGGACAATCTGCAGGGGCTCTCGCTCTACCAGGAGGTTGACCCTCACCCTTGCCCCTCCCCACTTCTCCTCACTCGCTCACTCCTCACCCGCATCATCGCCCGAGGTCGCAGCCACCAGGCGAGACAGTTGTGGAACCCCGTCCTGCGCTCCTGAAAGCCTGAGCACACGTTCGCTCATGGAACACGAGCTGCAGGAGGGCGCTTTTGGGCCCAGCACAACTCATTGCTCCCCGTGTGGCCGCGGAACACGTGTGCGGCAAAGGCCTCTCCACGCGGGAAATTCAGATCAGGAAAAGTCGGCTGTAAAGAACTCTCTGCTGCCGAGACGTGAGTTGAACACCGGCACTGTCCCGCAATGCAGCCAGCCTGAACCCTGAACCTGTCCCAGTGATCCAGAGACCCGGGGAACTCACTCTGCCGCATTCCAACCGCATTCCAAAGGACCAGCACAGACATCAGCCCTGGGGGAACTGACAACAAGCCACAAAGAGGAAAAAAAAAAGGGCGAAAAATCTTTCTCCCCCCCACACCCCTCATTTCATCATAAAGGTAGCAGTGGTCGATGACTTTCCTATGCTTTTTAAGTAATCTTATCTTCTTTTTTCCAACTTTTCTGTATCTTTCCTTCTCTTTCTCTATGCTTTAGCTTTATAAATAAATAAAGGTAATTTATCATTTTGAAATCCAACATCTGGTCTCATTTGCATCTTAATTTTGCTTCTGGGAATTAGCTAACCACATATGCGGGTTGTAACAGTCTTTTCCCCAGGTGTTTGTAAATCATCTTGATGAAGAGTGCTGATCATCAAGGCAATTTGGAATGAAGATTGACAGATATTTTGTACAAATGAAAACTCCATTTGAATTGCTGAGGTCTCCAGCTGAAGCTGCCAGATGCATCACTTGCTAGCACAGACCACCTCTTCTATTTTATGCATAAGATGAGCAAGGTCAGCTTTAAGAGCAGTTGAAATAGAAAGCTGGCTTGGGTCACCATTGGTTAGGGAAGGAAAAAAAAAAAAAAAAAACCAAAACCAAAAAACTATAAATTATTTGCTACTTGTCACTATTTTCTGAGAAAATCAACAGCAGTGAGGTATATAATTCCTTCTTTATTTCATTTGGAAATGAAGATAACAGCAAAAGGTGACAAAATATAATCTAAGAAAATAAGGTAAGGCCAGCTCAGCTTCTTTTATTTTGTTGCTGCCTTCTCTGGTTCTTTCTTTACATTTTGCCACCTGTCACTGAATATTTCTTCTGAGCAGCACAATCTCATTCTTACTTCCACAGAAATTCACACTTCTATTAGTGATTGTTGTGTGTGACATAAAAAAAGGAAAGTTTTGTGAATTCTAGCAATTCAAAAAAATCACTAGAAGAGGATTTTCTTGAATAAGTTTGAAGGTGATGTGTATACATGTGTCTGTTATTGTGAATGTCAAGTTTGTGATATCATTTGTGTTTTCAAATTTCCTCAACAATTTATTAGTCATTTCCTTATTTTTTATTTTAATGGAGATCCTCCTCTTATCAATTGACTTGAGGAACAAGGTCTTTAATGCTTAGATACGAATGGAAAAAGCAAATCTCAGAATATGTTCTGTGCTCTGATAACATATCAATTGAAATGAAAACTTTTTATGTTTGCTTTTCATGTTTTCAGGGGTTTTATTTGGTTTTAGGTTTTTTGTTTGTTTTTGTTAAATTTTTAACATTTTTTTAGTCAAGTATGGATTACATAAGGTGTTTTACGTGATTACATCTAAGACAAAAAAGCCCCAAACCTGCCTTCCGTCTGAAAGTTGTTTCTTCTGTTGTGTTTGTTTAAGCAGCAAAGTCCAGCCTGCATCCCGTGCCGTGTCCTGCTCCCGTCAGCAGCCCAGCCATAACTGGAGCAGATATATTTCTGCCTGGCAGAGTGCTAAAATTTATAGCAACTAATTACTTCTGATTTTTTCTCCAGGCAGTGAAATGAGAGGAGGACTTTCTCACCAACAACAAGGTGAGAATAATTTCCGTGTTGGTCTTTGAAGGCTCAGAGGGTAGGATAATTAATTCTTTGCCTTGCACTTTTACAGTGCTTTTGGTGCAAGTACACTTACTTTGTCCTGCTGCTTCTCTTAGAAAAAAAAATTATATATAACCCACGAAAGAGGAGCTTCTGCTTAATGAAAACGACATTGTCAAGTTTTTTATATGTGGTTGTTTTGTGCTTGTGTTTCTGAGAAGTTGTGAATTCAGTCTTGCGTGCTCTCCAGACGATTCCTATAAACAGCTGTTCTCGATCATCCAGGCAGTGGAGGGATGTGCCAGGACCGACGGAGATAACTCAGTAATAAAAAAAAAAAAAAAAAAAAAGGCGGGGAAGTCGGGAGAGGGAGTGGTGTAGGGAGAAGGGGAAACCAGGCATTGACTACAGAAACATGACTCAGCTTCTGTTCAGTAAGCCCTCTGTTCAAGCACGTCTTGTCAGCTCATTACACAACACGTTTAACAGAGGTTTTTGCACTTCTTTCCTGGTTTGTCCACTCCGATAGGCTGTTTGCAGCTGACTAGGAGCAAAACTTGTCAGAATAGCTGGAAAGCTGGGCCTAGGCTGCAGGGGCAGCTCACCCTCAGAGAGAGTTTTGCAGGATTTCGCTCCAGAGCTGCCCTGGCATTATCCCGGTTTTTACAATAAACACGGTAGTTTCACTCCGGCAGCAGTTGTATATTCTGGTATGCACATACCAGCTGTGTTCCAGCTCCTACAGTCAAGTCGTTTTCCAAACCAGAATGCTTCATAAAACAAAAGCAGGCTTGCGCCATTTACAAAGCCCTTTTAATGGACTTTTTTCCCCAAGATATTTCCTTATTTTTAAACCTATCAAAACTATGCATTTAATAATGTGGCTTTTAAAAACTTTTCAATGGATTGAATGCATATGAATAAAACGTGTGAGAAAACTGATGCATTTTGTGCAGGTTTGCTTTGTGATTTATGAAGCAAAAATTACTAAATACAGGCTGTTCTGTTAGAGAGCAGATAATAAAATGAAGGGTTATCTGAATGATATCTGATATTTGGAGCTTTCCTCCCAAATTTCTTTTACACATACTTTTACACATACACAAATTCTTTGGAATTTGAAATGGTGAATAGCTATAAGAAACTCTGCAAAAAAAATTTTTTTTTTCAGTGTTTGTCCAAATCATATGTACATATACAAAACCAAGAAACTAGGAAATTTCACATTCAGTCTTTTAATCTGAGCTCTAAATCCTGTGTTCTACCAGGTTAGTGTCAATGGATGTTTAAAAAATACAGCCTCATATAAAATAAAGTGTACAACAAATTTTTCCTGATAATAATATTTAGTTTTAAGCTTCCAGAAGCTTTAATATTTATAAGGTTTATAATATTCATAAACGGGCAAAGAAGCAAAGCATTTTAAATGTGGAAAGTGAATTGCTGGTGTCTTTATCTGTTTACTTGAAAAGCATCTTGTTTCATGATCTTACAATGAAATCTTAATTTTTTTCCTGTCAAGTTATTTGATGTAGTGTTTTAGACTAGAATAGCCGGAATGTGTTGGTGATTATAGAATTGCCTAGTCTTCTCTTACTTAAAAAGAAGCATATGGGCTTGAAAAAACATATTGAAGGAAATAATTTGCGTGGGTTTCTCTGGCAAAGTGTCCCATCCTTTGTCTTTAGAGAAAGTGCTGCTTGTGTGTTTTATGATTCACTTACATGAAACCTCATTCAAATGAACAGTTATCTGAGGCTTCTCTTAACACATTATAGGCATGATATATGAAGTGGAAGATGGAAAGTATGTGGAATATATTGCTATTTAAAGCTTGCTCAGCTTTGAAAGCCTGAAGACTACTGAGATCATAGTGGAAAAAGTATATCAAGGTGGGAAAGTGTTCTTCAAAATTCTTAATATGTTATTATAAAGGCTTTAAAATGAGATTGCTAAGATGGTTTTCAAATACTGAATCTCCTGTATGCTAAGACTTTTATGGCATAAGAATTACTCTGGATTCACAAGAAAAAATATATACTTAGATGCTGGACTTAGTAGGTATGACCAAGGCTAAATTTTGGTAGCTGTTTGACCTAGCTTGTAGCTGCAGTAGTTCAATTAAATAATGCCATTTAAACTGTATCTGGCTATAAGTGTTGTTTAGAAATGCACTCTTCAAAGACGCTGGTCACCTGGAACAAATTCAGAGAGCAAACTAGAGATTTTGATTTCTATCCTGTGCTTATTTATGCATATTTGTTAACTCCAGTGTACACTGACTATTCTCAGTAATAAAGAATTTCTTAGGCAAATATTTTTGTTGAAAGGCATGTTTCCAATGGATAGCATTAATGTTTCTTAGTTCTTAGAGCCTTGACCCCAAGAATGAATCAAAGGATTGGCACAAATATGCTTCCATTAAATGGAAGAATACAACCACGGTTTATGTTATGTTAAAAAGGTGAAGTTGTATTTGTTCTAGGAGTTAACCATTGTTAAACCTTCCTCATGCAGGCATTAAGAGGTTTTAGGATAGAGCTTTGAAATGTCTCTGTCTCTGTTTCATACATGGGTAATACACACTGCTGTCATGGCTCCAGAGAGAAAGGCAGCAAAACATTGTATTATAAACATAACAATGTCATTGTAAATTGTATATTTTAATTGTCATCTGTTCTATGACCACTGTTTTACGTAACTCAACAGGAAATCACAGCACTTTGAGAGACCAGGTTACATGAACACAGGAGTTCTATGCACAGCACTGTCAGAGGGGTGTGGGAAAATGGGATTTCAGATGATGTGTCTTCAAAGAGACAATCTTCAGTGTTGCCTATGGCTAAGCCATATAAAACAACATACTTTTCTCTATTCAAATGCTCAGCTGGGGGTGGTGCGCACCATTGCTGCCCTTCCAGAGTGACAGGACAAATAGCTCGTCGGTGAGAGCATCAGTTGCTTTAGAGAGCAATGGAAATTAGAGCAGTGTCTATTAGAAGATGATGTGGGTGTCAGAAAATTGAGCACAGGCTGGCTGGCAAGACTTTCAGCTTTCTGAAATGCACCAGGTCTTATAGGAGAAAACTACATATAGTATGTTTTTCAGTAACTGTATTTTATTTTGCTATAAACCCCCAAACTCTCTTAATATTACCTAATATGTTACTAATGAATTGCAGAAGTTCCTCTGAACCTGGCAGAATCTGGCAGAGTACAAAATGAATCCCTGTGCTCAATGACATAACATCATGTTTTCAGCCCGGGTTCTATTAGACACGCAGAACATTTGTGAGTGCACTGGTTGCACTATGGTGGATCTGTGAAGATGTGAGTCTGATGGAGCATTCTGTGGTTTAGCTTGCAGAACTCTCAGGTTTGGGCTAAAGAAGTCATGAAGTGACACGCAAGAATGCATGCAGATGATTTTTCTTTAGTAAGTTTCATGAGCTAAATATTGTGTCCCAAATCTTATCGTGTCCCTGCCCTATAGGATGCTTCATTCCTTTCAGTTCAGAAATAAGAGTTCAAATTTCATTAGCTTCATTCATACAAACCTTTAAACCATTTCCTCTTAGTTATTCTGTGGAGGTGTTTTTGGGAAGGTTGATGCCACATTTAGATGATTGTTCTCCATGATTTGAGAATGAAGTTTTCTCTTAGAACCTTTCATCTCAAAAGGATAAAAACTGGTTTGATGAACTGAAGGAAATATATGTCAGCTTTCTAATAAATAAATCAGGGCCTGAAAAAACATATCTGATTAAAACCCACTATATTTATGCTTCTCTGTGTCCTAATCACTAGCTCACGGGTTGAAAGTCACCAGCAGAATGTCATCATTGCCTGATTCTACATCTGGATCTTTGATTTATTCGACAGACATGTAACATCCAAAATATCTAGGCATATTGCCAATGACTGTTTAGACGTTGGTGCAGGGGAACGCACAATGTTCTTCACAGATCAGTGTCCAGTCTTTACCCCAGGACTGCATTTTTTTGTTTTTTATATTGACCTTGTCTATATTGAGAGAAGCACTCCCCTCTGAGTTTTTCTTCAGTGAGAGGAAGGTGACTGGAGAAGTGAAAATTTCTTTTTCTGCAAATTTAGTGATGCAGTAGTCATGAATCAGAGCTAGATAAAACCAAGTTAAAGAGCCAAAAGTAATCAGCAAGTATAGTCAGTGAGCTACAAATCCTACATCTGATGATCATTTTTGCCTTTTCTGTGTACTGTGTTTATAGAATATGACCCCCTACCAAAAAAAAAGCAATATAGCTGTAAGCACCATCATGTAGAAGCAAATTGTACATTCATAAATGTAATTGTGCAGAACTATACTTGTCATAATCCATATAAGCACACAAGATGTGAAAAGGCCAAGCCTATTATTTCTGTTTCTTTAATAAGACCAGTTGCTTATATGCTATTTATTTAAATAATTGCAACCATCTTCTTCCCCCACCCTTGCTTTTTCCTTTTGGAGAGAAAGAACTCCTAGAAATAACTAGTGTCAGCTGTGAATTCTGGAGGACAAGCCAAGAATATAAAGCCTGTGCAAGTGTAGACTAATCTGACCCTCACGGGGAACATGGTGACACGGTCTCTTTTCCCCACCCTGGACGGGCTGGTGTCAGCAGCACCTTTTACAGACCTTATACCAGGAGCCAAGGGACTGATTTTTTCTGCAGCTGCTCCTGAGAGTCAGCTCTTGCTGCAGATGAGACTGCACTTTCGCTATCCCTGAACCGAGAGGATGGTGCCTGGATCCTGCTGACAAGACATAGTGTTCCCATAGCACCCCTGGTAACTTAGTGCCCGTGTTTGCATTGCTCAGTGTAGGGTGTTCTGTGCTTTCCCACAACTTGCATGCTGCAGTCAGCACCATCTCTGGAGCAGCCTCATTTGCAAAGTCTGCGGTGTACCTTGTTTGTTTCACTGTGTTGCATTCAATATTGCTGAGTGATATGAAAATAAACTGAAAACAAATAGATGGTACCCATTGCCTCCAAGGAAATTAAGTAGAGGCACCATGATAGAGCTGCTTGCTATATCCATGGCACACACTGTTGCCACTAATGAATCCCAGTACTTTTTCAGCATGCCCCATTGCTCTTGGGTTTTTTCCACTCTTTTGTCTTTTTGTAACAACAGTAGCCCTAAGGCTTCTTGGGGACATGGGTTGAAATTTACAAATGCGAAACTTCTTACAGGTCATCAGAGACAGGCTTGCTCTGCCTGTCAACAACTTGCCTTGCAAGAGGGCTGGAGAAAAGTGTTTGGGTCTGTTCCTGAGTAAGATTCAGAGCACTCTAGAATAATTCAGTAACAGCGTTTTGAAACCCCTTATTAAAACTGCCACCATGTTTAGAAAGATCTATTGGCTGCAGAAGAAGAGTATCTTTGTGTAAAGCTGGAAAACACAATGGCATGTCCAAGTCCAAAATGTCCTTGTCTGAACCTGACAGATCTCTGTTTTCTGTAATCAGTCAACAGATTTCTGGATCACATAATTGAAAGCTGTTCCTCACCCGCAGTTCCCTTGGTTCATGTCTGCATGTGTTTGGCGTGTGTGCATATATTATCCCTGTGGACTCAGCAGGCGATGGAGGTGATGCAGGTTGATGGGGAATTTGATCTGTCACAGGTTCTTGGAGGGCTCTCACTGCATTCAGCAAGGGACTTTGCTGTTGCAATGCACTTAAAAACTGCAGATTGCACTGCTGAGCTAAAAATATACTTGTGTTCGTCAGGGGAAAAATGTCTGGCTTCTCTCTCGGCGCTGCTTGGACACTGGGCAGAGGAGCCAGTTACTAGTTGCAAAATTTGGGTTTCTTTCTTCTCCCCGCACTGCTCTTTAATTGTAATAATAGCAACTTTTCTTCTCTTTCACATCTGCTTGCAGTGAGCCAAGGGGAAAGTAATGACTTGTTGGAGTACTTTGTATTTATCAACTAGTTGCCAAGAGAGTAAGGTTTAGCACAGTGGAGCTTGCCTTTTGCAGCAGCAAATAAAACATGCTGCTTCCACTCTGTTTCAACCCTAACCATGCTCGTAAGTGTAATTTTTCTTGTTTCTTTTGGTAGTGCCAGAAACATAGTTAGTATTAGAGCATGCAAGGTCATAGAAGAGAACCAATGTATACCAAATAAATTAATTTAATTTAAAATTACATTCTAATTGCATATGGGAAGCAAAAATTATCAGCATAAGTGTAGGGTAGTGTAGTCTTGATTAGGACAGGCTTTCCATATGCTAGCTATGTGAAAATGCTGTTTATAAGCCATTTAAAGCTTAATTTGTTTGTGAATTTGTGTTTTTGGTTTGTTTGTTTGGTTTTTTTTTGGTGGGGGGGAGGAGGAGGTTTTTTGGGGTGGAAGGGGTAATTGTGAGACAGTGGTAGGATGTGTTATCTTACTGGTAGAAAAGATACAAGTTCACTGCAGTGTACTCTAATACTAGTAGTTCCTCTGAATGCTTTCTGCCTGTGATAAAATCACCTTCAAGGTAAGTCAACTTGTGGTCATTGTGACTTAATTCAAGATAATGGTGGTGCAATATCTTGAAAAAATTGCCATATTTCAATTGCCCATTTACTAGGCCATACCAGGAATAAAAAGTAAGTTTTATACTAGGAATTCAGAAATCTTCTATCAGTACTTCTAACGGGGTTTTTTTGACAAATATATGATTGGGGAAAAAGTATATAGTGTATTTTTGTGCATTGTGGGAAGGCAGTTTGGGTCAAAAAATGTAGATGAAATGGATTTTCTTTGGGGAAATCTAGGCTTATATGAGGTTTTATTGGTGGCATGGGTTATAAACACAGAAAGAAGTAGGGTATTTTTAAACCTTAAAAAGTTTGAATAAAATACAGAAAAGAGAAGACAGCAAAGGGATTAAGAGAAGATTTTTACCTGCTGTGAATTACAAAGGGAAAAAAGAGTGGAAAATGAGAAATCAAAATACAGTCTTTGGTTTGAAAATTAAATTACGTTGTTCTACTTCTGCACAGGCCAGGTATTTTTTCCTTTGTTTGTTCTGTTTGGGAGGATAGCTTTATGTGGTACAACCGATAAATTGTTTTGTTGCTTTAGAGGTGCACAATTCTGTCCCAACAAATGGTGTTTGATGCACTAAAAAAAAAATGGGCAACAGTAAAACTGTCTTTCCTGTCTTAGCCTGTTAGGTAATGGGACCATTTAGTTGAATTTATGGGAGACAATTATATAGCCATAAAAAACACTTCCACAAATTTCTCTTTGTTTATATCACACATTTAATACTAAAATAATTCCTGTATTTGAGCTGAAGATGTTATGGTGATCTATTCTCTTGGCAGTCCTAAAGGAAAAATGGGCTACTTATAGAAGAAATGCACCAGTGCCAATCAGACTTCAGCTGATGTAGGGTAAAACCCCAAGCAAGAGCATAAATAATAAAAAAAATAATTTATTAATCAAAAGTTATTAACTTGTATACCGGAATATTTTACACCTTTTAGAGAGCTAGTGAACCAACAAGGGTATTCTTAAATTCTGTTTCTTAGCTGATGGGCAACCACGACAGCTTTGCCTTGAACATTGACCATCTCTAGTGGGTAGTTTTGTTTTGATTCTAGGCAGTCCAATGACAGCAGGGTCTTGCTTTGCTCTGGGAAATTACATTAATTTTCAGATAAAAATTAACAAAATCAGGTTCTTCAATAACTTTTTCCCTCCTCCTATGTTCTGACCTAGTATTCAGCTGTAAACAAAGTATTGTATCTCCTTTAAGAAAAATTGAATGGCATCACAATGACAAACTTTTCAGGCAAGGTGCCTAAAGCAAACTCCATACGCAGCATCCTTCTGAACTCTGAATCTTCCATTAGGATCTGGACTAGGTGAGAGGCACACAGTTCAACTTGGATTTTGTGGCAGTGCTTGGACTCTACTCAGAAGCTATTGCTCTGCCCTAACATCCAGGTCAGGAGACAGGGAGATCCAGCTCTAAAAATAGCATGCTGTAGCTATGTAGGTGAAGGCGTTCCAGGAGTGAATGATTGCTGATAGAAAAAATAGGTTACTGTTGTCATTTATATTTAATATGGGGCAACGAGATCACAGAAATTGAATAGAAAGGTAAGAACTTTTATTTGGAAAATATATATATAAAATTTTTTTTATAGATATGTATATAAACTTGTATATAAAATGAGAAATTGTATTAAATATAAATGATGCACAAGAACAACAGACAACTGCAACGACCACAAAACAGTAATTCTCAGAGGTCTAGTGATTCAGCTCAGTGATTCAGCTCAGTTGTCACCAGTAGGTGGCGCCAGGCAGCTTGGGCTTGTGATGACTTCCAGTGGCCAGAGAGGGCACTGCAGGAGGGGAAGGGACCCGGGTTTCTGGGGAACCTGGGGTTTTAGGGGCTCCTGGGGTCCAGGCAAAGGTTTTGCTGAGGAATCCTGGGGAAGGGAGGCCCCGAGGGGTCTGGAGGGGTTCTACAGGGGTTGTGAAGGGTTTGGGGGGTTCCCGATGAGCAGATGGGGGTCCTTATGGTAAATCCCAGGGGTGAGGTAGAGTTTAGCTGAGGAATCCCAGAGAAGGGAGGCCCCGGGGGGTCTGAAGAGGTTCCACGGGGGTTGTGAAGAGTTTGAGAGTGTTCCTGTGGTTGTGATGAATCCTGGGAATGAGGCTGCGGTTAGCTGAGGAAATCCCAGGGACTGGAGGGCCTGAGGGGTCTGAGTAGGGAGATGGGAGCAAGGAGGGAGCTGCGGGGTTGTGCAGAAGCAGGCAGGAGGTCCCAGGGATGTGGTGAATCCTGGGAATGAGGCTGGGGTTAGTGGAGGGATCCCAGGGGCTCTGGAGGGGTGCCACGGGGGGTAGGGATAGAGGGTTGGCAAGTGTAGGAAGTGTGCTGGCCAAACCGGGGAAGAGCTGTGAAGAGGTAGTCGAGGCAATGGCTGGAGAAACGGTGTTGCCTGCTGCTTGGAGCAATCCCAGGGCCCTATCAAGATGGTGGCGGTGAGGCAGCAGCAGCCACAGGTCCTCCTCCTACTCCAATGCAGTCCAAAGAGCCACAAGGGGAGCTGGCAGTGAGTTTTTATACAGATTTGGTCCAATCCCAGAGTTCTTTGCATCTGTGCATGCGCAGTCATTCGGGCCTGCCCCTTTTCTCCACCCCCTGAGGTGTGATCTGCACGTCCATTCGGCCATTGGTTTTGTCCACCTCCTTCGAAGGTCCACCTCTCTCAAAGCCCACGAAGAATGAGTTTTTTGTTCTCTTTCATGTGGCCAACATGGCGGTCATCCCTTCCCAGGCCACCGCATGTCCTGTGCTGCCAGCCAGGGAGCCAGCACCGCCACAGATTCTGGTGGCTCTGCTGTGGCTGGCAAAAAGCAGCAGGGCTCAATGCCCAAGGAGCCCTCACCCAGCACCGGGACTGGACCAGCAGCGGGGCCAGGGACATCCAATGGCAACAGGGACTGCAGGGCCCAGAGTGGCCCCAACACCCAAGCGGTGCAGGGACACTGCCACTGGCAATCGGGGGCACGTCTCCTCCCCGTACTGGCTCGCTTGGGGCAACCCAAGCCACCATTGGCTCTGTGGTGGTGGTAGTGGGATGGCTTACAGGGCTTGCTCTGCCAATGGCAAAAGCAGTGGAGTTTGCTACCACCTGGATCACTGCAGGGAACAGGCGCCATCCAGCATGGTGGAGCTGGCACGGCTCCGCCCAAACCAAACTAGCAACCAGGAGTTGGGGCAGCCCCTTGGAGTGGCTCAACCCTTGGCACCCTCCACCACCAGTGGGAAAAACAGTGGCTCTGGGCAGCAGCCAAGGCAGTTGTTCAAGCTGTGGTGCTCTGCTGCTGCACCAGAACCACATGGAGCTGGTTCCCTATAACCACCACAGCAGTGGTGGCAGTGGCAGGCATAAAAATGATGGGGCTGGAACCAGACCACAGAGCAGGGGGTCCCACCTGCCGTGTCCATGAAACTGGCCGTGGAGGGGAAGGACTGGGGGTGTTGGCAGAACCAAACTGCAGGGCTAGGGGGGGATCCCCCACCCTGCCTGGGCCACCGATGGGATTGCCGGGAACCTGGCACCAGGGTGAGTTTTGTTTTCCTGCTTTCCCCCTCCCCACTAACACTTATAAATTCATTTCTCTGGTAAGAAATAAGTTTTTGCATATTTTATTACACCATAAGGGTTACTTTTCTCTTATTTCCAGGATGTAGTCTGGAAGTCAGGTGACACATGCCTGACAATGTGCCTTTGCAAGTGGCTTCCACTAAAAACATCAAAATCTAGGAGCTGAAATCCACAGTAACAGTCACACAATCTAAATCGTGGTAACTCAAGTGTCTGTGGATCTCCAAAGGGGAAATCCACAACACGTGGGAAGTTTGGCCTCTATGACCCTAGGAATAGCTGTCTTCCTGCACCACTGGCCTGCTGAAAATCTGTTTTGTGCATTGGTCTTACCTGCAGAGTTGCCCATAGCTGTGCACCTAGAGACACAGGAATTGGTTCTGTCCAGACAAAGATGTTTTCCTGTGGAGAAATATTGTTGGGTGGCTGCCCAGCTTCACATGCTGCTTCTGAAGACCCTTCTTCACTGCAGCTGGGCTTAGTGCTATGGAAAGCTAAAATGGCTGGAGATTATGGCAAGGTAGAGGTTAAATCTAGAGGTTTAAATCTAGAAAGAGGTTAAAAAGTGCTAGGCACATGTTTTAGCTAGATAATTGCCAGAAAATGTGTTGATTAATATTGCAACATTGCCTCTCAAACTTTAAATGCTTAAGCAATTGTAACTTGCTGCTGTTCTGCATACTTTTAAGGACAGTGGATGTGAAAGAGCCATTGGTTTTACATCCTGGTGTAGCACAGTTTTGTACATGCACTCCAATATTTATATTAAGAAATAAGAAACATTGCATTTAAAAAATCAGATCTCAAGTAATACAACCTTGTTAACTTCCAACTTTATAACAACACTGACAATAAAGCTAAGTGTAATTCTTGGGTAGAGGTGCTGGTCTGAAAACAGATCTCAAGAAAATGTTGCACAAAACTGATAGAGGCGTGTGTCCCTTGAATGGTGCTAATTTAAATTCTAACACTGTTAAATAGCTCAGAAATACCTAAGAAGGGTCATGCTGGTACTACCAAAAAAAAAAAAAAAAAATTGCTACTCAACTACATGAAGGAGCTTGTACTGGTTCTGGCTGGCG
The DNA here is from genome assembly GCA_013390005.1 of Calyptomena viridis. NCBI lineage: Eukaryota > Metazoa > Chordata > Aves > Passeriformes > Eurylaimidae > Calyptomena > Calyptomena viridis. The sequence goes on from WEIV01015498.1 coordinate 82,547, forward strand.
TAGACTTAATTTTCTTTACAGTAGTTAGTATAGGAATGTGTTTTGGATTTGCATTGAAGACAGCATTGACATAAGAGATGTTCTAGTTATTGCTGAGCAGAGCAAGGTCTTTTCTGTTTCTTGTGTCACCCCGAGTGAGCGGGTTGGAGGTACACATGGAGTTGGGAGGGGACACAGCCAGGACAATTGACCCCAACTGACTCAAGGAATGTTCTAGGCCATATGGTGTCATTCTCAGCATATAGAGACAGGGAATGAAGGAAGTGAGGGGACATTCAGAGTAGTGGTGTTTGTTTTCCCAAGTCACCATTAAGGCATGATGAAGTCCTGCTTTCCTAGAGTTGGTTGAACACTGTCCACTGAAGCGTGGAATGAATTCTTTGCTTTTCTATGCTTGCATCTGTGTTGTTTGCTTTATTAAACTGTCTTTATCTGAACCCATGAGTTTTCTCACAATTCTCTTCCCCATCCTGCTGGCTGAGGAGTAAGCCAGCAGCTGCATGGTGCTTAGTTGCCATCAGAGGTTAAAGCACATCATATTTCCAAGTACATAAGGAAAAACAGACCACCTTTTCCACGTTTCTTATTGCTTTGAACCAGAACTCAGGCAAAAATTAACTGTGTTATTAATAGGGGAAAATAAACCTGAAGTCTGCCTGGATTCTTGACCAGTAACAAAATTAAGCTGAAATGCTCTGTTTCAGAGAGGAAGGTCCTATTGTTTGTATCATGTAGAGTGTTGGACCAGGTGTTTGTGTTGACCACATTAGCAGCAGCACCACTGAAGGTACAGTACTGTGGGAATATAGTAGTCACCAGCATCCCTAACACCAACGGAGAGGCACAGGCCAGGTCAGGTGCTCCAGCCCCTGGCTGTTTGCCTGATGAACCTTCTCTTAGGTCAAATGACATGCTGATCCCAAAGGAGGATGAGAATCTATTTTGCCTGTGTGTGGTATGCGGAAGGGAGATGCAGTGGCAGTGCCACACCACTGGCACACCGAGGACACTCAACAATACTGTGCAGGGCACAGGTGAATATTTCAACATCTGCTCACTTCCAGGGGAATGGTGAAGGTCACCTTCTACACCCCAAATCAACAAACCACAGTTCAAAGTCCCAGCTGCAAACCAGACCTCTGAAGTCACTCCCCAGTTTCCTCCTACTCCCTCAAAATGTGTGTTACCCACTCGGAGAAAGGACCAGACACCTGGAAATAGGGTTACTGCAGCTACAATGCAATACAAACACGGTGTCCTCAAAAGGAATTTCCCCATTCAGGAAACAACAGTTTCCCATCTGGGACCCGGCCCCATGAGTTCACCAATGTAAATGAAAGGGGCTAAGTACCTCTTCCCTATGTAGTTTGAGGTATTCATGTGTTCCTGTAGTAAGCTGCTGTATTATCTGATCCTTGTGGTTTTTACTTTATACATAGGTATGACATTTAAAACCTTTCTTTTTTTTATAAAAGTTTATTTTACACAAGGAAGAGCAATAGGAAAAATGAAACTGTTTTCCACATATTGTTTTCTTGAAACAGAGTCTACCAGGACATATTCAGCACCAAAACTAAAAACAAAACAAAACAAAACAAACAAACAAACAAAAAAAAAAAAAAAAACAAAAAAAAACCACACAAAAAAAAAAATACAAACAGTCACAGAATATAATCTATAAAGCAAACATTTAATATTGCACTTTGTTTGGATTTTACTAATGTTTGGATTTTACTTATTTTTTCCTAATTCAGATCAGAATTCTCTATCAAATACTGGGCTACAACTGTGAACCTCATGTTTTATAATGCTGAGAATTGACCAATATTTGTGGAAGAGTAATGCCTTGAATAATTAAAAATGTAATTTTTAAACTGTAAGTCTTTATTTGACAAGCTTATACAACTTTTCACTCTAATCACAAAGGCTGTGATGTCATGTCAATTACTGATATTGGTCAATCCTGCTTCATATGCAATTTTCCATTGTGGTAAGTACTTTAATGCTATGTATATCAGCAATTGTTCCCGAGTCTGTTAAAGTAACAAAAAAGGAAAAAAAAGTAAAACCACCAAATGCCCTTTTATACCAACAATCCCATCAGCTTTTAAAATTGCCTTGTTGGAGAGGGTAAAGGGAAGGGACATCCACAAAATTGGCCTAGTAACATAAGACATAATCTAATTTCCTTCTCACTAGTATTCCTGATCAAAGCTCAAGCCTTTTAACTGAATCACTTAAAACGTGACTCATTTATTTTCTAACACCCTGTTGTTGTTTCTGAAACATGAATTATCCTTCATGTTCTCATAAAGGCCACTTATGGAAAAGCCTATTTTCTCGCATTTATGAAGCCTTAAAAACAAGGCAGAGGTTTTTAAGAATAAGCACCATGCAGAAACACCAGCAACCCCTCTCCCATTCTCTTTATGAGCTGTTTTATTGCACAATGAGATAGATATTTGATGGACTATATCTTGATTTGTTTAAGTAGTCAAGATTGGAATGGTGTTCCTTTGTCAGTGGTCTGTGTTTCCGAAAAGGCAAGTTGACTTACATTGTACTTCTCTGGTCTGTAAGTGCTGGTATTTGCAATTAGCACATCAAATGGCTCCACTGTACTCTTTTTTGTGGGGCACACTCAAGGGTGAGTGCTCTTTCCACATAATTTCTTGCATTCTGAAGGAACATACGGTAAAACTCACTGTTCTGTTTGTTTTAAAGCTCTTGAGAGTACCACAGAAGATGCAATCATGGACGCAATTCCAGCCAACTCATATTTAAGTATGACTGGTAACACCAATCTTTCCCAGTTCAATTATACTTATTTTTTACAGTGTCATAAACCCTGAAGATAACACAAAGTGCACAAACTGAGCTCTCAGCATAGTACAAGCTTTTCCTGCAGTTTGAAATATACTTTCTACTAGACTCATTATATATAGAATTCTTGGTGATTAAGTAGCTATATATAAAAATAAATTTACTTTCTCTTCCCAACCCTACTACTTGAAATATTGATCTGTCTATGAATCCTAGACAGTGTATGACTATTTCCTTTTAAAATTCTTTTGAGGAAGAGCTGATGTCTGCTGGTGGTGCTTTCATTTGTGCCTTTCTTTCTTTTAGAGCTTCACAACTTGAACGTCTCTTTTTTCATAATATAGAAAGAGACACGGGAATGAGGGTGGGTTTTGTAACTTTTGTGTATGTCCCTATTCCAGATCTCCCTCTCAAATAAAGAACAAAAACAAAATACAAACACAAAACAAAAAAGAACTAACTCAACAGTGCAATGTAACAAAACAAATAGCATTCTAACAGTTTGGCAAGTGATGAATTCACCTGAGATTAAGTGATTTTTAGGCAGTCTGTAACAAAATGCTGCTTTGCGATAATAGTAGAAAGGCAACAAATTCTTAAAAGGAATCAAGAAGGTATACAATCTTGATGAAGTCTATTAGTTTCTTTCTATTAATTTTCCATCCCCCACCCTATCCCCACATCTGTTGCTTATCTACTACAGTAGGCTGCAAAACATACAGCAAGAAGGATTGGCTTGAAGGCATTTGATGTTTGTAAATAAATCCACAATAGGATCCAAGCTGAAGAGGTGATACATGATCAGTCTACTAGGACAATTCTGAGCATGTGCATATGCAGGTAAAGNAGTGTTTGGACACACATGACTGTAGGTTAGTAAGGCTGCTCCTAGTATGTGCCAGTATTTAAGAGGAAGGGGGGAAATCTCAGGTCTTCAAGCATGTGGAGCAGTCCTACAGTGTTACTGTAGGCTTCAAAGCATGATCACAGGTTGTTTTCATATATTCACCATACAGGCAAGAGCAAACCCACTTTCTTTGAAAGTGTGTCTCCACTATCACGTCTTGACCTTCAACACGGCAAGTATGATTCAAAACCCAAGTCAAGTCAGCTTTTTACGGATTCCTTCAGCGAGAGGGGCAAGATGGTCTGTCATCTGTGGGTTGTTCTGGGTTTGGATCAATCTAAACAAACGAGGAAAAAAATCTCAACAACGCAAAGTATTTTTTAGTCAATTGCTAGAAAATAAATCAATTAAAACATAATCCCACCAAAACCGATGAGTCTAAGTCAGTGATAAATGGCATTCCCAATCCAAAGGTTATTCAACTAACTGAAATACCTCTAGACAATTAGACAAAACTTTGAATGAAAATTAGTAACTAGGTATAGTGGAAAATTTTAAGTCACACCTTGATGGTAATTAAAGGATAAGCACAAAGAATTAATAAAAAATTTGGAAAAACCTGCTTTAGTACCACAGAAATATTTTTAATTATTTATTGTACACTAAAAAGACCACCTGACTCATCACTAAACATGTAACTTAAAATATTACATTGCTTTTGGAAGATATTTTGCTTAGAAAGGCAGAAAATTGCTAGTTAAGTCCTTCTATTAAATTTACAAGTAATTAATCCTCAAACACCCCACAAGATGTCTTAGAAGTTCATGTGTTCCACACGTTACTACTTCTTCCTTTCTATCAAAGGAAGAAGGTGAAGAACACACTAACTTAGGTCTCCAAAACTGGATAGTAAGTGTAATTTAAATGGATGGTATATAGTTTAGTCAGTTAATATTAGAAAGACATTTTTTAAGACAAAGGAAAGGCTTTTTTCAAAATCTTTAGGTACCTAAAATGAAAAGAACTTGAGTTATATTCTAGGATTAAGTTATAGAAGAGTTCTCAGACAAGACTTCAGCAGACAAGAAACATGCCACTCACTGCCCACTCAATCACTCAATGGCAAGTAAGTGTTTCAAGAGGAAAAGAAAAAATTCAGGAGCAGACGAAGCCAGGCAAGATTTAACCAATGGACACTATTCTATTTTGTCCAATACCACTGCTTTTCCCTGAAAAAATATGAACATGGAAAGCTTTTGAACTTGTGTCCCAGTTATTGAGCAGTTTTCACTAAATTTGAACTCAAATTGCTAACAGGAACTGTGAATTTAGAGAAACCTAAGTCAGAAAAAATACTGTTGTAAGTTCTCTACATAGAAATTCTGAAAGCAATACATACACATAACCTAAAATACACAGTCCTTTTAGAAAGCAGAGATGAAAAACATTAGCACACTGTGCTTCTATAGACTCAGAATGCTGGTGTTCAACAATGCAATGTACTATAAATACAAGGTTTTAATGAAGTTGTCAAGAGTGTGCACAACATCTTGCAAATTTCTACAGAGCATTAGAATAGTGAAGAATCCTGAAATATTACTGATGCAATTTACTTGCACTTGCTAAAGCATAGTTGCCTTATCCCCTGTTCATAATTTTAACTTTTCCCTAGTTTTTACAAAGCAGAAACAGTTTCCTACATTTTTTCCACACAACAGAATTCAGAAAAACATTGAATTCATCATTATATTCTGAGGTACCTACTTCTGAATAGAGGGGCGGGGGCAGAAAACGAAACTCCTGGATGTATGCAAACAATGGTCCTGGAAGCGCTCTCTCAAAGTCATCACAAGGACCTAAGGGTGCAAGGCTGGACTGTCGTTGTTCCTCCGTGACCACTTCTGCATAGCTGGGAGGTGCTGCAGGGAAAAAGGCACATGCAGTTCGAACAAGTGCTTATGAATGTCAAAACATATAACATGATAAATATTAAACTTGTATCATTGTAAAGTGCACCAGCAAGTAGAACAGTTGTTAAACATGAAAGGGAGGGTAGACTGTCACAGTTTGTTTTAAGACACATTCAAGAGCAGACTGACCATTGTTTATTGTGGCTTAAGTATCTCTTTAAAACTTAATGCATACTCAGAATACTGAATTTCTGAACAGGCAGGAATGACAGAACATTGCATTTCTCTGTATTACACAAATCAGAGTCTGGGATTTGTACATACCCCTCTCCCCTCATACTTCTATGCAGAAGGAGGGAAGATGATACACAATTCTGCCTTTGACAAAAGAGATTCCCATTGCAATGGAGTACATTATATTTTCACAAAGCCTTGGATGGAAAAGGTCGCTTTAACTGCTACTTTGACAGGTTACGATGCCTTGTAATCAAGGATGCAAGGGGAATACTGGATGCAGGATTAATTCTGTCCAGGTACAATGGCATTTTGTGCTTTCACTTGTGCCAGCTTCCAAGCAGCTTGTCTGTCCAGTGCTTGTCTCTGAGAGAGGAAGGCAAGGAGGGAACTCTGTTCTTACACAGAGGACAAGCAGGTGGCAGGGAAACATCCATGAGGGATTTCCTGCAGCCTTTATTATGAAGGATGTAATTTGTGTCTGTTTGCATGACAGCAATGAATAAAGCAGACAAAAATCAAAACAGACTTGTTTTGTCAGGTTACCTTCTGGTCTTTCAGGGAGCGTCAAACCAAGCCAATTCATGTTCATGCTACACTGGCTGCTCACACTTGATGTTCTGCTACCAAACGGGTGTAGAGGAATGGTGCCAATGACCAGTGGTAAGTTAAGGAATAAATCCATGGCACCAGGAATATCAACATATACCTAAAGAACATCAAAGAGGTGTATGATTAAAAGTAGGTTTGCATGTGCACTTCATAATTATTAGACTAAAATCTCTGCCCATGGAATTTTTCACAAGGAACTAAAATTTGTTTTTGTTTTATAGCCAATGTCCCTGTGGAGACAAAAAGCTCCCCATGTCAAAAGCAGCTCAATACTCTTAACGTGAGCCCTCACATGGAAACGCTGCCTACTTATAACACATTTGCTTATATGGCACAGCACAACTGTTTTATAGCAAATGCAAGCTTTAAATTGAATTTATTTATCTAATGTTAGGCTATGTATTTCTTTTGTAACTAGTTAGCAGCACACAATGCTTTGTTAACAATTTGCAAGGAATAATGGAAACTACACATGCTCAAGTGAAACAAACCACCCAACGCACCATCAGTGAATACTCCACACGAATTATACTGCAGTCAAGGATTGAAGGGGAAACAGGTGGAATTTTCAACTGTTTGCCATTCCAGGTTTCTGTTTTTCCAGATGACAAGGATTCCCCACGGAGATAGGCAACAAGCTGTTTGACTTCCTTCATTTTCCCTTTGGCATAGAATGCCTGTGTTTGGTAAATGGTTGCCTTTGGCACCACCATACGGGAAGAGCAATTCTCAATCTCAGCAAAGATCTGAATTGATTCACCTGAAACAAAACAACTTCATGTTCTCTTTGTATTTGCAAGGCAACTGAAGCAAATTGCCACATACTGTGTATTGCTGTAAGGCACTAGCAATGCTCTACACTTTGAACAACATCCACTGACGCTAACAGAAACAAGGTCACCATGAGTAGAGATCTAATAGAAGAAGATGCCTTTTGACAATCTGGAGACAAAACTAGTTAAACAGCTAGTCATAGTTAAGAAATAGCAAGACTGATGAATGCAGACTGAGATAGTAAGAATAGAGAAAGTATTTCTTTTATATAACAGCAGTTAAGTACAAAATGTCATTTTAAAAGGGAAGGAAAAACATTTCCTACAATTACTCCTGTTACGTACCTGGGGTGTAGCCCTTCCTTTCAATTTTGGCACTTAAGGATATTGGGCCTGAGGTACAAAACCAACAACAGAGAGTTTTTTCTTTTGTGCCTGCTTGGGGTGACTGCAAGAAAAGAACAACATTGTCCATTTAATTAAGAGCTCCATGAATCTTTTAATCTAGTCTAGTCAACACCAAAAAGTTATTTTAATGACGTACTTATTATGCATTTTGATAAGCATAGCTAGTTTTATTTAGAGAAGGAAACCTCAAGCAAACTGCACTATGCAAACTGTAAGGTTAATTTTAATTATGTGCTCATTAACACGGCTTTTTTTGTTACTCTCCATACTACAGTCACATTTTAAAAAAGGTTTTAAACATAAATAAATAAAACATAGCTTAAGACTTTATAGTCTACATATCCCAACATACTGCTAGAAGAGCTTTTAATTTATCAGTAAACTAGAATGTCTTTCCAGTATGCTATTTCAGAAACAATAACTAAGCTGAAATATTGTAACCTTGACTCCTGCTATTTCCTGTTTCAAAATAATCCTGTTTCATCTATATTAAACAGACTTTTGTTATTCCACATGACACCAAGATTTAGGACTTGATCCAAAGCCCATTAAAGTCAAATGACAGTCTTCTGATTTTAATGGAATTTGTGCAAGGCCAATGTCTCTTTGCAAGTCTGATTTTTCACCCATACACACAAGAAACCTATTTCAATGGACTTTGAGATTTTTTTTGTCCGTAGGAGGGCATTTGAAGAAGGTGGGGGGTGGAAATGGAATTTTATGCCAGATTGAAATCAAATACTCATTGAAAGCAGTTGTGATACTGAAATTACTTTAATTGACATTTCAGAAAAATATTATACAGAATTGTGATAATTTCTCCCCATTGTTAGAAAACTATCCATATGGAAATTATCAATTATGCACACCAGAAAATTTTTCACTTTGCATTTTTAAGTTAGCAGTCTGTCACAATAATTCTTGTAAAATTCACTGTTCCTTCTTTATTCAAAATCAAAGAGGAGCAGGTCT
>WEIV01015498.1:96466-115490 GCA_013390005.1 Calyptomena viridis
GACTTTTCGGACACATTGTACACCGGGGTGACGGCCGCGCCGAGGTGGGGGGAAAGGAACTTAAAATTTACCACGAGAAGGTAAAATAAAATGAGAAAAAAAGTTGACACGTGGGGAGGTCATATGTCAAAATAAGCCACGGAGAATCTTATATGCCAGTAAGGAGCCATCGTGAAAAATTCATTACATTATCACCCCGATAATGTGTCAAAAAGTATGGGTTTTACGATTTCATTACGTTTCAGGATTTGACAGGCTTCTCCCAATGAAGTCGTGCACTGCCTATCTGGGTGTGATTTTACAGCTGTTTTCCCCAGAGAGCGACAAACCCTACTAAATATTATCAGAAAAAAAGGTAGTACATTAAAAAAAAGTTTTTAATAAATGGCCGTGCTGAAGGGCAGGTAGTTCAAGAGTCTTCCCGCCTGCAGGTACTTTGCAGATGCATCGCCTGTAACTCCCCCGCCAAGGCATAACCCGGTGCACGTCCTGCTCTCCACTGCACCCGTTAAAAAAGGATAGACCGGGGTAACGCAAACATGCAGGTTTTCCCCCCCCAGCCAAAGTAAGGCAGCACGATGAAGGGGCAGCCCTTACCTCTTTCGTGGCCGATCAGGATGTCCTTATGGTTGAAATACTCCACTTCTTCGGTGTAGTTCTGTGTATAAGCAGTATTGGATCCAGCATTCCTCGATTCAGTCCAACGCACTTTAGCGTGTCCCCTCGCGTGGATTTTAAGGGATTTCACTCTGATTTCCCCAGTTACTTCTAAACTGACCCTTCCAGAGACTGTGTCCCCGCTGGAGTACACGGGGACATTGCTGTCATTCAGACAGTCAAAGCTTATCGTCAGACTCTTCACCTTCCCCAGCACCATGGTTTTACAGCAAAGTGTANTCACAAACAAGTGCCCCCGCGCATGCGCCACCCCGCCCTGGCGGGGAGCGCCCGGGTCGTGCCAGGGAGGCATAACAGAGGGTTGGGACTGTCTTCTGGGGGACAGGCGGCCTTCGAGGGGACACGTTCCCTTTGGGGGATACACTGCCTTTGAGGGGACACGCTGCCTCTGAGGGAATACACTGCCTTTGAGCGGGACACACACCTTCCTCTGGGGGGATGCACTGCCTCTGAGGGGAACACACAGCCTTTGGGAGGAACACACTGTCTTTGTGGGGGACAGACCGGCTTTAGGGGGACACACTGCCTTTGGAGGGAACACACTTCTTTTAGGGGGACACACCGCCTTTGAGGGGGAGACACTGGCCTCCGACTGGCTGAATCAGTGGACTCCAATATTAGATGGCTTTTGCAAAGAGATGATAGTTACACCTCACTTGACAAACCTTGTTCTGAAACTGGCAAACTCTCCCTTATATGTCTTTGTTTTATAATTTGGTTTGGTTTGGTTTTGGTTGAGTGGTTGTGGGGTTTTTCGTTTGTTTCTGGTTTGTTTTTTTGTTAGGGTTTTCTTTTTAGTGGAAAGACGGGAAAGGAGGTGAGCAAAACTTACTGGGAAATTATGGAAACTTATGGCAAGAAATGAAAAAATGGAAACGAAAAAAAAATGGTATCCTAGCCTGCTGGGTAATACAGACTGCATTGCCTGAAAATCTGCCCTGGAACCTTTTGAAAGGTAGTACTGATTCATCTGATATTAACTATTCCAGTATTGATGACTGCCCAAGTAATACAAATTGCATTGCCTGAGAATCCTCCTTGAAAACTTTTTATTTTCCATTGTTGATTTTTATCATAATTTTATCTGATCCCTTGGTGCCATATCTCTGGTAAATGTGCTGGGTCCGGTTATTTAATGCTGCATTAGCTAGTTCTTGCAGACTTTCCTATGGATACAGTTTTCAATGAGAATTATGATAGTGGTGGGTGACATTCCCCGAGCCACCATGCTTTAGGGGTCTGCACAGAGGTGCACCGCTAAAATTTCATCCCAGCAGTTAAGTTTTGAAAGCGTTTGCTATTCTTACTGTTTTTCTAAAGTAAAAGAAAAAATGTAATTCATATTTCCTTTGGTCTGACACCTGGTGGCTGTCCTCATGCTTTTTTTTTGTGGCCAAAATTGTTGGAGTTTAGCATACATTAGGACTTTCTGTGTTTTTGCACCATCTTGTGGTAAGCGCTCATACTTCCTTAGCTCACAGAACCATAGAATCATGTAGGGTGGAAAAGAGATCATTTGAGTCCAACGGTATATCATGGAGTCCATCTGTAAAAAGGCAACTTGCAAGAGAAGCAGAGGTGTTTTAATGCCTCTCCTGACAGTGCTTTTCCTCCTCCTCTCATGCTTTCAGACTCAGTTGGTCTCATGCATGTGTTTATTTGCACGTTCTTTCTCTTTTCTATAATTTCAAAGATAATTGTGTCCTTCATGAGTCACAGAAACCACAATTCTGTGATTTGAAGTGGCTGTAGAAAGCGTGAAAGCTGATGGCCAGGTGATGGATGCAACCTTCATCCACAGAGCTCAGGTCACAGCTCCTATCCTGCCAGTTCTGGGCTGGTTGTCATCATGCAGCTCTCTGGCTGTGAATCTGCAGAGATGGTGAAAAGCACAATAGTTGCATTTTCCAGGAAGTTGAAGACCTAAATCTTGTTAGCCCAATGGATATTTATCTGGATTTTTAAATTTTCTTGTATCTAGATAGATAAGGAAGTGGGCCTTCCTACATAATTGGGGTACATGTGACATGTTTTGTATACTGCTTGCATTTGCCCATTCTGGACATGCTGGAGAATAATAAAATACTTTGCTAAGCTACTGCAAACCCTTCCCTATATATCAGCTGCAGACCTTGTAGCCCTGTCTCACCTCCACTCTCACCGCAATCTCTGTCTTTTGCTAATCCATTTCTGGACATACAGCTTGAGAACTCCACGGCTGCTGTCAAGGTACCGGTGTGTGCATAGGCTTCTAGGAAGACCACAACATTTGTGAGCTTGTGGGTCATCTTCTAGGACTTTGGGTTTTTCCCTTTTTCATACATTCAGGAGTCCTGATCACATATTGTACTGAGCAGCATACAGCTCTTTCTCTTCCTGGGTTGTTGTTTCGATGGAAATGCAGTTAGTAGATGTTAGCATTGCTTCTATCAGAAATGTTGAGAACACAACTGATAAATCTAATTTGTATTACAATAGCGAGACAGCTGCAATTTGGAGGGCTGAAGACATGGTCAAGCTACCTTAGATGTTTTTGCAAACAGATAGACCTGAAAGTAGCAGGACATTTGGACACCCATACAATACAAAATTCCACATTCCTTGAAGCTCTCTAATTTTCATGTATTGCTATGGTCTTGTTCTAAGTTACTTACAAAATATCTTGAGTGATCAATTGTGCTGATTTACATTCAAGTTGACCCAGTTTTCAAGACTAATTCTAAATTACCATTAAAGTTTGGTGAAGAGCCCCCACCCCCTGATTTTTGTATTCTCACCCCATTATGCAACCCAAACATCTGAGATAAGATCTGTTCTTATTTGAAGCAATGAACCTACTTTTTCTAGTTCCTCAATTAGGAAACTTTCCTCTGTTTGTATTTTCGTGGTTTTTTGGCTGGTTGCTTTTTTTTTTTTCTTTACCTCAGTTCAGCCTGTTAAATGATCTCTAAAATATGAGTTCCTTTTTCTGCAGCCCTTCATCTCTCTGTCTTTTGGGTAAGGAGAAGGATTTGGAACAACATTTCCCATATTGCAGATATAAACTCCCAAATCAACATATTTTGTTATTAATCTGGCAGTATTTCATGTTTTAAATGCTCATATTCAGGTTATATAAGAAACTCATCTCTGGCAGACACTTTCAGACCTTATGAATTCAGAAAAGAACTTTGAGTTCACCAAAACAGCCTAGAAATAAGCACACTAATTAAACCATCTGTATACTGTTTTCCTGTATACTATATGTGTGTTTATACAAAAACGTCCCTTTAAATCTGCCTTTTGCCCACTTGCACTTGCACCTGCCTGTCTATCACAGACTTACCCATCTCCTTCCCCTAGCAAAACTGACTGAGAGTGATTCAGCCAGAAATATCACCCTCCACACCTTTGAGGCTCTTCTTTCTGGTCCCATGCCAGCTTGTTTCCAGTCACCAGATAACAACAAATAGGGTATGGCTATATGTAATTTAAATCTGGATGACTGAACAGGCTGACATGATTTAGGTAAGCCTGTGTCATGCATAATAAACTTTAGATGGACAGTTCTGCAGAGAGGTCTAGGTGTGTGTATTCAAGCATTTCCTACATCCTGCCAAAAAGCACACATACACATTCAGCTTCTGCTGCTCTTCTTTTTAGTAGTTCTCATAGTGTGCTATTCATTTTGCTTTCGTCCTCGTAAGTTATGTGTTTCGTGCCATCTTGTGGCAAATGTGGTGAAGTGCCAGCAAGCACTGCCTTTCACTAGTCGCTGGCTTCTGCATTTCCTTAAAACTAAACTTTTTCTGTGAAGCCTGTCAGAATCTAAAACTTTTAACATTTTAAAATTTAAAAAACCTTAATTCTGCTTTTATTTAAATAGACATCATACTATGAAGTTTAACCAAAAGAAGTATTTAGCAGTTGTTTTTAGTTGTTTAGTTAACCAAATATTAGATTTTCTTCAGGAGTTGAGTTTTTGCATTTGTTAAATGAACTGTCTTCTAGTTAATACTAAAAGTTTTATAAATTCTGAACAGGATTTTAAAAGTTGGATGCAAAGATGATCAGGTCTTGCCATCTTACATCAACAGGAAATGAAAACTTGGGTTGTATACACATTAAGTCGTCATTGTTTTTCAGGAGCTTCACTAGCCTTTCTCCTACCTTCTGGATGATAGGCTCCACATAAAAGCCTACACTGAATGTTAAAAAAAATTAGCCCAAGTAGTTTTTATTTTTAATTTTTTTTTTTTTTACCAGCAAAACCCATGAAGATGATGCTTTGTCATCAGAGTCAGTAACTCCAGGGAAGATAGAATACTACAGCCTCTGTAAAGACATGAAGATTATACCTCGCTTAATAAACCTTGTCCTGAAACTGGCAAGCTCTTCCTTGTTTGTCTTTTTTTTTTCCTTGGAAGTTTTTTTTTAATTATTTATTTTCTTCTCCTCCTCCTTCTCCTCCTCCTTCTCATTCTCCTTCTCATTCTCATTCTTGTTCTCCTTCTCCTTCTTCTTTTTCTTCCTTTTCTTCCTTCTTCGTCATCTTCTTTCTTCTTCTTCATATTCTTCTTTCTTCTTCTTCATCTTCTTCTTTCTTCTTCTTCATCCTCTTCTTTCTTCTTCTTGTTTAGTTTTTATTATTGTGTTGACGGCCTAGATTTGCATTTTTGGACATTCCTAGAAGTGTCCCAGCCTCCATGTGACCTAATAATACATTCAGGCTGAAAACTACTCTAAATTCAGAGTTTAGATACCTTCACTCTTTTTATCTAATCTATCTTCTCACTATGCACTTGATAAATCTGCAGGCATGTGTGTGTTACACAATGATCTTGAGAACAGTCATTACTTTTTCTAAAAGCAAAGCTAGAAAATGTTGGAATGGTTTTCTGACTCATTTATCAATAGTGTTAATAGGAAGATCTAGTCTTTTCTCTAGTCTCCTTAGAGATCATCCTTATGTATTGTCTTGTGTGGGATGGAGACAATGTTTTGCCCTCTATCTGAAGCTGTGCAGCACTATGCAGTAGAGAATGAACTAGAGAGGAAGTCAAAGCAGATGTCATCTGTTTTCTGGTGTTTAAGGTGTTCACATCAAAGGGAGAATCCTGAAAAGCAAACACATGCTCCAGGATGGTTTCTGTATTTCATGCAGTGGGTGAATGGAAAATGAAATGCTCTCATAATGGACTCATTTCTGGTCATCCTTTGTTGTGTTTGATCCCCAACCCATACATAAAAATAAGAGAACTAAAAAAATATCCCCTCCTCATACCTGTTGTGAAGCCATATTTGTGAAATATTGTCACATAAAGGTGACAATGGTAGAATTGTGAGATAAAATGTTGTGTTACAATCCCGTGGATCTATGTCCTGTAGCACTGAGTAGCTGTTTCCAAAACTCCTGGATGCAGAGGGATGTCTACAGACCTTCCTTTTGGTACCATTTTAATTGGAACAGCTATTCAGCTGTCAGACAGAAGAGAAAATTTTACTAAATAGGCCTAATTTTGGCTTCATTTTATAGTGGAGAATGATGCAAAGAAATTTGGGAATTTGTGAAACTGCTTCATGAATTGGAAGGAATCAGGATCTAGGAGCAGCTTTCCCTGGTAATATCTGTATTCTTGCAGAAGAGTATTTATTATTGAGAAAGAATGTGCTTTATTTCTAATCATTCTGTTTTCAGAAGATACACAGAGTAAGGAAAGTATTTAAACTCAAAACTCAAACATTTTGTTTGCAATTTTTAGTTGTTTGATTCCTTTTTTGCTTTAATATGTTTGAGAGTAACTTGGGTCCTGAGGTATATTTACTATTAAAACCAGAATTTGACATACCTATTAATCATGTTAAACTGAATGTTTTGTTTGAGAAATAACTGCTGTTGCCATTAAACTAAGAAAACAGCTAAACACATATTTGAAGCAACCTCTTCTGGAAAACATGACCAAAGGACAAGTTTACAGTTGCAATCACTTATATGTAAGCATGTGCTTCAGAGATGAAGATGGACAGTCAAAGAGAGGAGAGAGATAAAAATAGTTTAGAAGGGATATGGTCATGATCTGCACTGAGTTTGGTTGCCCCAGCTGTTAATCCCTGCTCCACTTAAGGCTTTTCCTGCTCCTTGTCTTGCATCCATAGGCTCCTGGCTACTCCTCCATCTCCTGCCAAAAGGGCTGGCACTGTGGCTAAGCTTAGGAGCAAGTCTAAGTCAGTATGGGTCAATTTAACGCCATTCAGTATTTCAGCAATGCGGTGGGTTGACCCTCATGCCCACCAGGTGCCCACCAAAGACACTCCCTCACTCCCCTTCTCAACTGGACCAGGGAGGAAAAATATAATGAAAGTCTCATGTGTCAACATAAGGACAATTACCATCACAGGCAAAATGTGGGGAAACTTGAGTTGGGGGAACGATGTTGTCTCTGTCACTTCTTCCCCCTCGGAGTGAGGACTCCTCACAGTCTTCCTCTGTGCTAGCAGGGTCTTTCCCATGGGAGACAGTCCTCCATTAACTTCTTCAGTGTGAGTCCTTCCCATGGGTGCATTCTTCATGGAATGCTCCAGTGTGGGCCCCTTCCACGGGGTCAGTCCTTCAGAAACACTGCTGCAGTGCAGGTCCCCCATGTGGTCAGAAGTCCTACCAGCAAGCCTGCTTCAGTGTGGACTCCTCTTTCCACAGTCCTGCCAGGAGACTGCTCCAGTGCAGGCTTCCCACAGGGTCACAGTCTCCTTTGGTCACCCCCTGCTCCACTGTGGACCTCTGTGGACTGTGGGGAGACAGCCTGCCTCACCATGCTCTTCATCACAAGATAAAAGGGAACGTCTGATCCAGCGCATGGACCCTCTTCCTTCTTCACTAACCTTGGTGTCTGCAGAGTTATTCCTCTCACATGTTCTCCTTCTTTTCTTTGGCTGCAATTGCTGTTGCACAGTTCTTTCGTCCTTCTTAAGTGTGTTATCTCAGAGGCAATGCCACCATCACTGGTAGTCTCGGCCTTGGCCAGCAGTGGGTCTGCCTTGGAGCTGGGTGGCATTGAGGTCCATGACAAAGCTGCAGAGCCATAGTTACATATGAAAACATGTGGGATAGTCACTCCTTTTGTCAAGGTTATGAGGAAATGCAGGATTATGAAATCCATAAGACCTAGGAGTCATTAAGATACAAAATAAAAAAGGTCATAAACTGTACTGGGAGCCCAGGGGCAAAAGAGGCTACGCAGCTTTTCTGATAAGGTTTGGATATATGCTGCCAGAGGACTTGACTTCAAGCTTGGGTTGTGGTGGTAATAAGGACTGTGCTCTCATTAATTCTGCTTTTTCACCCTGTCTTTTCATGTTTATCTTTTCTTGTTGCTAGCCGTTTTCTCTATGTTTCAAAATAGGAAGATATATACAATGATTTTATATCCAGAAATAAGCTGTTATGCTTTTTGGTATGCAAGGATTGTTGGAGAGCTAAGATCTTTTATTAGACTAATTTGTAGTCTGGGCAAAGAACAGATCAACATTCAGCACACCATCTCTTCCTTAGGTTAGTTTCCGACCTTCATTACAGCAGTATTTTTAGAAGGAAATTGACCCCGAGGCAAGATCAGTTCTGTTTTAGGCCATCTCTTTTACTTCATCTTTCTGAGATAAACTAATAAGCACATGTAACCTGCCTTTATCAGTGAGATAAACGTTTCAGCAAAAAGAGTAATGGTTATATTGATGGGGTAGCTGTGTTCTTGCGTTATTCCTGTCACCCTAAGCAACATGGAAGCAATTTTTGCTGTTGAAAAAGGAAGACATAGACACTTTGTTTGCTCAGCAGCTCTGTGGGGAGGGTTTCCATGGCATGTAGAAATATGCAGGATGCTGAGTACTGCAAGTCAGCCTTCATGGCCATGCCAAAAACAAAATGGCAGGGGCTGTGACAGCAGGTGTGAAGCTGCTCGAACAGAAATGAAAAGTGCAAGAATGTAGTAATGGAAGATGTTCTGCTGAGTTTTTTAGCAATTTTTGGTAACTATTTGTGTTAGTAGATACAGTGGTCACAGCAGCATGCTTGTGAACTGAGAAAGAGTAAAGAGGAAGTTAAAGAACTGGGAACTATGGGCAGAAACCCTTCACCAGTGAGCAGCATGTGTGTCAGCTCCATGGTGCATCTTTTCTTCCACACTGTGGTCCAAGATTAAATGAAAGAAAGAATTTAGACATGCAAAATGGAGCTTAGGCAGAACTGTGATAGTCAGAAAATCCCTGTCTGATTCCTGCTTGTTTTTTGAGACACCTCAAAGGTTTACTAAGAAGTTTTGCAATGGCTCATTTTTACCAGACTTCAGCAGCTTTGTCTTCTTATTCACAGAATCACAGAATGACAGCATGGTTTGTGTTGGAAGAGACTTTAAAGATCATCTAGTTCCAACAACCCTGCCGTGAGCTGGCACACCTTCCACTAGACCAGGTTGCGCCAAGCCCCATCCAACTTGACCCTGAACACTTCTATGGATGGGGCAACTCTCTGGATAACCTGTGTCAGAATCTTATCACCCTCACAGGAAAGAATTTCTTCCTAATATCTGATCTAAACCTAAGCTCTTCCAGCTTGAAGCTATTACCCCTTGTCCTATGACTACATGCCCTTGTCAAAAGTCCTTCTCTTTGCTCAGTCCAGCTGATCAGAATTGAGAAAATAGGCATTTGTTGGCTACCAACCCTATGGAACACAACTTGGAAACATACCATAATTATGCTGTGATGGCATTCTGCTCATGTGACAGGCATGTCCGTGCACACAGACATGTCAGATTTGTTAGGGACAGTTTGCAAGGCAAGGCTACTCCTCTTCTCTGCTCCACTCACAGCAGATGTCTGGCAGATGACAGCACTTCATGGTGCAGTGCTTTCCCCACAGGAGGCAGCTCCTGGGAGTGTGCTGGGTGTTCATGGGGTTCAGGCATCACTGTGCAATTGATGTACAATAGGGTCCCCAAAAGGGACTTCTCCATGCTGCATTTGAAAGTGCGCATATCTATAGGCTGTTGTAGTTCACAGTATTACTTCTGTGTTCTTCTCATGTATTCTGGTGTAGTAGGTTGACCCTGGCTAAATGCCAAGGACTCACACACACAGCCACACTCTCCCACTCCCCTGCAAACAGACAGAGGAGAGGAAAAAACTAAAAGGTGTCACAAGTTTTGTGATAAGGACCATAAAAACTCCTTATTAATTATTTCACAGGCAAAACAGGCTCCAACTTGAAATATTAAGGATTTATTATTATCAAAATCAGAGCTTAAGAGTGAGAAGTTTGATAGATCTTACACTTTTTTCTCCCCACCCCTCCCTCTTTCAAAGATCTCCCTCCTTCCCTCAGCGGCCTGAGAAGAGAGGAGTGGGGGATTACAATCAGATGTTGTATCTGCCACTGCTCAGAGTGGGAGAAATCCTACCCCTGCTTCCTCGTGGGGTCTCCTCCACAAAAGACAGTCTACCACAAAACTGCTTTGTGGGTCCATCCCATGGACAACAGCTCTTCAAATGCTGCTGCCACGTAGGTCACCACTCCATAGGTTGCAGTCCTTCTGGTATAGGCTGCTCCAGTGTGGGTCCCCACAGACCACAGGTCCTACCAGGAAATCCTGCTCCTGCATGGGTCTCCTCTTCCCACAGGCTACAGGACTCTGTCAGGCCCCTGCTCCAAACATGGACATCCCACGAAGTCACAGCCTCCTTCCAGCATCCATATGCTCCAGCGTGGGGTCCTCCAGTCCTCCATGGATGAATCTCTGCTCCCTATGGTCCCCCATGGGCTGCAGGGGAGACAACCTGCTTCACCATGGCTGCACTATGGTTGCAAAGGCCCCATTCTGGTGCTTAAGGCATCTCTTCCCCCTCCTCTTCCACTGACCTTGGTGTTAATCACAACTTCTCACTCTGCTGTTTTCTAGTGGCCATGTTCATCTGCCTGTACCTTTTTTTTTTTCTTCTTCTTAAATATGTTATCACAGAGGCATTACCATAACTCCTAAATGGCCTGGCCTTGGCCATCGGTGGGTCCAGCCTGGAGCTGAATCACATTAGGTCTGCTGGAAATGGAGAAACTTCCAGCAACTTTTCAAAGAAGCCTCCCCATAGGCCCCCCTCTACCAAAAAACCTGGCCATTAAAACCCACTACATCTGGTTTTAAAAAACAGGGGACCAGCCTTTATAGTTCTTTTGGGATTTTTATAGAGCTGTTTTAGGTTTGGTTTTTGGAGTACTTTTTTCCATATGTTTCCGTATGTTTTTTCCTATAAGGATCATATAACAGCAGGAGAAGGACTAGGCGGATAAGTAAAATTGCAACAAATGTCATTTGTGCAGTGAAATTTGTAGTGTTCCATTTGTATGGCACAATCAGTGGCAATTCACCTTTTTATGAAATGACATCAGAAAATGCATTTTTTTTTTCTTTCCTCAAAGTTTTCCTCTCTCCAGGCTGTTGGTCCCAAGCAAGCAGATTCATTTCCCTGCTACACCAACTCAGCAGCTGGGCAGCAGCAAGAAAAGATGGCTCTGTGTCCTCAGGATAGATTTTGGATTACCACAAAGAGCTGTGGAGGCAGAGTAACATTTCATATGAGGCTCATTTACATGTGTTTGGTCCTAGCGAAGGTACTTGGATTCAATTATGGAGCTAGGCATTTAAGTGAAACACGTAGTTAGAGTTTCCCTCCGGTTTTCCAGGAATGGCAAGCTTTGTCAAGTGATATTGCTCTATACAGAAAGTATAGTAACAGAGGTCTAGTCAAAATATATATACGTATATAAATGAATATTCCTGGATTGCTCTGGAAGCTCAAAGCTCATCTAAAGGCATCCTTTCAGGAGAGGAGGAGATACACAGACCTTCCACCTGATGCCAAGCAGATGAATGTATTTTCCCCAGACTCTTTTTGCCCCAAAGTCAGAAATACGACACAATCACCTATTTTAGGTGGGGTTTGGTGGCTGTGGTCAAACATGTATTACATGCCTCATGTTGTTCCTCATTTGCATCCCAAGGGGTATGAAAGTTAATATATAAATGGGCATAATGAGAGTCTCTGTTGCTTTTGGTCAGAATTTATAGTTGACAAAGGAGGCAAATGAAATGCTTTTGTCCTTCTCCACCCACTGAGACAGCAGTAAAGACTGAGAGTCTTTGTGCACATCCTTTTCTCCTTAACTGACCAGATTTATAACACGGCTTGTTCCACATGAACAAGAGGGAGGGGACGAGGCTAATGGTTGGTACAGAGGCATTTTTATGAAGCCCAAAGGTGATCATGCACTGAAGTATCATTAGTGTTTTCTCTTTCACTTCCATTTTTGACTGTGATGATGACATGGTTACTAAGGAACAGAAGAAATGCTTCAGACTTTAATCTTGCTCCAAGAGACTGAACTTTTCTTCTGGGCACAGTCATGAACGACTCACTTAAGTCACCAACAGAGTAGAATACAAAACATGGAAGTTACAAAGAAGTGAAATACTAGGTGACAAAACTTGTAATAGCAGTCATATGTTCAAGACAATGTATATGATGCAGCTTAAGTCTGTTTTTTTCCTTGAAGTTTGTGTAAAAATGAGTAACCTCGTTTGACAGGCAAATTGTTAACATATATGGGTTTAAGTGGCTCCCATGAGTTAATCTTGCACCCTGCGAAGGTTGCAAAAAAAGTCCTTTCCAGCAAGATGGCAAAATTGTATCAAGAAATATAATGTAGCTGAGCAAGTTTGAAGATGGTGCTCTACTGAGACTGTTAGTCGTTTTTTCATTAACCTGCCCTTGAAATCACCAACACACTGAACACAGAAAGTAACACACCCCCCATTTGAAACTCCTTAGAAAGACCATCATGTGCACCATAACATTATGCTGAATTTCTGTCACCTGCATGGCTAAATCTGAATAACTGGCGTGCTACCTACTGCCAGCATGGGTAAGTGTTAAAAATAGCGATTGAAAGAGGAAAATAGATGTTAAGTTTTAACGACCCATGTTACTTGCTAACCAATAGAAATTCCTTGCACTCTGGCAAAGAGACACACAAATATATTTCTTGAATTGTGACTGGTGCACAGAAGGTGTTCCAAAAGATGTAATGCTTTACTGATAGAGGGTGTTGATTTATCCTTCAACAACAACTTAGAAATTTTTACAACTTCTTTACTTAAATAAATCAGTCGAGGAAGGATCTCTCAGGATTTCACTATTGTAAACCGTATGGAATTGTCAGTATTTTTTATCTTTGAAACTGCTATTAATATCTCTTGGGAAAGAGTCTCATAAAGAAGGCAGCAGAACAGTAACTGACCTTAAGGAGGAATGGATTAAGAGGGCATTAAGGATCTTATTAAGATGTTGTGTTGAGCAGCTAAATCATGGAAAATGTGCTTAATGTTGCTGTCACATGTTTCCTTTTATTAGAACAAAACAACCCTCAGACCTTCAAGCCCAAGCTCCTCTCCAGGGTTTGCCAGTGAGCCTTGTGTGGCTCATTTCAGTAAAATGGTTTAAAAAATTAATTGTTGCAGCAACATCAAAAGTGATTCTCAGGAAGGGTTACAAAAGGAGAAAGTCCTGTTTTCCTTCTAAGGAAACAGAGGAGCCTTTCTCAGCTGCCAGTGAATTGTTATGAAACTAACCCTGAGTGATAAAATGCTTAAGAAATTTTATTTTAACAAGTTGCTGAAGAACAAGAGTCCCAGGGCAAGGTCTTTGGCAAAATTGATATATGTCATCTCTCAGCTGCAGAGCTATTTATTGTCATTCACCATGACTGTTTTGTTTTTATTCATGACAATGCATAGTTCTTTATGAAAATAAAGCACAGCTAGCAATTTTGGCTTAATTGAGTGCATCTGAGAAAGTTCTAGGGTTTTTTTTATCTATCAGCATAGGGTTTCCTCTGTTGATGGATTTGTTTCTTCCTGGTTTTAATCTGAAGGAAATTTCTTATGTACATGACAGCATACCCACCAAGAATAGGTTCTTGCATATTTACCTGAGTAAAACCTTTAAATAACCAAAACGGGGGAAAAAAATCAATTGTCTTTAAAGAGAAAAAAAAATACTCATTTTTTTGCCTGAGAATATATATTAAAATAGTGATATTCTTTCTACTAAAGGAGATCAGTCAAAACAGATGATGGTTTTATTGTAGGGCCCAGTGCCGGCACTTATACTGGGACCCTCTAAAACTACAATGTAGTGGAAAAAGAAGTATGTAAATGGTAAATTGGTGTCAGTCACAGTGATTTGTGCTATTATTTAACTAAATTGAGAAAATACTTAGAGTAGAACCAAAGAAGAAGAAAATTAATTGGGATGTGCTGAAAACTTTGAGAAATTTGTATGGCAATTCAGGGGAGCCATGATAATACTTATGATTTCTGGGCCATATTAATCAATGGTGTGCCATTAAACTACTGATAATATTGCTGAAACTGCCGGTTTTCTTTTCAGCTATTTATGAATTGAGTTATCTGATTTTTTTTTTTGCATGTCCACTACACTAGCCATAAGAAAGGAAAATAACAACTAAAAGTGATTTTGGACATTGATTAAAGCCACAATTTTCCTCATTGCCTGGGTTTTATTGCCATCTGGTGGCTATTTTATACATTTCAGACAGTGCAGATTTGTTCTTATTTGGTGTGCCATTGTATTCCTATAATTTCAAAAGGAAAGCATAAAATCAGCGGCTGTGTAAAAAGTGCTAAGTGCATTTAAGAGATATTCCAATATTATGTTTCATAATCTATACAACATTAAGTATAATATAATCTATATAATAATCTATATAATACAATATATCTAATATCCTCAATACATAGGATGTAAATGCTATGAGATAAGGACACACACACAAACAAATGCAGCCTAAAAGTCTTGTTGACCTCCATAGTAATCAAAATACAATACAGGTATTTACAGTCCCCTAGAATTGTAACATAAGAGACAAAAGAAATTTTCAGTGGTCGTAAAATAACAGAAGGTACTTGAGATCTTGAGGTCCTTTTTGAATTAGTTCTCTTTTATGTGAGAATATTGAATCTGATTAATAGTTTTATTTGATGATCTCAGAGGTCTTTTCCAACTATAATAAATCTATGATTCTATATGGTACATTAATTCTAAAACTCATCTTGCATTTCTACTTCAGCATGTTTGGGTGCTCTCCTGTCTGCTACACTCAAGTGCAAATAAAAGATGTTATTTTTCAATTGCACTGATATATTTGTGTATCTTACTTTGCCATTTAGTTATGGACATGGTGGTACTTTTATCAGAAATTTAAGTTTCAGTGTAACCAAAGGGGTCACCTTGAGATTTCAGTTTCATTCTGCATAGGCAAAAATAAGTGCCACTCTTGTGTGATGTTTATGATTTTTTTATGGGTTGTTAAAAGTAATCATTAACATCTTCTTTGTAGTCCACCTTATGTATTCCATGTTTCGGTAGGAGAAAATTCTTCAGGGAGATGTTTAGATAAGCATCATAATCAGTGTATTTTAGACAGGGAGAGGAAAAGAAGTCAATTTCAACACAAACCCAGAAAAAAATTGCACGTGTTTCTATGGACATACACTTTTAGATGGAAATTTAACATGATCCCTGATAAAACAACAAGGTAAACATCCTAACAGTAGGAAGATAATAAAAAGGGAAGACATTTCTCAAGGTATCTAAATGCATGTTTACAAATGTGTATGTTTTTTAGTTCCCTATGCTTGCTCCATGACGTATGTCTGTGTTTGGATGGTATGAAATAAATAGAAAGTAATTTCCTCTTCAGTTATAGTGCTAATGCCATGCCCATTGTCCTTGCTGTGCCCTTGTTTTGGCTTGTGATACTATTTTTGTTGTTTTGTTATCTCTCAGTGCTGACACTGAGGTTATTGTCTGCCAGATTTTCCTTCATGCAAGCTCTGATCTTTACTTCTGCTGCTGTCTGCAGTGTTTAGTACATTGAGCCTTGTTAGCTACAGTCTTTTTTTTGTCCTCTTGACCGTCATACATGTTTCTTCAGTCTATAATGGAAAAAAGTAATCCCCTATGTCTGATGCTCTTATTAAATCAAAACTTTTAAAAATACATATCTTGGTGTTTTCTAATCATTTATTACCAGAACAATGAAAGGCCTCTTCCTGCTAATTTCTTTTCTAAAAAAGCATATTCCTTCCTATCACAGAGTGCTGTCAAAAAAATATGCTATCCCCTTCTCTACTATGAATTTCATCTTATGCCTCTCATTCTATTCATAATGATGGGATCAAAGTGGGTGTCTGCAATTCCTATGAATGTAGTGAACATCACTGTTTTAAAACTCAGCCTTTCCCTCCTGCACATTTTACAGATGAGTCAGTATCTTGTAGCATCCAAAAGCAACATCTTTAAGGCAGTCTGCTCAGCTCAGCTCAGCTAGGCATGTGAACATGGTAGCATTTAGATGTGGAACTATTGTCAGGATAGTCAGTATGATTCCATTCAACTCTGCCTTCCTTGCCATGGTAGCAGCTGAGGTTGGTTTGCATCTCAGGACTTAGCTGCATTGTGAACCTTGTTCACCCTTGTATAAAAGCTCCTTACATTGCTTAATGAAACTCTTCTGGGTTACTATTACTTTTAGAGAAAGCAGTGGCGGTATTTCTAGTTATGGCTATTTCATGTTTATATTAGAGATGGTCCTTTTTTCTATTGAAAACACAGAAATGTGTAAAATACTCTTGCATTTTAGCTCTTACCTGGAATGTGCCTTAACCAAAACCAGGAGCTGAACTGAGTACCTGCTATGTCAGATTTGAGAGTTAGGATCTAGATTTCTGGGTCCAGATCCTGCCACTGGAGAAATGAGTAATTGTAATACCTCATATGGAATGAAATAAAAGGGAGTAATATGAGTTAAAAAATTGACAGAGTAGATAGGCCAAAGTAAATTTTATGTGACACATTATATAAATCTTGGAGCTGACACCTGAGGTAACACATTACATTAAAGATAATTAATCCATAACTGGATATTGCAGTACACATAATGCATTAAATTTTAAAGCATTAATTAATGTCTTGAACCTTAATAAGAGGGTAGGTGTGTACCTCATGGCTTGATACTGCATGTTGCTTTTTCTAGCATACTGGAGTCTAAACCAGTACTCTCTTTCATTATGATGAAGAACAAAATTTTCATACTGGTATAGTCTTTGATACCTAGAGGTTGTGCTGCTGCTCAGCAGAGGAGTTGGCTCAGCCACCACCAGCCAGCTGGTAGAGCATTTGTAGGAGCATTGATGCCAGCAGACAGACTTTGAACAAAATATACGAAGACCTTGCTTGCCATTTGTAAATGAACGTCTTATGAGTTTCAGCCAGGGGAACAAAGAATTGGATTCATTTATACATTTTATATTTTTTTCTTTTTATTCCTGAGGACTACAGGAATGTTATCTTAAGCAGCTTTATCACATTGCTACTCACTTAGGTCTCTAGAGGCATTTGCTATAGGTGCCATTTAGAGAGCGAAGTGAAACTTCTAAATGCTGTTGATGAAAATAGGGGGTTGCCTTTGAGGATACATCAAGGCATCTAAGGCAGTATTTCTCAGTTAAGACTCTGTAGGGAAAATACATGAATATAGATGGAGCCTATAATGTTTACTATTAAAAAGGAACATTTTTATCTGTTTTTCTAGTCTTCTGACTGTGTCAAATGGTCAAGAAATTAGCTCAACACAAATGTTGGCAGATTCTCGTAGGTCATCACACTGCTGGTCAACATTACCCTTGTCATGGTAGGAACAGAAAAAAGCCTTGGGTAAAACATCAAGCTTCCTTTTTGGTGCTTCTTGAACCTTTTCTTTTTTGAATTATAATGACTGATGACTGTCAACAGTGGGACCTATGGCTGTAATGACACAATCACAGAATTAACTAGGTTCGAAAAGACCTTTGAGATTATCAAGTCCATGCTATTACCTAACACCATCTCATCAACTAAACCATGTCACTGAGTGCTATATCTAGTCTTTTTTTAAACACTTCCAGGGATGGTGACTCCACTACCTCCCTGGGCAGCCAGTTCCCATGGCCATTCACTTTTTCTGTGAAGAATTTTTTCCTAACATGAAGCCTAAACTTCTCCTGGCACAGCTTGAGACTGTGTCCTCTTGTTCTGTCACTGGTTGCCTGGGAGAAGAGACCAACTCCCACCTGGCTACACAACCTCCTTTCCTCCTTATCCTTGTAGAGAGTGATAAAGTCTCCCCTGAGCCTCCTCTTCTCCAGGCTAAACAACCCCAGCTCCCTCAACTGCTCTTCATAGGGCTTGTGTTCCAGACCTCTCATCAGCCTTGTTGCCCTTCTCTGGATGCATCTGAGTATCTCAACATCTTTCTTAACTTGAGGGCCTCAGAACTGGACGCAGCATTCAAGGTGTGGCCTAACCAGTGCTGAGTACAGAGGAAGAATGACTTCCCTAGTCCTGCTGGCCACACTACTCCTGATACAGACCAGGATGCCATTTGCTTTCTTGGCCACCTGGGCACACTGCTGGTTCACATTCAGTTTCCTGTCTACCAGTACCCCCAGGGCCCTTTTTGCCTGGCCTCTCTCAAGCCACTCTGTCCCCAGCCTGTTGCACTGCAGGGGGTTGTTGTGGCTAAAGTGTAGAACCTGGCACTTGGACTTATTAAATCTTATGTTGCTGGAGTCTACCCATCTATCTGGCCTGTCAAGGTCCCTCTGCAGAGCACTCCTGCCCTCTAACAGGTCAATACTTGCTCCCAATTTGGTGTCAACTGCAAACTTACTGATGGTGGATTCAATCTTCTCATCCAAATCATCAATAAAGATATTAAACAGGACTGGGCCCCAACACTGATCCCTGGGGGACACTGCTAATGACCGGCTGCCAACTGTATGTGGCACCACTCACCACCACTCTCTGGGCCTGGCCACCCAGCCAGTTCTTAACCCAGTACAGAGTGCACAAGTCCAAGCTGTGAGCTGCCAGCTTTTCCAGGAGTTTGTTATGGGAGACAGTGTCAAAGGCTTTGCTGAAGTCCAGGTAGACACATCCACAGTCTTCCCCACATCCACCTAGTCATAAAAGGAGATCAGGTTGGTCAGGTAGGACCTGCCCCTCCTAAATCCAGGCTGGCTGGGTCTATCTCTTAGCCATCCTGTAGGTGCTGTGTGATTGCTTTCAAGATGATCTGTTGCATAATCTTGCCTGGCACTGACGTCAGGCTGACAGGACTGTAATTTCCCAGATCCTCCTTCCAGCCCTTCTTGTGGTTGGGCATCACATTGGACAGGTTCCAGTCATTTGGGACCTCTCC
>WEIV01015502.1:4690-18553 GCA_013390005.1 Calyptomena viridis
GGATGGGATGGGATGGGATGGGATGGGATGGGATGGGATGGGATGGGATGGGATGGATGGGATGGGATGGGATGGGATGGGATGGGATGGGATGGGATGGGATGGGAGTGGGGAAAGGTGGGATGGGAGGGAGGGAATTCCATCCTTTCCCTTCCCTCCCACAGCACAGGGAATCCAAAGCACAATGTCCTCATTGCAATCCTGTTGCTGCCAATGCTTTGTGAGGGTGCAGGAAACAGCAGTTTGTCATTTCAGCATCAACTCCAGCCCTTGGAAATTATTAAAATCTCTGGAACATTAAAATCCTTGGAATAATGAAATGTGGTCTCCAGCAAACCCCCAAAGTGCTCGTGTTGCTGGCAGCTGTGTTCAAACAAGGGTGTTCAAATAAAATCTCTATTAAAAAAAAATTCAATTGAACTTTGCAATAGAATTAGATTTTCCTGGAGTTTTATTAGCTGGCAGGTTCATAAAGTACAACAGAAACAAAGAAGGAAAATCAAATCATTCTTTATGAGCTGTAAAAAGGTAGCAAAGGGGACCAAAAAAAGGGAGTCCTTTGAAATATTAAGTCTCCAAAAGGTGGTTTTATCTTTCTGACAGTAAATGGCTCCCAAAGATTTAAGGTTATAAGCTCATAAAACAGGGGGTAAAATGAGGTCTCAGCTAAATTCCAAACAGCATTCCCATCATGTGGGGGATTAACAAGCCCTGGCACTGGCTTTTCCAGGATGCACAGGGATCCAGGGAATGGCAGTGAGCTCTGAGGGTCCCTCCTGGCCTTGCAGCCACAAAACCTCCAGGGGCTTCACAGAACTTCCTTTTGCTCCTTAAAGGATCAAATCCTAAGGATTATTTTGCTTTCCCTCCTCCTGAATTTCTAGTAAACCCATTTTCTTCACCTGCTTCCCTCCAAATGTCACTGAGTATTTCACTCTCCAGAAGGGGCTGCATTCCAGAGCAGGGGAAATATCCCGACCCCTTCTAAGGAATTTTGTAGAGGACAGTGCTGCTGTCTGAAAATAAAGATTTAATGCAAAGATTTAGTCGCAACTCCCTTTGAAGGGCAATTCCTGATTCACTGACACTCCCAATCCACACAGTCCTGGTACCTCTGGGATCACAGGGGACAAACACTTGCAGTTGCTGCTCAGCAGGTGAAATCTTTCAGTCATTTGACTGAAATCTTACAGGAATATACTAAATATCTGCTGCATATCAGCCTGCTTACGTGTCTCTGGACTTAGCAAAATAATCCAACCAGTGGCTTTTCCTTTGGGAATTGGTTGCCAAAAACAGATGAATTAAAATCTGAGGGCAGATTTTGAGTGGGGCACAAGATTCAAATGTGTCTGAAAACAGTCCCTGTCCCTAAAGAGCCAAGAGCAGCTCTGAGTCAGTGTCTGAAGTGTTTGGAATTCAGTGAGGGGAAGCTTTGGATGAGGACAGAGTGTCACTGGTCATTCAGCAGGATTTACATCCTCCATCTATAGCCCCATATAGTACAAAATCTCCCTGATGTCATTAATACTTCAGAGTATTCAGAGTATTAAGAGTAATTCCAAGCCAACCCCTGCTTTTCCCAGATCCTGTGGAAGGTACTGAGCCTGCAGCTTTCCAGGAGCTCCTGTGGGGAAAGGAAAACTGGCAGGGCAGGAAGAGGCACAGACACATCCCTGCTTGTTGTTCATACTGAGAAAATCCATTTATCATCTCAAATACTGACACAATTGCACGGGACCTGCAGGAGCTGCTTTAAAAAGTGCCTGGAATGTTGCTGTGCTGAGGCAAAGGGTCAGACTGTCCTAACTCCCAATATTTCTGCATGTTCAGCAGTGACTCATGGAATGATGAGCCAGAGCTGGTGACCTGCAGGAATTCAGCAAGAGCCAAAAGAGAAATGAACCTTTGTGTGGGTAATTAGAACATCCACATTTAGAAGGGGTCAAAGAAATACAATATTAGAGGAGAAACAGAAGCCCCTTGGGATTTAAAGTCAGGATACACGAGACAAACTTTCCCAGAAGCTGCTTATTTTACATTTTCATCCTTTCTGCAACTTTTTGCACCTTTCTCTGAAGCCTCTGGGCACTGGATGTAGCAGCAGCTGGGACACACAGGGGGTGGCACAGGTTTGAGTCTCATGTCACAAACAACTTCCAAATATTCATTGTGAAATGAGAACTGAAATCTCTGGGTCCTGGTACTGAACAAATAACTGTCTCAGAAGCAACTGTGAGAGCTCCACATGGAATGTGAGTATTCCAGCATGGAATATCCCAGTCCCCCTGACCCGGAACACTGGAGGAGCATTTGCAGAACTCCAGCACTGTGCTCTGCCTTTTCCCTGTTCCAGCCCAGGGATAGACAATTTTTTAATTTTTTAGACAATTTTTTTGTCTGTCTCAAATTCACATCACTAACAGCCCTTAAAACTGGAGGCCACCACTTGGTCATGGAAACAGGAAAGCACAGGGTGATGTGATGCATCTTTGGTGATATTTATCCACCCCTGATGACAGTTTGGTTCTCTGATCCATTTCTTTCTTCCCTTGTGTTGAAATCATGAGACAAATGGAAGAGCTGCACTGTGGGGAGAAAATCTCATCTGCATGGCACAGGCTCAGCTTCACAAAGCTTTTAATATCATCTGTCCTGTGGCATTTCCAGGGCCTGGCTCCACATCAGGACTGTTCCTCTGGTTTGCAGCTCAGGTTTGCTCTCAAAATACGTGTTTTGCGTGGGCATGGCTTGGGTTGGAAGGGCCCTTAAAGATCAGCCAGTTCCAATCCCCTGCCAAGGGCAGCAATGACACCCAAATCCAGACACACTCCTGCTCTTTCAATATTCTCCTGCCTCTCCTAAAAACTGGGGCTCCCTGGGATTTGCCTGGTAAAGCAAAGCAAATTTACCTGGGACACACCTGGTAAAGCTGTTTTCCACATCCAAAGCCAGCAGAGAAGGCAGTGTCTGGACAAGTGATTCTCGTGGCCATTTGGGGTCTCCCAAAAGCTGAGGAGGAATTTGGCAGCTCCCCTGGAATGTTGGTGCAGGAACCACAACTGTGTGTGCCCCAGGTCTGCTCTACAAATGTGCCTCTCCCTGGGGTTTGGGGCTCCAGGTTTTCCCAAGGTGCCTCCCAGGGAATTGCTGGGCCTGCAATGTCTGTGGTGAGGAAGGTGCTGACACATCATCCAACAAATCTCTGTATTTGGCCCTTTGGAATTTGAATTTTCACAGCTGGAAGGGACCCACATGGACCATCAGCTCAGCTCCTGGCCCTGCACAGCCCCATTCCCAACAATCCCACTGTGTCCCAGAGGATCATCCCACCCTCCTGGAGCTCTGGCAGCCTTGGGGCTGTGCCCACTGCCCTGGGGAGCCTGGGCAGTGCCCACCCACCCTGTGGGCAAAGAACCTTTTCCTCATATCCAGAGTACCAGGTGCAGACACTCCCTTGGATAAGGGGATGGAACAGCACCCACGTTTCACAGCACAGTGTAATAATTCAGTCTCCAAAAATTCTCACGTTGCCTCCACTCCAGAGTGATTCCCTGGGGTTTTTCCTAAGTCTAAAGCTTAAAATACCTTTGAACAGAACAAATTCACTGAGCTAAAATAGAGTTAATGGACTCTCTTAAGTTCATAAAAAGTGCAGATTTCCTGTAAATCAGTGTGACTCAAGTACATACTGAGCTCAGAGGAGCAGAGAGGAATCAGACCTTCATTTTAGGTTCTCCTGACAATTTGTCCCATGTGTGAACACCAACAAGACATAACCTGGTTTCAGGCATTCTAATCACCAAGGTTTTTATTTTTTATGTTAATTTATTCAGCACCCATAAAGTCTCCCTGTGGTTAATTA
The DNA here is from genome assembly GCA_013390005.1 of Calyptomena viridis. Lineage (NCBI taxonomy): Eukaryota > Metazoa > Chordata > Aves > Passeriformes > Eurylaimidae > Calyptomena > Calyptomena viridis. The sequence continues at coordinate 8,556 of WEIV01015502.1, forward strand.
GGGAACTCACTGAAGCTTGTCTAAAGATTTTATAAATATGAACACATTATCTCTCATTGTATCTCCTTTTCCTGCCTATTAATCTCACAACAATTAAACTAAATACTTCTTTTTAAAAAAAAAAGCTTCAAGGAAACGCTGTGCTAAAAGGCAATAATTATTCCCAAGTTCATTCTTAGAGGAAATAATACCACAAAAAGAACCAAAACCAATCAAAATGTGGGAGAAAGAGAAGGTGTGTGAAAAGAAGCTGCTCATTTTACACCAGTATAAGCCTTGCTGGAGGATGTGGTGTTACACCAGTAAGAACATGAACCTGTGTCTGGGAAGAGATGTGATCCCACCTGGAATAAAGGCCTTGGCAGTCACAGAGGAGCTCCTTTAACTTTGCTTTTTGTGTCCCCAAGGTCTGTGTGAGCAGAACAGACCCTGGAAAAACTGAACAAAAATCATTTATGGCTTTTCCTCGAGGTGAATTTGATGCTCCAATAAAAAGTGAGAAGAAGGTCAAGTTCAAAGAGCTTTCAAACCTCAAAACAAAATAAAAATAGTCAAGGGAATTTTTGGGGTAGGTAAAAATCTCTGCTTGTCCTGCACTGGCAAGGAAATTTCAAAGGAAATGCTCTGCAAAACAGATCAATATTGATGGACTAAATGCTGGATAAAGCTGGGCCTGGGATGCTCCTCCACCTGCCAAGGCCCAGCACTAACAGTGACAGGGACTGAAACACTTCTGAGAAACCACCCTCCAAAAATCAGCACAGGGAATTCTAAAGGATGGTTCTCCATCAGCACATTTTAGTAAAGCCCCACTGCAGGTTTAGGGAGGTGTTTGAGACAGGAACAGGGAGGAAGGATGTGAAAGGCCCAGATTTGATATTTACTTGCTGTTCTACAAGTCTGTGCTGCAGAACAAAGTAAATTGAGCTCTGGGAAAAGGCAGTGGCTTCACAGGAAAACCTGCAGAACCCAATGTCCCCCAACAAAATCGAGGGTCAAACTGCTTTAGGAATCAAGAACTTGTAAGGAGAAAAATCAAAAATAACTAAATATTCAGCCTCTACAGCACAATCACACAGAGTTGGTGAATTATAAAACGACCCCATTGCTCAGTTTGTGGCTCACAGGTGGATTTCTGAGGTACCTGGTCCTGCCCTGCCAGAGTGGGACCCCCAGATCTCCTGCAGTGTGTTCCTGATTTGGATCCCAGGGTGGGATCTAATCTTTGGGATTAGGCCTAAATACTGGTCTGGCCAAGTGCATTTTTAAAAATTCCATAAAAATCAAAGGTACCCAAGAGAAAGAGCCCTGAAAATTCCTGCTTGTGTCACTGTGAGTTGGTTTTGCAAAATTCCCTCAGGATTTTCTGTGGGGACAGAATTTCCATCATTTCCTCATCCAAACTGCTCAATTGTGGCACTAAGGGGGGTTTTCAAACCTTGCTCTGCTTTAATTTATCAGCATCATTAAAAGGCCAAACTCTTGCATAAGTTCATCCATAGAAGACTTCACCTCACTGGTGAAATAACTTATTCTTTGAGGTAAAATTTACATTTACAACCAGACTGTAGGAAAAGGCACCCAAAAAGAGAACCCCCACTCCTCTCCTGGATTTCTGTGGTGTGTTCCCCTTGGCTGGGCAGTAGCAACAGCAGCTGGTTGGCAACTCAGTCAAAATCATTTTTTCCCCAGTGCATAATGAAGATTTCTACAGCACAAATAGTCCTGTTACTTCTGGGAGCTCTGTAGATCAGATTTAAAGTCTGGGGAAAGAAAAGGAGCTGCAGCCACGATCCTGACAGCAAAATAACAGTGGCTGAGTTTCTGTCTGTTCAGAATAAACACAGGCCTAATAATCTCATTAGGAACTAATTCCAGGAGGTGGCCATTCCAGTGATGACCTCACTGATCAACAATTCCAAGTATTTATGGCCTGCTTGGTCTGTACACTGGAAATATGAGATGAAAAAGGGAAAGAACAGGTTCAAATTACAGTGGCATAAGTTCTACCACTGTAATCCTGCTTCTCTGCAATTTTTATAATCACAGGAGTGTTCTATTTCATTTTCCCCAAGGTGAATGGTACAAAGGCATCCGGAATAAAATGAATTTGCCTTCTTCTTTCCCCATTTTATCATCTTACTTTAACAGAAGGATAATGCAAATCTCTTATCTTCTGCACAGCAAATCTTCCTACCTTTTATTCTGCTTTACTGTGCATGTAGCCACATACTCAGTCTCATACATACAAATTTAAACAGTGAGAACAGTATTTGAAGAACCAAAGAGCAAAAAAAAAATGAGGTGGGTTATGTAAAAATAGTCCTGATTACAAAGGCAAACAGCAACATTACCATGAGGGCAACACTCACTCAGAATGTGCATTTCTATTAACTCTTTTTAATAGATATTTCCTCCCATTTTCTTTCATTTCAGAAGCTGAATTTGAATTTGTTCTCTGTGTTTGCTCACAGAATAAAAATTTGTCAGAACTGTCACTCACTCTGTTCACCCTCTGGAAAAGAACTGGAGTCATTACTGAGCCAAGTGCTGACCTGGAACCAGTGGCTCATTATTTAAATTTATATTTCCCTACTCAGCTCAGAGATCACTACAGGAACAAACACACATTCCTAATATACATAAAAACAATTAAACCAGGCTCGTTTCAGGGAGAAGACAGGGAGTGCAAGTGAGGGATTGTGTTCAGCTCTGTTCCAAAATCTGCCACTGCAGCAACACAACTGACCTGGCAGCACTTCAGGATTCCTGACATCGGGAGTGAGAGGGAACTGCAGCTGTGATTCCACATCCAAAGGGAACATCTCCTTGTCCCAAAGCCCCTGTGCCACCCAGGCTGGCATCCAGCAGCTGCCAATGGGCACCAGCAGGAATTTCCAGGGCTCTCATCCCAACAGCTCAGGGATGTGTCCTGAGAAATCTCTGCCAAAAGTGATCCCCGATCACGGCCACCACCCTTTGTTATTCCCTGATGAGCGAGTTCTGCTTCCTGCAGAACAATCCAGGCAAACTCCGGCTCCTGCTCCAAAGGGGTTTGGGTGCTTTTTGCCAAGTGCTATTGCAACGTTTAGGGCTCCAAGTGGAAAAATGCGTTTTATCTTAAGCAAAGCAGCACTTCCCAAACAGGGGATCCACCCGGGACAAAATCCGGGGAACACCTGGCACAGGTTTGCTGCTTTCCCGAGCTCCCCGTTTGCTCGGGGGGACCTGGGCTGCTCCTTGTCCTGGGCAGCTCCCGGGATGCGGGACTGGCACAGGAGCGGCTGCGGAACCCTGAGCGCTCAGGGACATCTAATGGTGGAACTGGGAAAGGGAATGTTCCCGCACCCCGGGCAGGAGGAGCGGGGATTTGCAGACACAGCTCTCACCTCGCTATTCCCGGCTCCGGAGCTCTGCAAACCGCGCTTTCTGGGAGCATCCCTTGGGAGTCCAAAAAAGCAAAATGAAAAGGACAGAAGCATCTTGGAGAAGAGACTTCCCTGTGCTCTGCCCGGACTGAACATTCCCAGGAATGTCCTGTACTCCCCACAACCCTCCTGCTCAAATTCTAGGGCTGGATGTGCTTTTAATTTAATTTATGCTTTTTTAACACTTGTGGTGGGTAACACACAACAGCCCTGGACAGTTGTGTTCCACTGGGTCACTGCTCGGGAAAGGGATTCCAAGGTGACAGTTTTCTCTCTCTCCATGAATCCCATGATCCAGACTTTAAATTAGTGTCTGCCTGTTCAAAAGGAAGAGCTGACACTGAGACACAGAAATGCTTTAAATAAGCAAAGAAAAAGGGTTGGGAAAGCAGAAAAAGACAAGAATCCCACCAGGTTGTCCATTGTCCATTGTGCAGATCCATTCCAGGTGCTTATTGCTAAATGGAAAAGGTCAAAAATTCCCCAATCAATACATGAAAAGCAAGGCAGGATTAAGAATTTTAGCCAGAGATGGAGCAGCCCAGGCTCCAGCCCTGTCCTTTATTCCTCAGCCCTCATTCCCACATATTCCCACATATTCATTCCCAGGAGCTGTGCAGCGCTTCCTCCCCCAGCTCTGGCAAACTGGGGCTGGAGAGGGGATTCCAGAAGGAGTTTTATGCCTGTTTCTTTCAGAGCTTCTGTGAAAAAAAGTAGGAATTAATTCACAGGTTCAGCAATACCTTAGTGGCAATTTTTCTGCTGAATAATCCAGAAAGTCCAGCTCCTTTCCTTCAGGAAAACCCGAGTTTTCCCAGGCCTGGGGTCTGGCTTTGCCCTGATCTTGCAGAGCCAGGAGTGGGTGGATGATCTGGGGGTCACAAAATGTTGTAATTCCTTTCTATCTGTGACTAAATGTCCTCCTGCAACTTTACAGGTGCTTCTCTCACTATGAACAAAGATTTGGAAAAGCCAACTTCATCCCTCAATAATTATTGCATTTTATATATAACTATCATGAAGTAATAGAAATATAATAAAAAATTATTATATTTTAGAGGTAACAAATAATCATGAAGTAATAGAAATATAATAAATTATTATATTTTATGACATCAAAGTTACTGTGATCTGGGACCTACCTCAATATCTAATAATTGAGGAAATAACTTTTACTCATTAATTTTAAAACATCAGCTCAAAATAAATCTGCAGCTTCAAAGAGAAATGATAACTTGAAACCTGGTGAGGTTCAAAATGGGCTGAATGCAAAAATTGACATGAAATGACTCAGAAATCATTTTTGAAGCCCTGAACTGACTTAAATTTGTTGGGTTTAGGTCAGTTGCTTTTCAAAATTGTCTTCTGAATTACAGAAAAGTGATGTGTCATATTTTATCTTCATGTTCTGGGGTAGGATTTAAATGTGAACTGAGAATTTAAACTAATGCAGTTGAATATAATTGTAGTCAAAGGCATGAAAATCATGTCCTGCCAAACTGGCTGAGGGCAAGTTCAGGTGGAAACTGCAGCTCCTCCAGTTCACAATGGGCTTCTTTATGTAACTTTCTAAATACTCTGCCCAGGACTTTGAAGTCTAAGATTTGACAAAGCCTGTTTAATTGACTTCTAGGGGGTTTGGGAAAAAAAAACCCATGAAGAGGTCTCTAAATTGACTTTATCAGATTGTGAGCCAGCAAAATGAAATGTAATTAAAGTAAAATGACCTGAAGAATATGGCTAATAATCAGTGCCTGTCCTTGGAGAACAGCTGGTGCTTTCTTTCAGCTTTTATTCCAGAATTTTCTGCAGTTCTAATGGTGCAGCTCAGATATGACCTGCACTGACAGTAAATGTGAGATCCCTTTGTATTTTGGGGCCTTGTAATAAGTTAGATTTTAAATTCCTAAGGAATCCACTGAGGCAACAGGTAAAGTCATTGCAATGGAAGTTCATTGTGTTTAAACTCTGTGAAACTCAGAGGAAATTTTTCCTCAGAGATGGAATGACTTAAAATGGACTTTGAGCAAAGCAGAGAAACTGGAGTTCACTCAGACAAACCTGGACCACCTGGAATTTTGGGCTCCCAAAGGGCCTCAGAGGCTGGAAATGCAGTTCCTCCCTGTGGAGGGGACAGTGTGGGCTCATCCACTCGTGGCTGGGGTTGGTTTGTTGTCACTGGGTCACCAATGGCTTTAATCTCAGCCTAAATGTGTCCAATCCCTTCGGCCACTGCAGGTTGTGCCATTCCTCCCTGGAAGAGTCATTTCCCTGGCTCCACCAAAGCTGAGGTTATCTGGTTTCCTCTGGGTGTATTTTGGGGTGGGACTGAGCCCTGGAACTTCCACCTAAACTTTGGTGTGGTACAGAGTGAGCTGCTGGTGCTGCCACACGGATCCCACATGGGAGGCTCCTCAAAGCTCACATTTCCATGGAGCACCACGAGCCACGAGAAAAGGAGTCTATAAACTGTTGGGGAATGTGGCCTCAGTATTCAGGGCACAAATCTTGATTCCTGGGACAGGGAATCTCTCCTCCCCCTTCAGTGTCTGTCTGTCCAGTGGAAATAGTCCTGACTTTGCCATTCGGCTTTGCTGGGCACAGACTAGAGAATGCTGGTCAAGTTTAGCCCCAGTCTTCTGGGAAAAGCTGCCACCTCAGAGGAACTTGTGTGTGGTGTGGAGTCACGTCTGAGCCAGGCTGAAAACAGCCCAGTTGGGTTTGTTGTGCTGGGAAATAAATCCCTGCTCTGCCCTTCATCCTGAAATACTCAAAGATCGTGCACATCGTGTGTCCCGAGGGCTCGGGGAGTGCCAGGGGTGTGACACGGTGACACCAGTGCTCTGTGCTGCTGACACTTCAGAGTCAAGGGGGCAGGAGTGACCAAGTGATTTAATCTGACCCAGGAGTGACCAAATGATTTGATCTGACCCAGGAGTGACCAAGTGATTTACTCTGACCCAGGAGTGACCAAGTGATTTAATCTGACCCAGGAGTGACCAAGTGATTTACTCTGACCCAGAAGTGACCAAGTGATTTGATCTGACCCATGAGTGACCAAGTGATTTGATCTGACCCAGGAATGACCAAGTGATTTAATCCGACCCAGGAGTGACCAAGTGATTTAATCTGACCAGGAATGACCAAGTGATTTGATCTGACCCAGGAGTGACCAAGTGATTTGATCTGACCCACTCGTGATCCTGTGATCTCCACATGAATACACCCTCCCAAAGACACTCTGTGTCAGAGGCCAAACTTGGAAGTGTTCACAGTTGAAATGTCACTGTTGAATTACTTGATCACCTATCAGTATGGAATAAATTGTTTTAAGTTGCCTTACTGTGGAAATTCTGCCTTCTTAGCCCCGTTGCAACTCATTCCCTGATTATGTCTGTCACTGCCTCATGCTGTGCCCTCCCAGGGCTTCATACAATCTCACTGCAAACAGTTCAAATCAAGAATTTCTGTGAGCTTTGATATCTAGAATCTGCAAACACTACTGCTGATCTGGTGAACAGCATTGAAAAACACACACAAAATGGGGTTTGGTGCCTTGGTTGCTCATGAAAAATTGCAGCTTGGCTGTGAGAATTCAAATTATATTGAATATATACACTGAATATATACACTGGCTCCCAAAACCTGAAAAATAAGCTTGTCCACTGTGTCTTTCAGTATTGAGTAACTTATAAAATATTTTAAGGTGTTTTCTTGGCAATTTGCAACTGGTATTACAGTAATTACTTTCTCTCAACAAAGCAGGGATGAAAATAAGAAGAAATCAGCCCTTTCATCACGATACCTCAGACAACATCAATGCCTCTGGTGAAAGCAGGGGCTGATTGCCTGTGCTTAAACTCTCCGTGGTTCTGAACAAATTAGTTTAATGAAAGCTTTGAGATGCTGAGGATTTTCTCTCTGAAATTGGCCTCCTGTCATTTAACAAGCAACAGAATTAGGAAGGGTAGCTTAAAACTTGGTGGAGTACAAAGACAAGGTCTCTGGAATAGAAAATGAAGTGTGTTTTGAGGCCCTGTGAATTCCAGCTCAGCAAAATGGGTTCTCTCTTCCAGGCGAATATTCCAGGAGTGGCTGGAGAACTGGGATGCCACTGCAGTTTCCAGGGATTAACGCCCTGTATTTTGGCACCGCTGCTGCACTTCAGCCTCTGCCACCTCCTCATTTAAATGCAAATGCCCTCGTTGGAGAAGCGGAGCCGCCGGCAGGGGAGGTTTTGAGCAGGAGTTCAGCTACTCCCATTTTCAGGACAATTCCTGCCCGAAGGCGACAGACTGAGCAGCTCCTTCATCCTCTGCTGAAACCAAAATAGGGCTCTCGTGTAATTCCAGGTTTCCAGGGCCCGAGTTCAACGAGGTCTTTGTGAATGACACAATTCATCCCCTTTGCAGCTTCCCGGGCTCCTGCTGAAGGTGTTCCTTTATCGGGAGGATTTTTACTATTGCTGCCCTTAATGAGCTGAATTACTTCTCCAGTTAAAAAGACGGACACTTTAAGTGACCTGGGAGATTTCACATCCTACCAGTTCTTTCTCTGGCTCATTTTTCCCTCAGATTGAGTGCACAGCACTTATTATGGGCTGGATAAAGGCCCTGTTCTTGGCTGTGTCCACAAAGGAAGAGTGGGGAGACACAATGGAGAAAAACTTAAACCTGGGATATCAATCCCTGCCTATGATCCCAGGAGATTTAAACTGCTTCACTTGACTAGCACCACTTGGCTGTACTGCTAATTTTGGGTCCCTTTCTGTCCCCATATCCTTTAATTCACCAGCACTTCAGAGCGGGGTCTTTGTAAGTGCGAAGGGGTCTTGGCCCTGCTAGAGGGCCAAGATTAATTTAATCAAAATTAAATTAATTTAATGGTAAAATATATGTTTAATGGTGAAATATATGTTACATTATATAATATTATATATATACTATATATTATAATATAGTGTGTGTATGTGTTATATATATTATATATGTTAAATATATGTTAGAGAGGATAAAAGAGATTTTCTTCTCCATTGAAGTTCCCCATTAGAAGATACAGTGCCAGGCAACAGATCAAATTCCTTCTCCCCTGCCCAGGGTTGGACATTCTGGCACAGGAAAATGCCTGGACTCGTAGACAAGCAAAACCCAGGTACCAGGCTGCAAATTGCTCCAAAGGAAAGGTTGATTTTTAGTATGAGGAAAGATGTTGGCATTCTGCAGCAGCTCAAAGGAAGAGACTCAATCAACAGACACAAATTTGACCATGGCAAGGTGGTTAAATGAAATGTAAGAATTGAAGGTGGTGGAAGAGAGGAAGAAAGGTCAGAATTTAACAGGAGTTACTCAGGATAAAGGAAGGAAAGTCCTCTCACCTCCAGAATGATCCAGAGTCCTGCCCAGTGCTTCCATTTGCTCTTCCAGAGCTGTCCTGCCATGGGATTTGCTGGGCCAAAGCCTTAGGAATTCTGTGCTTTGGGAATTCTCTGTTGTATTCCTGCTCTTGCTATGTAGTTTCTAAATGAAGGTCATTAATGAAGTTCTTAGGCTGGAGAATTACATTAATTATTTTAATGCAAAGGATGGCAAACACTCCAAATAACTCCACCTACAACAGATCTGGCAGTTACTATTGTCAGCCTTAACAAATGGTTCTCCAAAAGACATTTTGGGGATATCATTATGCAAAGAGATGCATAAATTAGTGACCAAAATTAGCTGCAAACCCAAGTAGCTGATAGAGAAAAATATTTCTTGCAGTTGACTGGGCTGAGTTCCAAAAAAGCTTAAGCAACTTATTGAATAGGAATAAGGAAACACTGGAAAACAAAGAAGTTGAGAGCTGTTGTTGTGTTGCACAGACACATCCAGCAGTGGGTTTGCCCTGTAATTCCCAGGGTAGAGCTGCTGTTTCTTGGATAATTGTGTCCATTTCAGCAAAGGAATGCACCTTGAAATGAAGATGTACCTGGTGTTCCAGGCAGGAGTTTTGCAGTGCTGATGCTTTTGTGCTAAAAACAGGGATGAAATTTTGGCTTTGCTTTAAAAACCTCTTGAACATGTTGAAATAAACCCCTTTCTCATTGTCTCAGGTGGTGGTTGTGACTTTGAGAGTTGTGGTTGACTGTGTTCTCCTCAGAATTTGGGGTGGTTCAGGAGTTCTGAACTCTGTAATGCCCAAACAATTCAGTGACTGGAATTTCCACGGCAAGATTTGGAAGAGCAGAAAGAAAATGAAGTGTTTTACCAAAAGAGTTGAATGCAGGGACTTGACTTTGACTGTGTACAAAGAGCAGCTCTATCAAGAAAAAATATGAAATGAGAAATAAAAGGAAATGAGGAAAAGAGCTTTCCTGAGAGGAATCCAGAGTCTCCAGTCCAGGCTGCTCCTCATCCCAGCTACAGACTGGAAGAGGAATGAAGGCCACCAGAGCTGGCAAAGTGCAGGGAACAGAAGTGTCCAGAAGGAATGTGACTCGAGAGTTCTGCAGGGAAAAGCATGAAAGGAAGATTATGTGGAATGAAATAATGCTGGGAAGGTGGAGGGGGTGATCAGGACAAAGGGGAACAC
>WEIV01015502.1:18740-32048 GCA_013390005.1 Calyptomena viridis
TCCAGGCGAATATTCCAGGAGTGGCTGGAGAACTGGGATGCCACTGCAGTTTCCAGGGATTAACGCCCTGTATTTTGGCACCGCTGCTGCACTTCAGCCTCTGCCACCTCCTCATTTAAATGCAAATGCCCTCGTTGGAGAAGCGGAGCCGCCGGCAGGGGAGGTTTTGAGCAGGAGTTCAGCTACTCCCATTTTCAGGACAATTCCTGCCCGAAGGCGACAGACTGAGCAGCTCCTTCATCCTCTGCTGAAACCAAAATAGGGCTCTCGTGTAATTCCAGGTTTCCAGGGCCCGAGTTCAACGAGGTCTTTGTGAATGACACAATTCATCCCCTTTGCAGCTTCCCGGGCTCCTGCTGAAGGTGTTCCTTTATCGGGAGGATTTTTACTATTGCTGCCCTTAATGAGCTGAATTACTTCTCCAGTTAAAAAGACGGACACTTTAAGTGACCTGGGAGATTTCACATCCTACCAGTTCTTTCTCTGGCTCATTTTTCCCTCAGATTGAGTGCACAGCACTTATTATGGGCTGGATAAAGGCCCTGTTCTTGGCTGTGTCCACAAAGGAAGAGTGGGGAGACACAATGGAGAAAAACTTAAACCTGGGATATCAATCCCTGCCTATGATCCCAGGAGATTTAAACTGCTTCACTTGACTAGCACCACTTGGCTGTACTGCTAATTTTGGGTCCCTTTCTGTCCCCATATCCTTTAATTCACCAGCACTTCAGAGCGGGGTCTTTGTAAGTGCGAAGGGGTCTTGGCCCTGCTAGAGGGCCAAGATTAATTTAATCAAAATTAAATTAATTTAATGGTAAAATATATGTTTAATGGTGAAATATATGTTACATTATATAATATTATATATATACTATATATTATAATATAGTGTGTGTATGTGTTATATATATTATATATGTTAAATATATGTTAGAGAGGATAAAAGAGATTTTCTTCTCCATTGAAGTTCCCCATTAGAAGATACAGTGCCAGGCAACAGATCAAATTCCTTCTCCCCTGCCCAGGGTTGGACATTCTGGCACAGGAAAATGCCTGGACTCGTAGACAAGCAAAACCCAGGTACCAGGCTGCAAATTGCTCCAAAGGAAAGGTTGATTTTTAGTATGAGGAAAGATGTTGGCATTCTGCAGCAGCTCAAAGGAAGAGACTCAATCAACAGACACAAATTTGACCATGGCAAGGTGGTTAAATGAAATGTAAGAATTGAAGGTGGTGGAAGAGAGGAAGAAAGGTCAGAATTTAACAGGAGTTACTCAGGATAAAGGAAGGAAAGTCCTCTCACCTCCAGAATGATCCAGAGTCCTGCCCAGTGCTTCCATTTGCTCTTCCAGAGCTGTCCTGCCATGGGATTTGCTGGGCCAGAGCCTTAGGAGTTCTGTGCTTTGGGAATTCTCTGTTGTATTCCTGCTCTTGCTATGTAGTTTCTAAATGAAGGTCATTAATGAAGTTCTTAGGCTGGAGAATTACATTAATTATTTTAATGCAAAGGATGGCAAACACTCCAAATAACTCCACCTACAACAGATCTGGCAGTTACTATTGTCAGCCTTAACAAATGGTTCTCCAAAAGACATTTTGGGGATATCATTATGCAAAGAGATGCATAAATTAGTGACCAAAATTAGCTGCAAACCCAAGTAGCTGATAGAGAAAAATATTTCTTGCAGTTGACTGGGCTGAGTTCCAAAAAAGCTTAAGCAACTTATTGAATAGGAATAAGGAAACACTGGAAAACAAAGAAGTTGAGAGCTGTTGTGTTGCACAGACACATCCAGCAGTGGGTTTGCCCTGTAATTCCCAGGATAGAGCTGCTGTTTCTGGATAATTGTGTCCATTTCAGCAAAGGAATTCACCTTGAAATGAAGATGTACCTGGTGTTCCAGGCAGGAGTTTTGCAGTGCTGATGCTTTTGTGCTAAAAACAGGGATGAAATTTTGGCTTTGTTTTAAAAACCTCTTGAACATGTTGAAATAAACCCCTTTCTCATTGTCTCAGGTGGTGGTTGTGACTTTGAGAGTTGTGGTTGACTGTGTTCTCCTCAGAATTTGGGGTGGTTCAGGAGTTCTGAACTCTGTAATGCCCAAACAATTCAGTGACTGGAATTTCCATGGCAAGATTTGGAAGAGCAGAAAGAACATGAAGTGTTTTACCAAAGGAGTTGAATGCAGGGACTTGACTTTGACTGTGTACAAAGAGCAGCTCTATCAAGAAAAAATATGAAATGAGAAATAAAAGGAAATGAGGAAAAGAGCTTTCCTGAGAGGAATCCAGAGTCTCCAGTCCAGGCTGCTCCTCATCCCAGCTACAGACTGGAAGAGGAATGAAGGCCACCAGAGCTGGCAAAGTGCAGGGAACAGAAGTGTCCAGAAGGAATGTGACTCGAGAGTTCTGCAGGGAAAAGCATGAAAGGAAGATTATGTGGAATGAAATAATGCTGGGAAGGTGGAGGGGGTGATCAGGACAAAGGGGAACACAGCTGCCATGCACTCCTGCAGGACCAAACCAACCAGAAAATACATCTCAATTCTCTCTCCACTGCAATTTCATTCCTGCCCTGGTTACTGAAGGGGTTCAAACCAAACACAGCCCAGGACAGGCCCTGTGTGTTTGTCCCAGGCTGCCCATGAGCTGCAGACACAATGATTTTTCTGTGCTCTCTCCCTCCACCAACACTCCTGCCAAAGTGAAACCATGAGCTGAATAATGCAAAATAATGTCACTCTGCAAATCTGTCACTTATTTGCTGCCTGTTCCTTAATATCAAGCTGAAATACAGCAAGTTTATTCAACATGTACCCTGCTGAACTGTCATGTTCCCAGAAGTCAGTTGATTTTGTGAGTGTGGGGTTTGTGGTTTGGGTTTTCTTGGGTTTTTTGTTTGGTTGGTTTGTTGAGTTGCATTTTTTGTTCTGGGTTTTTGCTTTGGTGTTTTGTTGGGTTTGTTGTTTTTTTTTACCAAGGAAGTAGTAAAGAAGTTTCTTCACAGAGATATTGGATTTCCTTCCAAAGCCTTTCTCCTGTCACAGAAGCCATTTAACATTCATAACCCACAGCAATGTCACATAGATGCCCTGTGAATATGACTGTAAATAAATGCTTAATGAAGGCACCTCTACCTCCCTCTGCTGAAAGCAGATTGTGCTGCTCAGACTCTGCTCAGCTGAGTTACTGTAAGTGGTGCCAGCAGAGTGTTACCTGATTTAAATACAGGTATTCTGATTTGCTTCTCCTAATCTTGATCTTCAATTTAAATGTCAAGTGGAGGAGTAGCTTTGAGTCAAGTGGTATTTTAACAGTTTTAGCATTTTTATATTGCCTTGAGAGTATGAGGCAATACAGCCTGTCCTGGAGAGCTCTGGAATTCCTGGGCAGTGTGTGCACTGGGACACAGCCCCTGGTGCAGACTTTACCTTTGTTTCCTCTCACAGGAACCAAAATTGGCCAAACATCACTGTTTGAACCAAGTTCTTCCATCAGCCACAAAATTGGGGTGGATGAGCACAGAGCTCATGGCTTCCACATCTGTGTCCTGGAGGAATCCCTGCAGGAAAAGGACATCTGTGAGTCCCAGAGAGGCTTTCCTGTGTCCCCCAGGCACCACGGAGCACTGGGAACAAGCCAGGGGTGAGAATTGCTGGTGTGTCTGTGCCATCCTGAGGGTGTCCCTGTGACACACAGCCATCCTGAGGATGTCCCTGTGACACACAGCCATCCTGAGGGTGTCCCTGTGACACACAGCCGTCCTGAGGGTGTTCCTGTGACACACAGCCATCCTGAGGGTGTCCCTGTGACACACAGCCGTCCTGAGGGTGTCCCTGTGACACACAGCCACCCTGAGGGTGTCCCTGTGACACACAGCCATTCTGAGGGTGTCCCTGTGACACACACCCGCTGTGCTGCTCCTCAGGCCACAGGGTCCCTCCTGGGAGCCTCCTGCCACATCAGGGCAGTTCCCCTGCCAGAACATGGAATCTCCCACTCACTCCTCCCAAAACACCTCCCAGCCTGGGAACAAAACACCTCCTGAACATGGGCCTCCCTTCCACCACTGCCCAGGGCACAGGAAAGGCAATTCCCCTGGGAATCCCCCCAGACAGGGAGTCTGGGCCTTGTGCAGCTGGTTAAAGGGACAAACTGGGAGCTCTGGGGCACAACCCCCTCAGCAATTCCCGTTTCCTCTCTCCCAGGGCTTCTCCAGGTGCTGCAGTGACATGTGCCTTGGAAGCAGCAGAGCCAGGAGTGCTGGGGGTCCTCACACCCCCTGGCACCCCGTTGTCACCGCGTGACCCCTGTGCCACCCCACCAGTGGCGTTACAATATTCTGGGCCCTCTGAAAGCACTTGGCAGCTCCTGGTGACACGTGGCCTGGGATTTGGGGACAGGGGATTGGAAAGGACATCCCTGGCCCACAGGGGCAGCCCCCTGTGAACAAGTTGGGCTTTAGTTTAAGCCTAGGTCAGGGTTTAGCTGTGCTGCTCCTGCTGAAGGCCCTTCTGGCCCCCCATCCCTGGGGCTCCACGAGATGTGTCCCGTTGTCCCCCCCAGTGAGCAGGGAACACTTCTCAGGAATCAGGGATCACGAGCCAAGCAGGGAAATGGAACTTCCTAAATGGAAAAAACACCTTTTTTCCCTGAGCCTCTGTATCTGTGCCAGTCATTCCAGCTCTACCCTGCAGAGCCAAAGTTTTTTTGTGCATGGAACAGAGACATCACGCACCCAGTTCCTCACTGCTCTCTTCAGGCTTCCAAGAGATCCATGAGAAAAGATGATTTGGGGGAATGACATCAAATCTGTGCTGCCAAAAGGCAACAAACATGAAGCAGCTACTCCACAGCTTTTCTTTTTTGTGCTGAAGACTCAGAACGATTTTGCATGAAAAATTGATTTACTGCTTTCTATCAATTTAATTAATGGTTTTAAAACATGAATTTTGATAACTTTAAGTCTGAAAATTGAGGGTTTTTTTAATGTTATGTTTATTTTTACATTATTTTATATATCAACAGGACCAGTGTTAAGAATAACAGATGCAAAGTGGGAAGGTGTTTCAGTATGTAAGGAGAAAGCATCTTGCTTTAGAGAAATAGAAAATATCCATCAAAATAAATAGCAGACTTTGCTTAATCATTGTTACAGATCCTCTCAACTATAGTGTTACTGAAAAAAGTAAAATTAAAAAATACCCAGCCAGCCCTTCAGCTTTAGCTGTGTGTTTATAAAACCTCCAAATAAACTGATTTTGTACTTAAAATCAGTGTTCAGGGTCTTTGCACAGGTTGATTTCTCTTCACTTGAACTCCAGGGCAGACTGATGGAGGTAAGGACCAGTTCAAATGTGTTCAGAGTCAGGGATCCCTCCTGATTTCAGCACTTTGGGTCAGGGCTGACTTTTGTTCACCCCAAGAAGAGCTCACCAGACTCACTGGGTACAAAGAACCTTCTAGAAACCACAAGTATTTTGTGCCCACATCTATTCTGCCACAAAGAGGATGACTGCAACTGTGCTCCCGTGTTAGCTGGGAATAAACCCTGACATTTCTCATGTAGGTGAACATTCCTGTCCTCACTCAGAGGCGCAGAGGGTTCAGTGAAGGTGTTTCCTGCTGTCCTGGGGGAAGCACAGCCCCTCAATCCAAAGGGAGCTTGGGAAGGAGCATTTAGAGGAATGGCACCACGAGGTTGGTGGCACATGGAGGTGACAGGAGCCACACAAACCAGCTCACAGCACTCGGGGACAACTTAGGAATGACTTTCCCTCTGGAGAGTGGACAGAGGGAAATAAAAACCTGGGCTGGGGCTTCACGTTTGAGTGAGATAACAAACCCACTGACAATAAAATCCCCAGAGTCCTTAGTGACCACAAAAGGTCAGAAACTCAGCAGTCCCTGTGATTCCAGAGGGGGGCTGGATATATTGGGTTTTCTGTATCCTTAACCAAGTGATTGCTTCTCCTTTTATTTTTTTCTTCGGAGATATAGGAGGATTTCATCTGTAAGCTTTGAAGTCCTGGGCTGGCACATTCTCTGTACCCCCTCAGACTGGGGATGTCCTTCCTGGGCAGCTTTAGGTGATGTTCTAACTCTGCTGATACTCACTAAATTATGTTCTTTCCTGGTTTTTTAACTCCCACTTTTTTGGCAGCACTATCATTAGACTCTTTGGCAAAAGGAATGAAAATTGCAAGAGCAGCACTCTGAGATATAAAAAAAAATATGCATGTGATAACTCATCAAAAGTAAAAGATCGATTAATATTAAGACAGAAAACACTGAAGTGGGGAATTCCCAAAGTTGTCCCGGCTTTGAATGAGCCAAATTCCACAAAAACCCCTCTGAATTCCTGGGGATCCTTCTGGAAACTGCCAAATGTTTGAGCTGCAAGTGGAACTTTGTTAAAGCTTTCAGTGTAAAAGCTGAGCTGGTTCCTCTGTGGAAAGGCAGAGGGAAACACAAAAGTACAATTGGGAAACATCCCTTAAATCACTGCAGCCAATTATCTCCATAATTAGTGGTAAATGTTTAGCAGAACTTCTGCTCCACACAACAAAAGCTACAAACACTTCCCAGCAATCTACAGCAAATTTAAGCCATAAAATTCACAACTCCAAAGCCACAAATCACAAATGTAAAAGATGCAGTTCCACAAGAGCACTGGATAAAATACTAAAAGCTCTACTGTGTGTCCTGCTGTCTGTCAGTGCAGAATGAGACATCTGAGCCCCCCAGTTGCTGCACTTTCCCTTGGTGCCAACCAGTTTGACTCAGTTTTGCATCTTTTAAAGTGCCAAGTCCTTGGAGCAGAAGGTGGTGATAAAACAGATTAACTATTCCTTTCCTGAGCTCAGCCCAGAGCTCAGCATGGTTTGTGCAATATTCCTTAACAATAGTTGAACATGAGTTTGGAATAATGATGGCAGTTGATTAAAACACATATTTATTGGATAAAATAGCAATTTTCAGCGAAGCCACACCCCGTCCATTTGGGTGAAAAAGAGAGGGAAGGAACGGCAGCATCTCACTCTTTTCCTTCCAAAGAGGCCTCAGCTGCCACGAGCACTGATCCCATCTGGGTGTGAAATGAAATCCTGGGGACTCAGAGCAAGATTGGAGTCCCTAAATCCTGGAAGAGGCAATCAGCTTTCCTGTGCCTAAATTCCTACTGCTGGAAAAATGGAATTAAACCTGATTGCCAAGGAACAGGTGAAGGCTGGAAAAGCTGACTTGCTGTTAAGAGTGGCAACTGCTCAGTACACATAAAATAGGCTGAATTAATGTATTTGCTCTATAAGCAAATGTCTGAAACTACTGCTACAAGTCAAATATCACCCGACAGCCACAGGCTCTGCCTTAAAAATGAATGTACTCCCTATTCATTACCTTTGGAGATGCAGTTGGTAAAAATGAGCAAAGCAATCCCAGATGTCCCAGGAGAAGGTGCTGCAGTCACTTCCCCGTGAGGACAACACAGGTATCCTCATTTCCCCTCCCAAGAGGAGGGTTCCAAGAGCATTTCCTGCTTCCAAGAGCAGCAGCATTCCAGTGACGCGGTGTTATCCAGCAGCTTCCCGAGTTAGCTCAGTGTTGCTGCCACTTCTGTCCCCCCCAGCACAGGATCCCCGCCGGCCACTCCTCACCCTTCAGGACAAGACTGGGAGACACAAGGGGGGCAGCGAAGCCCCAAAACCTGCCAGGACCGGGGGGTAACAGAGGTGACACTGCAGAGGGATCTGGTGCCACAGCCTGGGGTGGGCAGTTTGATTTGGCACGAAATTGGCATTACTGTGGAATTCTGCTCTGTGCTGTTCCCCTGTGGGGCTAAAGGAGCCCTCTGGTTGCTGGGGGTTGGTCAGCAACCCTCAAACACTGCTGTTGTTTTCCGGGGCATCCCTCGGTGGGGGAAGGATGGAACCCACCGAGCCCGAGGGGAGGGAACTCAGGGACACCCAGGGACACCCCGGAGGGTGACAGAGCAGGAGAGGAGCCTGGAGCCCTCCCTGCCCTCCCTCCCTTGCGATGGATGGCTGGGAGGATCCAAACGCACGGAGCCTGCAGGAGCTGGGACAGTGCTGGCTAATTCCAGCACCAGCCATCTGCCTGCTGGGTGTGGGAAAAGGAGGGGGAGGCTGTGGAGGTGACTCAGCTCAGAAAAGCTGAAATCCTACTGAGCTGAGAACTCTCTTATTATGGTTTCTAAAGGACCATTTCCATGATGTGGAAATACAACGCAAGAAACTTGCTCTGGCAGGAATTTGTTACAGGTACCAGCAGCCCTCGAACCCATTCCTTGGGCTTGGCTGTTCCTCCTGTAACTCCAGCACTGCTCCCAAGTCCAGCCCTCCTTCCTCACTTGGAAGATGCCGTGGCTCAGAGAGAACACCTTGCTCTCACCTGGACAGGTACCAGCTCTCCTTGTGACAAATTTTCCCACCCACTCTGTCACCTCAGATGACAAGGAGTGTGTTCCCTCCTCTCACACACATCAGGGCCTGGTCAGGATCAGCTCCTGCACATCTGGACTTGGTTAGGATCAGCTCCTGCACATCTGGACTTGGTCAGGATCAGCTCCTGCCCATCAGGACCTGGTCAGGATCAGCTCCTGCACATCTGGACCTGGTCAGGATCAGCTCCTGCACATCTGGACCTGCTCAGGATCAGCTCCTGCACATCTGGATCTGCTCCACACAGCACTTCATGGCAGCTGCACCAACAACCCAAAGCTCAGACTTAGCCTTAAAACTTTACTGAACTACCTGATTGGCAGGAGAGTGACCCAAAAAAAAACCCTACACAAACACAGCATGACTTGAAATATAACAGCAAATGATTTTTTGCCAGTGCAGCAGAACTATTTTGGGCACCAGTAGCTTGGTGTGGACTCCAGATATCTTGAGAAAGCTTTTAAGGATTACTAAGCTCTGAACTAGAAGCTTTATTTTCTATATCCTGGGTTGCAAGAAAGGACCTGCAAGAGCCACTGTGCTCCTGCTGGTTTCCTCACAGCATCACCAGAAGGGAGCAAAAACATCTCCCATCTCCTCTATGACACAGCAAATGTGCAAGAAAAGCAGTTCTGTTCTCTCTGCATCCTACAGAACAGAAAAGGGGTTTTCTGGCAGGCATTAGAGTTTGCTAATTATTGTGAAATGCAAATCAGTTCAAAATAATGGGTGTTTTTTCCTTTGGGAATATTTACAGCATCCCTGAGAGGAACAAAAAACCAACAGAGTAGATTTAAAATCAAAAAGCATTCTGCAAAGGTTCCATTTTCTCTCTTATGCTCCCTCAGCAGCAATAGCTGAAATTAGAAAGGAATATCTTGAAATGATTCTTCCCCCCCATGTGTTTCTGAGCAGTGGCAGATGCAGGTGAGGTGAGGTGTGGGACAACACCCACACCTTCTGAAAACCAAACTTCTCTATATTTGAGTTCCAATTTGCCTACAAACAGAAAAACACAGAGGAGCCACTTCCTGAGTTATGCACTCAGGTTGTGCTTCATCCACAAAATCCCTTGGTTTGACCAGGATCCCCCCCAGTCACTGTTTGTGCAGCAGACCTGACTCCCCACACCTCTACACACCATTATTCCAGGATTTCAGCAGACAAATCATGCCCAAAGAAGCAGCTCACATTAATTATTCTGAGACAAAGATGCAACAGTCCTAAAATTCACCAGTACAAAAACCTTATTGCAAACAAGTGTTTCCTTAAACCTTGTTGATGGAACTGGACAGAGCAGGAAGAAATACCGTGTTCTACTGAGATAAAACCACAATTATCTCAGCTTTCTCATTTAAAGGCGTCAGGGTTTGATTGCTGGATTTAGAATTACCTTCAAACATTTAGAGTTAAGATTCAGAGTTCCCTGTTCCAGTATCCTCTGGCCTAATGCCCACAAGGGGAGCCTTCTTTCCACCCTCCTGTGGCACATGGGCATTTTATAGGATCATCCATAAATCAGTGCTGGCCCAGCACATCTCTGGACAGACCTGCAGGTCTCTGCAGGACATGCACAGCCTCAGGGATCCTTTCCCATCTGCCATCTCCTCATTTTTAATGTGCCACAATTCCTGGTAAATCCATGCCACAGGTTGGGTTCTTCCCATTTCTGGTCCCACTGGAAGGAATATTACATTAACAAGGAATATTACATTAACAGGGAATATTACATTAACAGGCAATATTACATTAACAAGGAATATGACATTAACAAGGAATATTATGTTAACAAGGAATATTACATTAACAGGGAATGTTACATTAACAAGGAATATTATGTGAACAAGGAATATTATATTAACAAGGAATATGACATTAAAAAGTCTGCAGCAGGTCCTGTCAGTACTGAAACTCTGAGGCTGCATCACCTGGCAGGTTTTGGATTTTCTCCAGGGTTTTGGATCCCAGCAGCCAGCCCAGATTCCCTGGTGTCTCCCAGCAATGGGAGCATTTCCTGGGAAAGCAGCGCTGATCCCCAGCAGGAGCACTTGTGGCTTATTCATGAAGCAAAATCAGATGCATCTGGTGGATCTGGAATATCCCTGTGACCCCAATTTCCCCCCCTGAGCTCAGGTTCATAACCCAGTCACACCCAGGAGAAAGGTGCAGCTCTCTCCTTGTTGGCAGCAGTAATATTGGAAATATCCCTATTTTTATAGCCAGGAATATTCATTGATGCACAGGTAGAAGCTGCAGGACTTTATTAGACTTTTTCAGGACCACCCAAATCTACTAAAGCTGCTTCAGTGCTTCCTTCCCAACAATTCCTGGAGCAGGGAAGATCTCACCACACTGGATTTGTGGTGCACTCTGTCCAACAGGCACTTGAAGAACTATATATATCTAAAAAAATCCCAAAGTAACAAAAAAAAAGGGTAATCACAAGCCCAGCCAGGCTTGTGGGGATATTCCTATCCCAGATCCTGGTTGGTTTTGTGAGGAGTTTTTTTGTAGTAGCCAAGCCCAGATTTTACTAAATGAAACATTTTGGAGGCAATAGGAGAAAATCTTAATTGCAGCAAGTGTTTAAAACATTTTTACATGGAGGGTTTGTTCACCAGGTGAGGTTTGTGATTACAAACAATAATCCACATGGAGGCATTGATAAATAGCAATATTCTCATCATAAATTCACAGGAATGAATGAAAATGAAGGAATTTCTCCTCAAAGGCTTGAAAATCTCCTCCTGATCCCACCCAACCAAACAAGACACAACCAGGCTGAGCTTTGCAATTGCTTTAAATGTTAAAACTGTTGCTGCATTCCAAAAGTGAGACCACTCTGATACAAAGGAAGCACTTTGAACATATTTAAGGAATAGCTCTGCTAAGGCAGGGGCTGCTATTTTTCCCTCTTCATTTACAGTGTAAAACTGTTTCAGCAGATGGCTCATTAAATTTTTGCACTGTGACTGTAAAAGAAGGAAAAAAGAAAGAACAAAACCACCCCCCCACACCACAAACACAGGAATAAGATGTATTGGCTGCTTGCTGTGCAATAAAAGCCTTTTTTAGCTTTTCTTCAGGCACTGATGAGCAGATTTAATATCTAAATCTGGTTTACAAGTGAATTCTCCTCATGTTTACAAGGCAGTCCCTATTTCAAGTGGTGTTGTTTGTGACTGAGACCTTTCTTTAGAGGAAAGACTAAAACCTAATTCCATCTGACATTTCCTGCTACCATTTCTTTGCCTTCAGAACCTTCAAAAGGGAAGATGTTCATGGTCTGTCCACTTTCTGCTAAAATTTGAGTTCCAAGTTTGGAAATCTCATCAACAACCTTTATTGCCATCTATCCATGGCCTGCCCTTCCTGTTTTCCAAAAAAAAAATGCTGTATTTATTTGGAAAATGGGATATCCTGTTGGAAGGCTTTGAGAAAAGAAGGAACATACTGAGCCTGGGCCCTCAAATTGTCCTTCCGTTGCCTTAAGAGAAATAAAGAAATAGTTCCTGTCAAGGAAAGGAAATGTGGCAGGAAAAAACATTTGGGAGTCACAGTCAGAGCAATGCTAGAGAAATAAATAGTCCAGAAATAATCAGAATTGTATAAATGGTTCTTTTTTATGTAGATCCCCAGTTCCACCCAGTTCAGTGCAAGGAAGGAGGACATGGCACTTTGGAAGGGATGTTCACCCAGCAAAAACAGACACAGGAGATAGAAATCTGATCATTAAAGCTATTATTGTTGTGGAACTCTGTGAATTTGAGCCTCTAATATTATATTTAATCCATGTGTTCG
The DNA here is from genome assembly GCA_013390005.1 of Calyptomena viridis. NCBI lineage: Eukaryota > Metazoa > Chordata > Aves > Passeriformes > Eurylaimidae > Calyptomena > Calyptomena viridis. The sequence goes on from WEIV01015502.1 coordinate 31,001, forward strand.
AATTGCTAAGACTCCACTTTAATATCTGTTTAAAAAGTTATTGGAGTCACATTAGGTTTGCAGCTTAAAAACTCAGCATTAAGATTGTAAGACAAAATCCTTGGTGTTAATGAAAGAGCTTTTTTAATTTAGGAAATTAAAAAAAAAAAAGCAAACATTTAAATCAAAGAGAATGTTAGCTCAGGTAATTGTTATCCATTTATTCTAATTCTGAGCAATCCCTCTGTGCAAGGGCTCATGTGGGACTAGAAAATATTCTCATTCCCATAGGAAGAAAACAAAAATCACAATTTTTTTTTCAGTAATCAGAAACCCCTCCCAAAATCCTCACAGTAGCTGAAAACACATGGGTTGCTTCCAAAGGATGAGAACACAGGAACACCAACAATTATATCCTTTATTACCTGTACCCTGAGACAGAAAGAGAATTAAAAACTCCAAGACTATTTATAAAGTTAAAGTAAAAAGAATTTTCTAAGCATGGCCCATTCCAGGTCTCAATGTATCCAGGATATCCAACATACACTAAGCAGCTCCCTGGTCCTAATCCTAGTCCTAATCCTAATCCTAATCCTGAGCAGCTGGGAAGAGCCAGGGTGCTGCTACAAGAGTGAGAAGGACAATTGGATCTCTCATACACAACTCCAAATATTTTCTGAGCAATGCAAAATGCTGGGTGATACCCACAGGGGATCCCGAGGGATTGTGAGGAGCAACTGGGACACGACTGAGGGGGAAGGGGGTGGATGTTTGGGAATTGTGTGCATCTGAAGCAGAAAATGATACAGGAAAAAGTGTTGTCAGTCTGGAGAGCAGAGTCCACACGGCTGGGAAGGTTCCTGGGTCATTCCAGGGTCACTTTGGGTCCAGAGGGGTTCAGTTCCAAGGGCACTTCCAGGGACCACAAAGGTTCCATTCCAGCCTCACTGTGGGATTAGGGGGATTCAGTTCCAGGGTCACTTTGGGACCAGAGGGGGGTTCAGTTCCAGGATCATTTCCAGGGACCAGGGGGGTTCAGTTCCAGGATCATTTCCAGGGACCAGGGGGG
>WEIV01015505.1:0-60415 GCA_013390005.1 Calyptomena viridis
TAGCTGTGAAGATATGACCCATCAATAAGATTTTAATTGCAGGATTTGAAAGTATTTGCTATATCTATTTTTTCCCCTAAAATTTCACTCTTTAATTAGCTGCAGCATCTCCAGGAAAATAGACGAGGAAGTATGACAGAGGGGAATGCTACTGCATGCTACAGATTTGTGAACAGTGCACAAAATAAATAAGACAGCATTAAACTACAGAATATTTGATATTGCAGTTGTTTAGAAAAAAATTATCCATATCAACCAATTTGTAGGTTTTTTTAGATAGTCACAGCAAAAGTGTATCCTGATCTTATATGAGGCATAACCCTCCTTAGCCCCTTCAGCCTGGTAAGAAATTAGCCACAGTGTGTTACAATTTTAACTGCAACTAGGCCATTACATATTGCTATAGTAGTGTAGTATAATGCAGGGTAGTACATAATAGTACAGTGTAGTGTGGTAAGGTCTGGTACAATACAATGTTCACATACATATCTCTGTCTCATATTGCATTGTACTGCATTGACGGCTTTTTGGTGATGACTTTTTTTTTGGTGATGACACATCTGCGGTTAATAACTTGGATTGTTGACTGTAACAGTGAACTACACAAAATTTTTGCTAATAAGATTGCATTTAGTTGAATGAATAGAATCACACTACACAACATCTCAAATAATGCTTATCTTCAGAGACGTATTTGATAATCTGCAAGAGGAGATGATGACTGTGGGACATTCCCTGTTGGCAGTGCTTAGTATGGCACATCTGTCATTAACAAGTGATCTTGGTACACTCACAGGAACAGAAACTAATATATGCTAATTTTCAGTTACAAGTACTATACTTTATTGTATAATTTGATCTTTTATATTTCAATTGATTCAACCAAAGGAAAAGAGAAGCCTCTTTCTTATTCTACATTGTGTTTCATTTTCTGCCCTTCATCACCAATATCATCCTGTCATAGTTCAAAAGTTGGATGAGTAGATATTTTAGATAATTTTTGTTAGACAGAATTGCCATATTAACAAAAATGGGAAAAAATCCCAAGTCCAATACTGACTTGCAACAAGGAGTGAACACAGCTCCCAGTGAATGAAAAATATGACAGATATTATTATTTTTTCATTTAAACCTTCTCTGTTTCCTACAGATAAAACCCTGGTAGATAGCTTGTTAGAGCTTGTGACTGCATGACGCACAACACAAAATGTAGGAGACAGTTATGAAAGGCTACAATACTAAAGGTCTTGACATGCAAGCCAAATAGAAGAGAAACCCTGGGAGAGATATGAAGAATAATTGAAAATTAACACTATTTTTTAATAATAAAAAATAATACAACATCAGAATTGCTCAAGGTTATTCACAGAACCTATGTTATGGCCTATGTTATGTTAATAAAACAATCCCGAAACTAAATATTTAGAAAGCCCAAATAATTTACTAAAATATGGCTTGTAATATTACCTGTGTGAGAAGATTCCTTTTCAAAATAATTTTCACCTGCTACAGTAAATTCATGTTCAGTATTCCCAGTGGTATTTGCAGGATTTTGTTCGTGACTGATCCTTCCAGAATGAACACTGTGTAATAGTGGATGTTGGGTTGGTCCTTGATGTTTTTCATTTTCACTTGTAACTAGTGTTGATAAGATGATGATGGAATCAATAATGATCAGAATACCCAACATCATTCACATTATTCTCCTATCATGGTTTACATAAACAAGGGATTCTTGGTTTTCGCATTTTGGCTTTTTCTTGCCATTGCATTTGATGTGAAAGGAAACATGAAAGAAAAAGAAGTCTTTTGGAAACCCTATCACACAAAACCATCACCAGGATCAGAAGAAGATTTAAGTGTGCTAGAAAGGATCCCAATGACCAATGGAAGAGAAAAGACATCAGAGAAGCAGAAGAGCACACAGAAACAACAGTTTGCATCTCTATTTCATATTTGTTAATGCTAACTTAACTACTGAATCTGTGTATTCTGGGTTTTTAAAATGAAAAAGTTGATGAACTTTCTCTTTTGAGTTAATATCTCAATTACACAATTACAAAGCTAGCTCCAAGGAAATTGTTATTTCTTCTGAGATTGGACAAATGAAATAAGAAGGTTTGCATATTCAAAGTTGATAAGCATACTTATTTTGAACTCAATAATAATTAGAGTTCTTACCAACAAAATAAATTCATTGTTCACTCTTTAATTTGCTCTTGCTTACACAGCAGAAGATGCAGCCAGAAATCAGCTGAAGAACCACCACCATAAGAGGTTTCCTAACAAACATTAACAGGTTCAGAAAAGGTAAATCAGAAAAGCTAAGAAGAGCATTATAACTCAGCTGGAAATATATTTGCCTTGCCATGGAAGTATCAAACACTTCCATGAGTGGTATATTAAAAGAAAAGGTCCTTAATCAGAGCATGCAAAGAATTACCTGGACTTGATAGATATGCTATAAGTAACCAGCTAGATAAACCTGTGCTATTTCCCCAAAAAAAAGAAAAACTGGATGAATATTTATCTTCATATTCAGGCAATGAAATACTTATAAAGAGAGCACTCATGCAAATATAATCCATTGTTTTTAAATTAAACCTAATGCATCTATATTATCTTACAAAAAAAGAAGAGTTAATAGTAATTAACTAATGTATTAATACAACTGATCTAAAAATATGCCACAAATAAAAGAAAGTTATCACAAAAAATATTTCTGGGTGATTACAGAACAGGTTCCAATGATAATTGTATAAACTTCTGCTGTTCAAAATCTCAGAACCAGGAAGACATAGCAAAAATAGCTTGAGAATGCACTCTGTAAGCTTTTGCCTACAGAAGGCTTTATGCTTGAACGTTTTGGTATCTCAGTTGGCTGCTGGCACTAACGCTGGTAGTAAAATGTTCATACATCTGGAGGTAGTATATGTTCCTTGTAGGACAATTTCATGTATTTGAAATTGGCTCCCTGTTTGTCTTTTGTCTTCAGATTTTACAATAGAAATTTTGAAGTGGAAAAAGGGAATTTTTTTCCTCACCAAAGCAGTCTGCTCAGTTTTATTACACTACTGGCACTGCAAACTTAAAAAGACCAGAAATGTGAGGAAAAGTGGCAATTAATGTACTTTAGATGCAAAAGACAGACTTGGAATGACAGGTGAATGTTATAGATGCCACCTCTGAGGGCACCAGTACAAATAAAATAAAGGTATTACACTGAACTGAGGCTAATGGTATGGGAATTAAAAACAGCTGCACAGTGAGTGTTACACTTCACTGAGTTATGTCAAAAATCTGAATATTGTCTGAAATTCTTGATTGCTTTACCCCTGCTAGCAGAGCTAGGATATTGCTCCTCTTCATCTGCAAAGGTGGGGTTCCAATGATCTTGAGTGGAGATTTCCAGAAGTGTTTCATGTTGCGAGTCCACAGCTGTTGGGACAATGGAGGATTCAACACTGACTAGGCTCGAAGTCTACCACTACTGAACTACAGTTCACGTGTGCCATAAAGGTGATGGAAAATGGAAATTCATGCATACTCTAACTATAGTCTCTCTACTCTTCTTATCAAATCCCTTTACATCAACCAGGTGTTCTTTTCTTCACACTAGGTAGATGCAGTTTCTCAAGAAGAATGGGGAAAACAAGCAACAGAAGAATAATGTACAGCAGAAAAAAACCCAATACAGCAGTTATAGACATCTAAACTCACATTTGAAGATTAATGCTGGACATAAGGAATATGGCAGATGTCTCAATACATATAAAACATGCTTGCAAAGTACTCAAGAAGTACTCAAGAAGTGCCACTTTAGAATATCCACCACTGAGCTTAAAAGCAATGACCAGTAAAAAAACTGAAAGCATATTGACAACCACTAGGTAGCCAATATTAGTCAAGAAAGTTATAAGACAATTAAAAAAAAATAAAGCTTCCACAAGAGTCTATGATGAAAGACTGTACACATTTTCACCCATGGAGCATGCAGACACCACAAGGCCATAAAAGGTATGTGGAATGCAATACACCTGTAGAAATAAGTTACCAATGCAGAATCTCAAAGATAAATAAATTAACACCAGAAATATCCAAAACATAGGCAGAAGAATGAAAAGTCTCAAAGCAAGATGATTTGCTGATGTTGCATTTTCTTCTAAAAGCAAAGACCACTGCTGAAAAAATGCAAATACTGAATTATCTCCAGAAAAATAAAATGCTCATAAACAGTGATTTATAAGCACTGCTGAATAAATAAGAGCACAGACAGAGACATTAAGATGTACTTAAAATAAATAAAATTACAGAAACAGAACAGATTGTTATCTTTGTACAAATTAGAGCATTATAGTCATTAAAGGCAACTTCGATGCAAAAAGAAAATAAGGACTGGGGCCATTCCCTGACATAAAGTCAAGTAACAGACTGTGTACTTCAGTGACACACATCTTTGATTTGGCATGTGGTGGTATTCTGGTTCTCAGACAAAATGATTTCAGGTATGAATGGCTTTTGAATTAAAAAAGAGTTATTAGATGATCACTGTGGGACTCTTCATGTCAGGAAAACAAGGCTATGTATTAAAATGTCTCAGCTGTGGTACTGCCTAGACATCAGAGGTCAAAAAATAAATGCTATGATGTTAAAAGAGATGATAGGAAGAATGTAGAAGATGGAAAAGATGAGACTCTTTTTGTTGACAATTCTCAATGAAAAAGACAGTTGGGGTTTGGCCTCCTCAAATTGCGCCTGAACATCTTCCACAGACAGGATATCTGGTATTAAATAGCTGTAGATTACATATACCAGAAACTGACATTATTTTGACACTTCAAAAAAATTAATATAATGAAAGATAAACTTATCCTTCTCGGAAAATCACGAATACAGGAAAATATTTGAATAGGAATGAAAGCGAGATGCTAATTTCAAGATCGATAAAAAAGTACTGGTTTTATCAATATGAACCTCAGATAATTTTTCCAATAACAAAACAGATATTTATGAAGAAACAGTTGATGAGATCATCCAATTTTCACGCAATATATATATGTGGCAAAGAAGAAGAAACATCAGGTGGGACAGAAAGAAGAAGAAAGAACCAATCCACAGAGAAAGGAAGTTCCTTACTCGTACTTGGAGCAGTCTCGTCCTTGGCCACACTCCTGCCCCAGCCTGGAAACACTGTTGAGTACATCGGCTCCTCTGAAGAATCTTCATCATCTGAGCCATTGCCACTGGAGGTCACATCTGCTGTGATGATGTTAAAGCTGCCATGAAGTCCTAACCCACAAGGCCTTGTGCCCGTAGCACTTAGGCTTTCCTGTCTCCCCTACACGCAGCCTTACGATCACAAAGGAGAATATACAGCACCACGCTTCCCATGGTCCCTATCACCTCCTGGCCTTTTCACTCACAAAGGAATCACCACTCTGCCATGGCCTCAATGTGGCCCTTAGATACATTTTGGTACTTTTTGCATGCTCACAGCACTAACCGTACTCTGTCCTCTTGAGCATAATGTACTGGCTTGAAAATGCTTTCTTCCTTTCTCCTACAAGTCCTTCTCATTAGAACAGTCTACTCCTAAACTGCTTCCAGACAGAAAAAAAGAAAAACCCAAGTACACCCTTTACATAATGACTCCCATACTCATCCCATTCAGACACGCAGAATGCCTCTGTGGAACGTGAACAGCGTGGACAACTGCTCTATTGCTACCACATGTACAGGCCATGAGAAAGAGCCCAGTGCTCTGCTTTTCCCACTTCAAACACATGGTAACAAACAGCAGTGAAACACACCACGCATTCACTTCCTGCTCCACTTAACATTTCTGAAGCTCACTGTCCTGGTCTCCAGTTATTCAGCCCCCAATAAAAGTACCCTCCTAACATGAAATTCTTTACCCTTGGTTGCCCGTGTGGGTTCTTGCATCTTCTCCCCAGGGTTTGACCACCACCAGTGGTTTAGGAATGGATTCCACCAAGCTTGGGTGGTGGCTTTCGGTAGGTTGTCATGACGAGGCCCTGGAGCTGTTAGGACATGGCTCATTTAACCAAGATCTGATCATTATTTCTTGAGAAGCACTTTTCCTCCAGGAAAGTCAAGTCCACCAGCACCCTGAGCACACTCATGCCACAGAGATGGATGTCAGTGCAGGGTGAATGTATGAATCCATGGTATCATTACATTCCTCAAACACATGGCCAGACGCAAGCACTTTTGGCAGTCCCAGGAAAAAACACGGTCCCTTGAGAGGAGCCATCAAAAAGCTCTGTGAGTCTTTTCTAGCCCTTCACACTCTTTGAGCTTAATGAGTTCCTCACAGGCTTTGATAGCAGGAGAGAGGAGATAGCCTTAGATAGGCTCCAGAATGAGGACCATCCACCAAGATGACATAAAATCACATACAAAAGGTGAAAGAAGTATCCAGTATGTCAGGCAAAAAGGACACCCAGAGACAAGCATGCCCAAATAAGCAAACTGCTCTTCTACTGACAACCCCAAGAAGCCAATGCTGTCAGAGATCTGGGCTCAGAACTGCAGCCATTCCACTCAAAAGACACGTGCACTCCCCTTGGCCTGATGCTATCAGCTAAATCCACATCAGAAACACTTTTCAGAGTAGGTGTCAGCATAGTGTGGAGAGAGAGAGGCGCAGCTTTATTCCTATGGCATGACAATTGCACAATATTTTCTCAGATCATATCAACTAGTGAGTTTGAGAGGTTTGGGACAGGTATTTACAGACAGAAAGAGACGTCTGCTTAAAAAATTACAGGAATCTACCTCGTTTTGTCCACTGTCCTAGCCAGCCCAAATAGGTATTGGTATGCAAATAGAAATAAATGTGCCACTTTGTAAGAGGTTGGAAATTCCCTCCAAAGAGAAATCAGTCCCTGAGACACAAAAAGCCACAAGGAAATTTCACAATCAAGTGGGGACAAGACAGCAATTCAAGAAACATAAGATGGTGGTGCTTTTAAGTATACTGAATCCAAATGATCTAAATGAGTTTTTCATGAGGCACGGGAGATGTGTTTGAAAAAACAACAATGAGAAGATCATCCAATTTTCATGCAATATATATATGTGGCAAAGAAGAAGAAACATCAGGTGGGACAGAAAGAAGAAGAAAGAACCAATCCACAGAGAAAGGAAGTTCCTTACTCGTACTTGGAGCAGTCTCGTCCTTGGCCACACTCCTGCCCCAGCCTGGAAACACTGTTGAGTACATCGGCTCCTCTGAAGAATCTTCATCATCTGAGCCATTGCCACTGGAGGTCACATCTGCTGTGTTGATGTTAAAGCTGCCATGAAGTCCTAACCCACAAGGCCTTGTGCTCGCAGCACTTAGGCTTTCCTGTCTCCCCTACATGCAGCCTTACGGTCACAAAGGAGAATATACAGCACCACGCTTCCCATGGTCCCTATCACCTCCTGGCCTTTTCACTCACAAGGGAATCACCACTCTGCCATGGCCTCAATGTGGCCCTTAGATACATTTTGGTACTTTTTGCATGCTCACAGCACTAACCGTACTCTGTCCTCTTGAGCATAATGTACTGGCTTGAAAATGCTTTCTTCCTTTCTCCTACAAGTCCTTCTCATTAGAACAGTCTACTCCTAAACTGCTTCCAGACAGAAAAAAAGAAAAACCCAAGTACACCCTTTACATAATGACTCCCATACTCATCCCATTCAGACACGCAGAATGCCTCTGTGGAACGTGAACAGCGTGGACAACTGCTCTATTGCTACCACATGTACAGGCCATGAGAAAGAGCCCAGTGCTCTGCTTTTCCCACTTCAAACACATGGTAACAAACAGCAGTGAAACACACCACGCATTCACTTCCTGCTCCACTTAACATTTCTGAAGCTCACTGTCCTGGTCTCCAGTTATTCAGCCCCCAATAAAAGTACCCTCCTAACATGAAATTCTTTACCCTTGGTTGCCCGTGTGGGTTCTTGCATCTTCTCCCCAGGGTTTGACCACCACCAGTGGTTTAGGAATGGATTCCACCAAGCTTGGGTGGTGGCTTTCGGTAGGTTGTCATGACGAGGCCCTGGAGCTGTTAGGACATGGCTCATTTAACCAAGATCTGATCATTATTTCTTGAGAAGCACTTTTCCTCCAGGAAAGTCAAGTCCACCAGCACCCTGAGCACGCTCATGCCACAGAGATGGATGTCAGTGCAGGGTGAATGTATGAATCCATGGTATCATTACATTCCTCAAACACATGGCCAGACGCAAGCACTTTTGGCAGTCCCAGGAAAAAACACGGTCCCTTGAGAGGAGCCATCAAAAAGCTCTGTGAGTCTTTTCTAGCCCTTCACACTCTTTGAGCTTAATGAGTTCCTCACAGGCTTTGATAGCAGGAGAGAGGAGATAGCCTTAGATAGGCTCCAGAATGAGGACCATCCACCAAGACGACATAAAATCACAGACAAAAGGTGAAAGAAGTATCCAATATGTCAGGCAAAAAGGACACCCAGAGACAAGCATGCCCAAATAAGCAAACTGCTCTTCTACTGACAACCCCAAGAAGCCAATGCTGTCAGAGATCTGGGCTCAGAACTGCAGCCATTCCACTCAAAAGACACATGCACTCCCCTTGGCCTGATGCTGTCAGCTAAATCCACATCAGAAACTCTTTTCAGAATAGGTGTCAGCATAGTGTGGAGAGAGAGAGGCGCAGCTTTATTCCTATGGCATGACAATTGCACAGTATTTTCTCAGATCATGGCATATCAACTAGTGAGTTTGAAAGGTTTGGGACATGTATTTACAGATAGAAAGAGATGTCTGCTTAAAAATTTACAGGAATCTACCTCCTTTTTTGTCCACTGTCCTAGCTATCCCAAATAGGTATTGGTATGCATACAGAAATAAATGTGTCTATTACATACTTGTGAACAAAATCAGTCATAGTTACTGTTTGAGTAGGTAGCTCTGATAACTTGGGAGGATATCTCACTGATAAGTAGTAGAATTTTACATCTGATTAATGGCACTTACTGATGAATCAGTATTTGTTAAAAACAAACAAACTTATTTCAATCATGAGAGAAAATCGATATCAAAGTGGTGACAGTGTATTAATTTGGACCATTAACTTGATGGAGAACATAACCAATAATATCCAAATCCAGAGAAATAATGAAAGGGTATAATCTGAGGCTGTGGCAATTGCTCATTTCAAACCCATAGCAAAGAAGTCTTTAGATTATGCTAGATTCTTTTTCACAAAACTTTAACTTTACAAGTGATGCATAGTGTAGATGGAGAGACAAGAGTTTAGTTTTTCACTTTATCACACTATAGAATTAGATAGATATATTTTGAACTGTTTATCTGAAGATATATGACAAAGAGTTTTCTTTCCATTTTTCTTAATTTTCTACTTTCCCTTCTGTGGATTTTTTTCCTAGGAAATTTAATTGGATGTTCCAATGAGCCTGCACTGCTGTGTGATCTAAATAGCAGATATTTGGGCGTGGCTTCTTCTATTTTTTTTGTTTGTTCTCCATGTAACTTTCTCCTGTGCTACTGAATATTTGATGACTTCTCATAAAGATGCACAGCTTATACTTAACTCCTTTCTGAAAGGACTGCTAAGTTACTGATTCATTTGTAATGCAGTAAAATTAAACTAAATTAATCTCTTTGACTTTAAAGGGATGTTGGTGAGTAGCAACTAAATCTATCAGAAAAGCTCAGGTGAATTACTTTCAGAATCTTTCTTTGTTTCTAGAGAGCCAATCTATCAATCCAGTAAACAATCATGCCAATGCTATCACTTCTGTGATATACATATATCAGTATTAACATATTTTATATACATCACTCTATAGTTATTTTGATCTTTTAAAACCTTAAACACTTCAAGTTTTCCCTCTGTAAATAGTCATACCTGTGAGAGAGAACTGTTAGTAATAGGAAGAGACATAAATATCTAGGATCAATACATGTGATAATCAAGTAGTAAAACAAAACCAGAAAGCTTTCCTGTCTGGAAAAAATGCACAGATTTTTCCATTGGGTACAGAAACACCTGTACAAGAAAACACTAAGTCACACATGCATACAAAAGCAAATATATATGAAGGGAAAATTACCACCAGAGTCAACCAAACTCCTCACTATTACCAGGTGGTATTTCCTCCAACTCCCACCACCTTACAATATTTTGTAACAAAAGCTTTCACTTGAAAAAAGCACCAACAAATTTTCTCCTTTCTTTCAAGGTTTGGGATAAAATCAATCTAATATTTCTTTTTCTGTCTGTATAATTATAAGGTGTTACTAACCTTCACATCCTCTCAGACAAGATTCTCAGTTTTAATGATTTATGTTATTTAGCAAAGCTTTGCTAACCAAAATGTATGGTCATTCTTATTCATGTAAAATATATGGTCATTCTTATTCTATCTTGTGATGTCTAAATACAGTGACGAGGGCACCACCCCTCCATGTCACATTTGACCATCTACCAGTAACCAACAGACAACCAAGCAAATTCTTTTCTATCATGGGTTTTCCTGGTAGGAAAAAAAAAAGAGCCAGTAGGAAGAAACTTTCATTTCTATCAGTTCAATCTTTAATACAACATATACAACATGCCTCTTTAGATTTCCTGTGTGTAATTTAAATATTCTCCCTTCAGGTTCACTTTATTTTCTGGAGCAAAGATCTTTATCACTCTAAACTTAAGAACTAGTGTTCTAGTCTGACCTTAAGAACATATGTACATTATTTCCACTTTAACGTGTGTAAGACAACTCAAAATCTTTTTATTTGTTGTAACTGCTATGCACTACATATTTGATAAAACATCACAAGCAGTTTTTCTGACTCAATAAAGCTATTTAAGGACAAAGCTGAGAAAATCGCTCCTGCTTTTCTGAGTCCTCAAAGCCTATGGAGCCCAAATTTTTTCTCATGCATATTGCCAAAAACAAGGACGAAATTAACTTTTGCAGTGCACCAATGGCTTGGCAATTTGAACTGCCATATAAAGCACTGCTTTGGTAAGTGAGGCCATGGTTTTGTCATGGATAGCCTACATTAACAACCATAAATATATTGACATAAGAGACACTTTCCTCCCAAATTGACAAAAATGTCCTTTTCTACCTCAGAAATAAATTGACTTCAAGTAATAATTGGTTGTACTCATTTGTGGTACCTCATAGTGTATAATAGGTGTGACAAAACAGCAGTGGGAAACAAAACAACAATCTTTCTGAGCTCATATATAAGCACTGAAGTAAACATACTGTAAATGATTTTGCTCCTATTGACAAAGAAAGTGAAGTTCATTTCTGACTTAACCAGTCTGAAAAGTAGTGTCTTCCAATGTCTTTCCAATATTTGAAATGTTGTATACTTCACGACTTACCAGAATGTCCTTCTGGAAGAAGAAAGCAGCTTTAATGCAATCTATATTTAATGTAGTTATTATGAAACATAATTCTTACTAGTAGTCGCATGGTACTGTCCACCATCTTCTTCATGGAAATCATCAGCCACCGTCCCCAAAGAGGTGTCAGGTGATACAGATGGAACTTCGTCATCTGTATGGTGATGGATAAATCATTACTATTTCATCAGCTGAGCTGCAATACAGTACTTAAAAGTACTTAAATTATTCTACACTGCAAGCTTCATATTTATCTCCATTATCTCCAATAGAGAAGAAAGATACAGACTAGGTTCTTCTCATAACTCAACTCCACATAACCTTATTTTACCATCACAGTAAGGATATCACCAAAACAGATTATTTCAAGAGGAGTATGTACTACAGTGATAATGATCTGTTCATGTGATACAAGATCTAATTGTACCTGTATACCACATGGACAGGGATTCTAGAGCAAGGAGTGAAATTATTTGTATTCTCCTCTACTGAGATATATTCTGAGAGTCAAAAAATCTAGACTCTGTATGCAAGCAGAGTTGATAGCACAGTTGTAATGGCAATCAATTGAAATACATAGCCTATACCTTGAGGAATGGTTCTGATCCTAGTTCTTTAAGAAGAGAATGTTGGGATTTACCTTACATGGAAAAACAAGCATAATGTGTCATCAAGTATATCACCAGTGAAGCGTAATATTATAATCCTAATGTTTCTGCTCTTTTTTTTTTTTTTATTTTTAATTTCAGTATATATTGAGGATAGTCATGCAAAGTACTCTTATCTTTCACTGGTAAATAATTGGTGATTTCATAAAAAGCCTGTAGTTACACAGTACACTTTACTATACTGAGAGGATGACTTATACTTGTATCCCTTATGTTAAATGGGGGCTAGTCTTTCAGACTTCTGTTCATTTCAGCCACACAAGCAACATGAAAGATGAAATAAAATACACAGAAAAGAATATGGCATTTGTATTTGGCAGGGTTCCATGAAATTAGAATTTGCCTTTACTACCTAAAGGAAGAAATTATTAACAACATTTTAATTTGGCATTTCTATCTCTCTATGCATTTTGTAATATGTTGTAGTTAGATGATGTCCTTAAAAAGTCCCTGAATTTATACAAAGAGAAATCACTTGTATTGTAAACTCCTCCTTGTTATTTATTGTCAATTCAACCTTTTAGAAAACAGAGAAGAATGTTATCCTTATCTCTACATACACTTCATACTCAAGTGAAATAAAAAAAATCCTTAGAAATTAAGAACGTTTCAGTTTTCTTTCAAAGACACACATTCTCTCTCTTTTTTCTCCAGAATACAAATTAGAGATAGTCCTTTTCAATCCCTCATGATATCCTTTAACTACCAATGTAATCCTTCACTCAGTTATATTGAAGGGTATACAATGGCAACCTACTGTCCTTACCAGAGTCTGTTCCAGGAATTCCTTTTTCACCCCCTCCAGAAGTATGATCTGGCAGCTGTGACACTGGAGTAGCACTTCCATAATATGAGGGACTAGATCTCCTGATGGAGGTATCTATGGGAGTTGTCTCATGAGTTGATCCACTACCTACATTTTCATCCTCCAGACCTGAAGTTGAGGACTCCCCACCAGTATGACGTGTGCCATCTCCATTATAACGTGAGCCATCTGCATTGTCAATGACTGTGGAAAGAGAGAATTAGGCAGCTAATATCAAGGAGCTATATAGCAATATTTCAGTAATGCTAAACAGTTTTAGTTCTACTACAAAAAAAAAAAAAAAAAAAAGAGCAACACTTGTGTAATGCCAGTTTATCCAGTTTTGCCATCCTATCTAACCTGTCTAGATAATACATCACTAAAATATGTCTAATGTATATATGCTAATTTATGTATTTGTCAAATATGTAGGGCCTACCCTGCATCAATTATTTTCATTGGACAGTGTGATTTTAACATAAAATCTTGGCATTTGTAAAGTCAATCAGAATTTTAGAATTAGAACAAATAATTTATTATGATCATTTTCTTCCACTTTTAGCTGCTTTTCTAACAGACTGCTCAAATGAGATATAGAAATGTTGCTGTCTTAAGCAAAGTCCTATGTGTCAGATGCTAGAAGTGTCAAATACCTATAAAAAAATATTTGGTAGCACCCTGAGACAAACCAAGCTCCATAGGATTTAGAGGAAGAAAAGTGACCAATTGTTTTAATTTCTGTCAAACATCCCTTAAGTTCTTTTTCTTATGTTTGCTTGATTTTTTAACATTAGTCAATGTTTGTGTAAAAAAAGATAACCAGATATTAAAAATTAAGCAAGTGCATATTTTTCCAATATGTACAGTACCTATTTCATCTTGATTACTGAGGAAAGAAGTATCTAGTTTTTCAATTGGGTCACATGCTTTGTCCCTTGTTTCTGTGAAAGAAGGAAAATAGAAAATATTAATTGGAGACAACGGATAAAAATGTCACATGTATACCTATATTAATTGTACATCATCACAAAACATCAGCTTCAGATGAGTACAATAGAAAGCAAATTTCCAAACAATTATTCACTGATGAACCTACATTCCCTTTTTACTTCTTCTCAGGTAGGACACTTCAAGATTATTCTGTCAGCTAACAATGAGATTCTCCATTTCCATAACCATTCCAGAAAATGGTTGTAATCAATGTCTGTTAAAATAGTCCCATGACCCAGTTTCAATGCAGGTGGCCCCACTGTCATGGTGGAAGTGGTAACTCTAATCCTCTCTCACTGAAGAGAATCCATCCTCTTCATGGAGGGCTCTGCGAAGGCAGTGCCCTGGTCTGGTGAGCACTGCTTGCTCCAGTGAGCTGAAGTGCCACGCTGGAGACAGTGTGTGAGCTACCTGCAGCTCATACTACTGGAAGGGAATAATACTTGGGAGGAATTACAAAGCTCTGATGGGGATGGACATCACTGTAGCAGCAGAATAGCCATCTGTGAGTGTTAGAAGATGGTAGCTCATATGATACTATGCCAATGCAAAGATTTTTAATTATATGACCATCAAGAACAAAATCAAAGAATGGCACTGTCATTCAAATCACCAATGATTTTTTTCCTACAGCTTCCTGTAAGTACCATCTACTTCCACTATGAATGTCACAATGTACCGATATTCAAGACATTTGAAGTTAGTTTATGTTCAAATATCATGTTCAGCATCTGTCATGGACTATCTACATATTCCTAATAAGTTACTAAAATATTTTCACCTATAAAAAAAGTTCATCACCTTAGACAACAGCGGTCTACTTCTGACTCACATTGCAATCTCACTGCCTAATGTCTGAATGGAGATTTGGCTAAGCAAATACTGAATGAACCTATAAACAGAAGAGCAGCAGTCATGTCCATGGGCCTGGGATGGCCAAGGCAGGCCTTGGAGCTACTGAAGATGGCAGCCACTCCAAGTATTCCTAAATACAAATAACTGCTCTTGGCTATAGAAGCTCATGTGTGCATGAATAGAGGAGCTGAGTGCTATCGCCAACAACAGTTATGCCTTTCAGATTCATTGCTGCAGTGGTTCACTTCACTAAGCCATTATAATGAACTGTTCTGAAGCCACTAAGTTGGTCCCAAGGGCAGAAAAATGATTTAGTTCAAAACACAGTAATAACAAAATGGGTCGAATTCATTGCTGGCATGATAATTACACTTCGAGAGGCTGACAAAATGTACTTCTCCTCAACTGAAAAACAGATTATGTTTAGTACAGAAGGAGATTAAACATGTTATTAGTGAATCTATTTGTAAAATACATCATAAAATCATCTACATACCTGTCCCATTGTAACAATATGCATCATACCGAGCAGTTGTATTTGCTGAAAGTTTGTAAATGCCAGTATGATTTGCTGCACAAACATGGTAGGGATTGATTCGTGGGATAACAATATGCCCCACTACAAAACCATACCTGTGAAGGACAGAGGTAAATAAATCACATTACTTACAGCAGCAAATGGCACCTCAAACATGAAGAAGCTACAAAGAAGCCATTATTTTTAAGAGTACATGCATTTATGCATACTCTATTTGTTCCTTTTTCATTTGGGTTTACACTGTTTTGTAAGTAATTTCTAGAACTAAATCCTTTTTTACTAAATGAGCATCTTATTAGCTAGGGCAATTGGTTCCAGAGCAAGGCAATGAGAGTGAAGGAAGCAAATGCACTTTTTGTTCAGTGGGAGGCTGCATTACCTGACACTAAAGACTGCATTGTTTTTTTAGGGATTCACATTTTCATTGCTCCGACTTAACATAATGCTCAGTGACATTTCACACAGAAATGTCGGGGGCTCAATTTATGGTAGCTGAGCAAATTCAAAGAATGATTCTAATGATTTTCTGCAAAAACTGACAATTTTGTAAAATATTCTAAAAAACACTCATCCATCCACAAATTCTTACTGTATCTTTCAGATAAACAACGTTGTTATTGTGTACAGAGCTCACATATTTTGATGAAGACTATAGTTACATAACGTACAATACATTATTACTATTTTGCAATCCTGTAACACCTGATAGATTCCAATGTATTTAAGTGGGAGATGTGATAGCACAGTAATAAGATCTGGGCCTTGGTTTGGGTTTTGTTTCACTTCTTGAGAGGTACGATTTGTCATGGAGGAGTAAATGTCATAGCTTTGCAGTCTTTTATTTATGAATATCATTTCAGTTACATGTCTAATGTGCAGATGCGTGTAATGCTGAAACTCTCTTGTATGTGGAATTATAAATTACTTTACTCACACTCCCAACTCAGCCTACAATGCTGACACCTTATAAACCATTACTGACCTACTTGTGTTATGTTTTGTTGATTTATCTTATTCAATCACCATTTCACATATATTTTGATGATTATATGCAGTATATTTTTCCTCTCCTACTCAAGCTTGATAAGAGCTAAGGCTTACTGACAAGGACCTCTAGCACAGGATCAACAAACGAAAGTAAGAGAGTGGGAGGATTGGCCAGAAGGAAGGAATCCTATCTGCATGCCTTACATGTCCAAATCTGTCCTTTGGTAAACACTGAATTAGGGAAAATTGTAACATTAATGAAAAACTACAGCTCCTCACTGGGGAAAAAAAAAAAATCCCTCTTCTTCTTTCCATTAGTTTTATATTTTAACCTCAGAAAAAACCTTCCATATTGCAGAATATCCCTAACTGTTAGCACTAGAAATCTCTTTCCCCAGGCCTTAGATAAGATTTGATCTCTACACAAATTTGATCTCTCACTACATATTGTGTAGTGTTGGGCAATTCAGATTACTATGTATATTCATATGCCAATGTCAGAAAAAAGAACATGCCTACTATGTTATGAAGGACTTTTCCCTCAAAATGAAGAACTGTCCACATCTTTCACTGACATAATATTTGTGAAAATGAACATGTCATATACTGTCACCAAAAGTGGTACACAACATTTATATGTATAAGAAGGTTTTCAAGGCACTGTGCATGTGTCTTTCCTTTATTACAAATTACTTCATATGGATTCTTAATTTGAAAGGAGCTTTATTCAATTCTCATGGGCTTGCAAGTCAATGGGAAAGAACATTCATGCATTAGGCATTAAAACAGTAGAGCACCCTTAGCTAAACTGGACTAAAATTGCAGGAAATAGTTGCAAGTAGTGTTGATGTCAGTACTATTTCTCATAGTAACAGAGTAAGTGTCTTAAAATTTTGGAGAAATGTCCACTGAATTTTTCTATTCCAGTATGTTAGAAGATAAAATTCATTTTTCCACATATGCTGTTTCATTTAGATTTCAATAAAGCTGAAAAATCTACCGAAATTTATTTCAACTCCATAATGGAGGAAGGAAATGCATAGGCAATGGAAGCAGAGATAGGTATCCTGGGAAGAAAATAAGAATGCAGTCCAGTTGTGTAGGGATGGTGTGAGGAAGGCCAAGGCACAGCTGGAGCTGAACTTGGCAAGGGATGCAAAGTATAGTAAAGGAGAGTTTCTACAAGTAAATCAGTCAGAAAAGGAAGGTCAAAGAAAGCATAGCCCAAATTTGAGGAAGACTGGCACATGGATAAAAATGAAGAAGGGGAAGGCTGAGGTGCTCAGTAACATTTTTGCCTCAGTCTTCAATAGCAAACTCTCCTCCCACTCCTCTCAAATGGATGGACCACAAGTGAGGGACTGGGGGAAAAAAGTCCCTCTCACTGTAAGAGAAGATCAGGTTTGTGATCGTGTGAGGAACCTGAACATACCATAAATCCTTGGGATCATGGGACTTGATGGAATGCATCCCAGAGTCTTGAGGGAATTGGCTGATGTAGTTGCCAAGCCATATTCCAGGATATTTAAAAATATCACTCCATGATATTTTTTGACATGAAAAGTCATGGCAATCAGGTGAAGTTCCAGGTGATTGGAAAAAGGGAAAAATTGCACCCATTTTTAAAACAGGTAGAAAGGAGAACCTTGTCTCAGAAAACCGTGGAACGGATCCTCCTAGAAGCTGGGCTAAGGAACATGGATGACAGGGAGGTGATTTGGGACAGTCAGCACAGCTTCAACAAACGCAAGTCCTGCCTGACCAACCTGTTGGTCCTCTGTGATGGAGTAGCTACATAATCAGGCAGGGGAAGAGCTATGGATATCATCTCTCTGGATCTTTGTAAGGCCTTTGACACAGTTCCCCA
Organism: Calyptomena viridis; assembly: GCA_013390005.1. Lineage (NCBI taxonomy): Eukaryota > Metazoa > Chordata > Aves > Passeriformes > Eurylaimidae > Calyptomena > Calyptomena viridis. The sequence goes on from WEIV01015505.1 coordinate 18,148, forward strand.
CAACATCCTTCTCTCTAAATTGGTGAAATAAGGTTTTGATGGGTGGACAGTTTGGAGGATGAGAAATTGTGTGGATTGTTGTATCCAAAGGGTAGTAGTCAACACCTCAATGCCCCAGTGGACATCAGTGATGAGTAGTGACCCTCACGGGTCAGTATTGGGACCAGTACTGTTTAATGTCTTCATCAATGACATAGACCACGGGATGGAGTGCACCCTCAGCAAGTTTCCAGTTGACACCAAGCTGTGTGATGTGGTTTACACATACGAGGGGTGGGCTGCCATCCAGAGGAACCTGGACAAGCTTGAGAAGTGGGCCCATGTGAACATTATAAGGTTCAATTAAGCCAAGTGTAAGGTGCTGCAGTTGGGTTGGGACAACTTCTGGCATCAACAAACCAAGAGCAACCTGAAGGACTTGGAGGTACTGCTGGATGAGAGCCTGGACATGAGCCAACAGTGTTTGCTTGCAGTCCAGAGGGCCAACCATATCCTGGGGTGCATCAAAAAAAGTGTGGCTAACAGGTCAAGGGAGGGGATTCTCCCCCTCTACTCTCTTCTGGTGAGACCTCAATTGGGGTACTGTGTCCAGTTCTGGGGTCTTCAGCACAAGAAGGACATGGACCTGTTGGAGCGAGTCCAGAGGAGGCCACGAAGATTATCAGAAGGCTCCCAAGAGATCTTAGAGCAGTGTTTCAGTGCTTAAAGGGGGCTTCTGTGAAAGGTGGGGACAAACTTTTTAACAGAGCCTGTTGTGACAGGACAAGGGGTAATGGATTTAAACTGAAAGAGGGTAGATTTAGACAAGATATAAAGAAGAAGCTTTTTAAAATGAGTGCACTGAAACACTGGAAAAGGTTGTCCAGAGAGACAGTAGATGCCCCATCCCTGAAAGCATTCAAAATCAGGTTGGATGAGGCTCTGAGCAACATGATCTAGTTGAAGAACACAGAATCGCAGATGCACGGAATATTCTGAGTTTGAAGGGACCCATGAGAACCAAAGTCGAACTCCTGACCCTGCATGAGACAGCCACAAGAGTCACACCATGTGTCTAAAAGCATTGTCCAAATGCTTCTTGAACTCTTGCAGGCTTGGTGCCATGATCACTTCTCTGGGGAGCCCGTTTCAGTGTCCAACCACCCTATGAGTGGAGAACCTTTTTCTATATCCAACCTAAACCTCCCCTGACACACTTTCTTCAGTTCCCTAGGGTCCTGTCACTGTAGAGGTTGGACTAGATGACCCTTAAGGGTCCGTTCCAATCCCAACTATTCTATGATTCTATGATTTGATTAAAAAAGCCCAATCAAACACACAAAAAACCCCTTCAAATTTACAGCTTTTGAGTTCAATCTCTTTTCTGCATATGACTGTTTAAGATGGCATAGTAAGTTTATTATGTATTTTTTTAAAACAAGATTACATGACCATCTAGTCTGATATATTTACAGACCATAGGACTGTATCAACCCAATTATTGTTTGAACAGAGGGCATCCTTAGAGAAAACGTTTCATCTTGATGACATTTTTGTGTGACAAAGAATCTACTACAAGCCTTGTAATTTACTTCAATAAATACTATCCTTACAGATTTTATGAGTATTCACTTAATTTTTTGATGAAAAATTTTCTGTAACTTCTAGTCTCTTGGTCTAGTTATTTTTTTATGGAACTGAAAAGTCTGTATTATCTGCATTTGTTGCCCTGTACATCATTACTTACAGAGGGTAATTAAGTCACTTGACAACATGGGTTTGGGTTTTTTAATAATTACTATGCCTGTCTTCTGAAACTTCTCCATTCACAGATTATAAGAATGTGCTAATACTGTGGCCATTTTTTCACTGGGTTGTCAAGAGTTCATCTCTCACAGTACCACTTGCTGCTTCTTATTCTTCCTTGACAAAACAGTTACGTATACTGTATACACTATCTTCAGTCTTTGACCTTACATTAGGTCCTTCATTTCACATACTTATCTTACTGATTATTCAGAGATACAGTATGATCTGAACATCTTCCTAATTGCTTATACTGTCAATCTTTTGCTACCTTTAGATTTTATCTGTGAGAAGTTATGATTTTTTTAAAGATAACTGGTAAAAATTATCAAAGACTTATTTATCACTGACCCAGAACAAACATACACATGCACAAAGATGCTTTGTTCATTACACAATATAACATGTAACTGCTACAGTTATCATAACAGCTACAGAAAGTCAAATGTAATTATTACACTATAGCCTGGACAGATGGACTTATCATAATATACTATTTTTCCAAGAATTTCTTTACCTGCAAGTTTCAAATCCAAGTTCATGAGCTTTCTTCAACTGCTCCAGTGTTGCCAAGGTACTATTGAGAGCTTTGCAGAGTTCCACTGCTTCAGATCGTGTGAGACTGTAGCGACCATTTTTCTCAACATGAAAAACTCCTCCATATCTGCAACTTACATTGAATTCTGTTATCAAAGAAAAAAAAAGGTGTTATAAATTGTTAGACCTGATGCTTCACTGAAGAAATGGAAATTATTTATTGTCAAGTAGTGTTTTCAAGGCAAACCAGCATCAAGTAGGAGCTACCAATTCACTCAGAAAAAGAGCTACCATTTTCAGTTACCTTCTTCATACTTCCCCTCTTTGCACTGAGGCCAAATCTTCCACCTTTCCAAAAATAGCATTATCAGGGTTTTTTTAACATACCATTAAAAATAATGTGCAGAAGATATGCTTTCTGAAAGACTTGGAAGCCATATTACTGCAAAACTAACTGAATAGTCAAATGTAGTTGAAAACAAAGTATTTCATTCATAACAGAACTTTTTAAAGATGAAATGGTGTATAATAAGAGCTTTTATGATCATAAGGTATGAATATATATGTCAATCCCCAGTTTCAGAACTAATTCAAACAATATATTTCTATTACTTGCTAGACAAAAGCAGAAATTGGTTTGATGTTGTATAATATCCCTGAGATAAAAACAATTTGCATGATCTACCTGAGACAAAAACTAAGTTAGTCTGAACTACAACAACATCATGTTGTTAAATACTCCTTGAAAGATAATCTTTAAACTCTTCTTATTCAGCCTGCTGGGGCAGATAAAGAAGTGTCAGAGTTCACATGAATGAATTGCTTGACACCTACTCATCCATCCTGACTATTTCCCTCCATTTTGAAAGGCATCTTCTTAATGAGTTCATGCTCAGGCAGTAAACTTATCTAATGCCAAAGGATGTCTTAGATGGATTTTAACTTAGTAATACCGTAAAGATTTGCACATGGAAGTAACTTTCAAGGGTAAACTGTATGAGGATAAAATAAAAAAAAAGTAGTTTATACAGTTATGTACGATTTGTTTTCTGGCCTTAAGCCTGACAACCCTGAACAAGCAGTATTTGCAAAGCCTTAGTGATGGGAGCACCTCATACAGATCACTACAGACACTGAATGAAAGACATAAGGGCTAGAGGCTCTGAGGAGATCATCCTCCATTCATCTTTATGCTGGAAAGATACTGCCTACACAATGCAGCAAGTACTGTGGGAAAGTGGTATAATCCAAGGAAAGTCTGTGACTGATAAACATTTCGTTGTCATCCTTTTTCAACAGGAGCAGCTAAAAAAGAGTTAATAATAGTAATACCAATAATAATAAGAGTACAAATAAGAATAATCACGTGCATGGAGAAAAATACAGAAAGAACAGACACTTCAAAGCAATGTGAATTAATTTTGCTTCTGCTCCACCTTTCCCTCAAGAGAAAAAAAGCAGTTGCAACTCCAGACAAGAATGACAACTGCAAAGCACTTTAATAGGAACAGCCTATTATTTCCAGTGAAGAGAGAAGCATGACTCACTTTTATCTTAATTTTAATAGAAGTTCCATGTGCAAGAAAGGGAAAAATAGACTAGTCTTCTGCAAATATTAAAAGGGTGTGTCTGTACCATTTATTTGAAAAAAAGGAGACATATAATAACTGTTTTTCTAAAAGACCCGAAATACAATTCATGCACGTTTGCATTGACACATACTATGTGAATGAGAAACTTTCCTGATGTCATTTTTGTTTGACAGTCTATTTTCCTCTATAGCATAGATGTGAAAGCAAATTATAATAATCAAGGGATGAACTCTTTCTTCAGTTACTTTTGTTCATTGGTAAACTGACGTTATTCTGCGTACAGTGTATCCACTAAGAGTAAACTGCAAGGAACGTTCCTGTCCATAGTTCACAGGAAAAAATCAAGGAGATAAAATACTAGATTAGACCCAGATTGTACAATGTATGAGAAGAAAATCATTATTCATAGCATAGGTAAGAGTCCAATAATAATGATTTTTGCTTGTTCAAAGGAGCTCAAAAGCTGTGCATCTGATCTTTAATACTTTTACCGTAAGCAACAGAATTAATCATTATGGTTACTTGGATTGTCTTTCCACAAAAAGAATGCAAAAAATATCTCTTCTCCTACCACTGCACCCCCCCCAGTATTTTGATTGACAAAAATATTTCATTTAGAAAAACTCAATATACATTACAGAGATGTTTAATAGTCTTGCTGATTACAGTTTTTAATATTTATATTATTGTATGTTAATAAAAAAATTGAGAACACATAATTTTTAGTTTTGTACAATTTATGCAAGACTAACATGTTTTCTCAAAACGTCTTTTTGTTTTGATGCAGTTGTTTTCTTCTTCCGGGCAAAAATAGTTCTGTTGAAATTTCTCTGATGACAGACATGTCATAAGAGGTTTTGAAGGCAAGAATGAGGAACCTGTGTGGAAGAGGACACTAAGAAATACATTTTTCTTTCCTGGGGGACTTAATGTCCTGCAACAGGGGTGTGTTTCAGCAAGTTCCCACACGTGATTCTGAAATTGTGACAGTGCTCCCCGCAAGTGCCAGATGCAGATGTGCACAGCACTGGTCCTGGGAATAGCTGACGGACTTGAGACATTCTGTGGCCACACTCTCAACTGAACAGCGCCACATGCTCAAAAGTCATCACCACATATAGACAGTGCCACAGATGTAGTCAACAAACTACAGGGTGCAGATCCCAAGGTGTTTCCTTATGACAACGCAATGACTAGCTGCTCTGCATGGAAGGATGTGGCCCATCTGCCACTCCTTGACTATGGCAATGAGACAGAGCTGCTCTCACAGCTTCCATGCAAGTGACTTCTACTTTGGCTCCAAATATTTCATATTCAAAGGCTGGCATTATCTTGGAAGTTGTCCAGTCAGTAGCTGTATTAAACATAAATGACCTAGACAAACAAAAGACTTCTCTTTAGTTTTTCCTTCTTGAATCTCTCTTCCCTATAAAACAAAACAGGCCTACATTTGTTAATAATGAAGCATATTCTGTGAAGCCCAAGACTTCATATTAAATTTGGGGATCAGATCATGAAGTTCTATTTGATTACTTAAAAGCAACAGGCTCAGTGATTTTGGAGCTAGATTTGCTTGGAAAACCAATATATTTTCTAATAACTTTAGGCTAATTTCTGAAGAACTTTCGCTATGAAAGCAGATACCATGTACACTTGCTTTGGATGGTGTTAGATCGCAGTTAATCCTGGAGTCACTGAATTATAAAGTGAAATTCACTTTTGTTTAGAGTGAGTTGACTTAGCTGTCATCAAAACTAAGCTCATTCATGGTTTTAAACACTACAATAACATCCTCCATTAACATCCAGGATTCAGTTATAGTCAGAATTCCACTTAGAGAGCCAATTCCTTAGAATTCAACTGTTTAAAAAAATAAGCTTATTTACACAAATAGGCTTCATGGTACTACTTGTAGGCTACATGCATGCCTACATGTGTATACACTTTCCATGGAAATGTTTAACCTGGATCTACACTGTATATACTGCACACCAGGACATTTCTGGGAAGTATCAGGCTTATTGCACATATGCTGCCCAGTTGCACTGCATGCACACACAGGAGGGCCAAAGCTCCCTGGAAGTCTTGCTCACGCAGCATGAGAGATCACGTAGGTGTCCAGGAAACCCCAGGCAAAAATGTGGCAATCCAATTCTCAAAACTGGGTTTGAGGCCATCCAATTCATTGGCACTGTGCCCTAAAGCAATGCTGAGACAGCATGTTTGTTTTTACCTTGATGATATCTTCTACGCCTACTATTAAAAATGTACCATTGCTGTAGTACACAAATTCTGATCATGAAGCAGTGACTATGGAAAAAGGATTACTGCAGTACCTAAAACTCAGATGATATTTCACAGTCTAAGCGAATTGTGTAAATTCAGCCTCTACTCTTTGAAGGTAGTAATTACCACATTTTAAAAATGGCAAAATACAAATGTAGAGCAAACTACCCAGAGCTGTGTGGGAAGATAGCATTTTAGCTTTATAGCCTCATATTTTAATGTCCAGACAATGGGGACCCTTAATTGAATTAATGAAAAAATTTCTACTCACATCAATAGAAAACTTAGCAAAAATAAAAGAAAGAGTCTAAACTAAATTAATACCTTAAATTTTTTTCCTTGCTGAGGTTTATAGACTGATTTTGAGTTAAGGAAGAAATATGATTGCCAAATCCAAATCTAAACATATATTCTGCCTTTTCCCATAATGCAGGAAGGTCAAATCAATTAATTTTATATCCATGTTACTTAACTGGCTCTAACACAGTTATGCAAAAGATGGATTTTTACTCTGTTTCAAGAGACAAGGCAATGCAAAACTCATACTGTGTGACAAATTATCACTGATTCTTTTAACCTTTTTGAAGCTTCAAAGGAGCTGTTTCAGAGAGGACTTACAGCAAAATCGCAAGCAGCACTCAAACCTTCCCTCCTGCCCCCTCTTAGAGCTCTCTGGATTTGGGTGCTGACAGGCCATGATCTTTTCCTGACATCCACACTATTTGCTACAGGTGTTTAATAACACCTCTTTAAAAAGCAAGGAGTACTAGACATGTCTGAATTGTCATCATCATTTATCTCATCCAGATCACGAGATTGGGGGATACAATCGAAAGCCACAGAATGCTCCTAAACCTGTGCTGAGTTTTATGAGCATGAAGAACATTAACTTCCAACCAAAGCCATTTCTCCCCGCCTCTTCTGGGATTTCTAGTACCCTGTCTCAAGCAGCTGCCTGCAAATCTTTCAGTGCTATTGTCATTCATTTATATATTGCCATATGTAAACCAAATTTGATTAATGTTTGACAGCCATAATCACTAAATTCAGTTCCCCAGACAATCTGCTAGCTAGAGCACACTGATGGGATAGAATTGTCTTAGGCAAACTAAAAAGCATTGTCCTGCCATGGAAATGAGAGTTACACCCTGATTATTAATGTGAGAGGCTTGTTAGAAACTGTCATAGTAAGAAGCCAGGTGCAATTTCTATTTCCACCCTGATTCTGCAACCCTTATGCATATGAGTAACACTGACTCACAGTAACTCTTCCCATTGGAGTTGATTTTCCATAAAGATTTTTGGTGTATGGATGTTTCATACACTACTCTCTGTTTTGCATTGTTTTCAAGGCAAATCTAGAGGTTTTATTCTTAAGGTGGATGCTGTCTTATATTTAAAAAAAAAAAAAGTTATTTTAACAACTGCAGAGTTACATCAAAGCAAATGAAGTGGAAGATTTGCAAAAACCCTGCCCACTTAAACGAAAATGTGTAAAAGAACACTTGTTCACAGATTTCTTGGTAAAACCGCAGTCTGAATCGCATGGCAACGAGGAAATGTTAGTGTGCTGTTTTCATGGGGATTTTCCTTTTCAGGTTGCGGTTCAAGATGATTGATAGGTCACTGGGATGTGATAAACTGGGGCTGACAACAGGGACAGAACTAGAGGTTTGACAGTAGCTATAGTTTTCATTCTCTTTTTTAAAATAAAGATTTACATTTATTGTAAGAACTTCATTCTAAATTTATTAAACTAATTTCAAGCTATAGGCAGATACACATGGGAAAATATTTCCTTATATTCACAGATAATTTAATCTTGTACTCACATTCCTGAACAGGAATAACTACTGATATCTGCATTTTGAATATTATCACCTGCTTTAAATGCATGCTAGTAATGAAGCAGAGAAAAGTGACATATTTGAAACAGATGAAAATCTGATTAAAAGCAAATCCTAGTAACTATGATTCGTCTCCAGGGAAATCTAGAAATTGGGCCATATGAGTCCTAAAAACTAAGGAGATCTGGATAGGCCAGATCTTGCCTCTCAGTTCAGATCTATCTCCAGTTACGACTGGATTTTTAATTGTTTCTCAGGAAAGCTACTTCACGGCTAAACAAGAATGCATATTTTACTTCTGACTTCAGGAAATGGCCTCTGAATACAAAATTTCATATAGGATGGGTTCATGAAGCATTTCAGGATCCAAGATATTTTGTCAACGTATATACTAAGCTAAATTACTGCCATTTTGACATCTGTAAGAAATCAAATGTACAAAAAGTATCATGCAGTGATTAGCTAATACACTACAATACACATAGGCCTGGAAGGCATTATTATTTCCTGAGTATTCCACCTTTTTTTTGGAGTCTATTAGTAAAAAACTGCACTCAAGCAATTCGCAGCCCAGGCAACAGTAACAGGATACAGAGGCTTTCACCTTTATGTCAGAAGTTGGAGTAAAGCCCAAGTCAGTGATGAAAACCACTGGATAGCTGTTTGCTAGGTTATGTAAAATGATTCATTAATCCCAGCCACAGTCACTAATAGACACGTGTCGACATCATTAAAACACACCTATACTTGAAGCCCTCGGGGCTCGATGAGGAAAGGAAAACTGTGCTGGCAAGATAAGACTCAAAACTAGGATGACTAAACACTGATCAAAATTTAGAAGCCAGATTCTGCAAGACCCACGTGAATTAAGCAAACATGTATCTACACAGCTGCAGTCCTTTACCATCCCCCAAAAAAGTACTAAGGATCAGGCAACATGTATAATTATTCAGTGCAGCTGGGCACCGTTTTTGTGTTCTCTCAATTATGATATTTTTGTTCTGCCAACCACCATTCTATGAAGAGTAGAGAAAAATCTGGAAATAGGCCACCTACACCACAAGCAAGGCTTTTCCAAATTGTGACAGAGAAAGTAAATTTTTACAGGTTCTTGGGAGTTGTCTGATGATATACTTTATTTGCAGTACTGCCAAGTTGTGAAAACTACAACGATTTATAGGAGATACATTTCCAGATTTAGTAAGAATAAAATGTATTTTTGGCTTTCAAAGTATCCCTTGTGGATACTTAAATTAAGCAAAATAAGGGATGTGTTTTTCAGTTTGAAACTGCCTTTCATTCTGGAACTAAAATAATTAGTTTGCACAAAGTATAACAAAATAATTTAAGAAAGTGAAGCTTAAAAGTTTATATGGTTGTAAAACATGAAGATGGTTTAAGGAAACTAAACCAATGTTTCCCCCCTAGAATTTTTTAAAATGCTCCATTTTCATTTCAGTTTGGCCTAAAAAAATGTCCTAGCCTTGAAAATTTTAATGGGAGAGAAAAAACCCACATAATTATATCCCTAATAGATAGCTGATATTCGGGGGGGGAAACATTCTCTGCACACCTGGCTTTTTAAAGACAGTAAAGTTCTGGAAAACACTTTAAAAGGAATTTACCTGCACGTTTGCAAGGAGTTCCTCCTATAAATAGAGACAACCTATTCTAAGTAGTTGGGTGTGGTGACAAGAAAGTGAAGATGACTGTCCATAGATCCAAAGGTATACAGTCAGACCTTTCTTTGAAGTTGTACCTAAGCTGTTCCTACTACACAGTTATATTTGGATACCTAGTAATTCAGTCTGAAAAAGCAAATTAGAGTGTGGCTTCCTCGCTTTCCTGTATGCTGCTAACTACATAAAAAGCCACGAGACAGCCATGCTAACCTTGAGGTCCCAGTGGGCTGAAGTGGATTTCTGGACTGAAAAAGAGAGATGTGGCTGGAGGTATACACAGAGGCCAGAGAAGGATACACTGCAGAGTAGGTTCTCCTTTCTCCACAAATGTTAACATGTATTCCTTACATTTCCCCATTACTTCTGGAAGTGCACACTGGAAATGGGATGTGGGACAAAGCTCAATCTGTTGACTTCCTTCTAAGTTGTTTTTCTTAACAAATCTGTCAACCACTGTCCAAAGTTTATGTGTTTACTGATGGGCAAAAAGATTCAGTCTTTTAATTGATTGCTTTCCTGGCTACTAATTTAAGAAAATGCAGGTGGGGATGGCACTATTAATAAATCAAGCATTCACAGAATCACTCAAAATGCAAGTAAGTACAAGAAATATGCTTCCTTCCTCAGCAGTTGATATAGAAAGACAAAAAGTCTGCTAATGCATCTTCCAAACATACTTTATCTGCTTGGCAACTGTTGCTCTGGTAAACATCCTGAGTGAGCCCATACTGTGTCATCACATATGATAAACGTCCTTGCTGTTGACATTAACATTAGTCTTTTTGTAATAGTTTCACCCAGTAGGGAGCTGAAAGTTTTCAGACTCCACTAGAACATGGTACAGCTGTGCAGCACCTCAGGGGAAAAATTGCAGGCAGTGACATCATAGTCTGCAATTAGTTATCTGATATGCCCCCCTCAAAATGATGAAAACAATCACTGTCGATACCAGGAGACCTGCAGGGTATACAGTGAATAGTCTAACCCCAAAGGCTGAGTAACAAGGACTGGGAAGCGAATCAGTTGGGATCAGTTCCATGCAATCCAGGTGAAGAAACGCATATGAAAAAAAGTTGGTGAATAATAATTGAAGTCTGATTTTCATTGTTTGACTGTAGTTATTTGAGATAAAAGCAGTTGACACACAGAGTTGCTCAGCAGACAGACCCCAGCCTGGAGCTCAAAGGGCCTTATGCCTATTCCCTGCTCTGTCACTTACCCAATGAAAGGAACCTCAGGAATCTTTTCAAATGCTCTGAAAGTCTGCCAGTTAAAGCAAAAGTAACATTATTCTGGTAGACATACCTAAAAGAGGAAGGCTGTTAGAATACGTCTCACAAGGTAAGATGCTATCTATAGAAGTCAATGGGAAAGTTCTCGTGCTGTCTTAAATCAGTGCAAACTTCTGATGATGGAAGAGAACACTGTCATATTCACTACTTCCTCTGTTTTTTCCCTAATAAAAGAAGGGCAGGGATCCCATAGCCTGTAACCAGAACACCTAGGCAATCAGACAACTTAAGCTGGAATTTTTGGTGGCAAAATGTTTCCATTTTCTGGACTCTGTGTGAGTCCTCTCCATCCATATACTAGAGTTTCAAAAATCTTGAGATTTATATAGAAAATGCTGACTAGCAAGTAACTTTCCTATGTGGGTTTTGTACCCTAAGTTACATGTACAGTTAAAATTCTGTAATAATTTTTACAATCTTAGCTTTGAATCTTTTACAACTGGTTTTGTAAAAAGGTACATTTAGTAACTGGAGTTTGCAAGTAACATTCTTATGTACACAGTGCTGATGCTATCACAAGTATGGTGGGTATAACGATATGCCTTGGGTTTAATATATCTCTCCTATTTTTTTTTTTTTTCAGTTTATTTGAACTTAAAAATTCATGAGAGGCAGTGATGATTCACTGAGGGAAGAACGGGAAAGAGGCATTGGCACTGTGGCCTTGATATTCTGCGATTTGAAATACTACATTAAGTCGTACATATATTTAGGCAGTGGAGATATGTAAAGGCAATGCACTACCATTTGCATGCAATCATTCTCAAATAGTGAAGCATCATCATCATCTCCCAAAAATGTAGGAATCATTGTGAAACCAGTGATTTTGCTGTGATGCTTGATGGTTCTAATAATCTTCTATCTTAATGAGATACAACTCGATTCTACAAAAAGTTCCAGAACTAAATCAATGTTTGAATGGCAAATGATACAGTGGCAGACCTCAATTCAGGTACAGTGAGTTTTATGACATTGGCTTCATTTTGAGCAAGAATTAATGCAAATAGCAAATCAGGAATATGCCACCTTAATAAACAGAAAACCCTATATATTTACTAATTTGTTATTAATAAAGCACCACACACAATATTTTTCTTCCACCAAGAGCATTACATAATTCACAGAATATCCTGAATTGGAAGGAACACACAAGTCCTACCCTTAAGTGAATGGCCCATATGCAGACAGAACTCACAACCTGGGTGTTATTAGCACCATGCTCCAAACGAGCTAATTTCAGGGTTAGTATTACTTATTTGAAGCAAAATTCAAGTTGTTTGTCAAGTGCACTAGAGAAAACATCTCTTCAGGACATAAGAGCACAGACTGGAAGAAGAACTCATTGAAAGCAGCCCTGATAAGAAGGACTTGGGGGGCTTCTCACGAATGACAAGCTGGACATGAGCAAACTGGTTGTGCTCACAGACCAGAAAGCCATCTGTATCCTGGGCTGCATCAAAACAGTGGTGACGAGGTTGACAGAGGTGGTTCTCCCCCTCTACTCTGCCCTCATGAGACCTTGTCCAGCTCTGGGGACTCTAACATAAGAAGAACATGGACCTGTTGGAGCAAGGCCAGAGGAGGGCCACAAAAATGATGGTAGAGCTTGAGCACCTCTCCTACAGAGAGAGGCTGAGAGGGCTGAGGTTCTTCAGCCTGGAGAAGGGAAGGCACCAGGGAGGCCTCACTGCAGTCTTGCAGTACTTAAAGGGGGTTTATTAAAAAGAGGGAGAGACTTTTTACATAGGAAGATAGTGATAGTACAAGGGAGAACAGTTTCAAAGTAACAGAGGAAAGATTTATATTAGGTGTTAGGAACAAGTTCTTTACTGGGAGGGTGGTGAGGCACTGGACTGGGTTGCCCAGAGAACCTCTGGATGACTCACTCCTGTGAGTGTTCAAGACCAGGTTGGATAGGGCTCTCAGCAAACTAATTTAGAGAGTGGAATCCCTATCCACAGCAGGGCAGGGTGGGGTAGGGGAAGAGGGAGGATTGGAACAGATGGTCTTTAGGTTCCCTTCCAACCCAAACTATTCCATGATTCTATGATGTCTCTGAGAAAGAGCAGAAGTAACTGACACAGTGTGGAACCATTTTTCCAGGTGATCTGCTATCAGTCACTGTGCATAGATCTTATTTGCCTTTCTTGAACAGTCTAAAAACATGTCTAAGACACAGTTGTATTGATACCTGAAACTGCTAATTCATCCCACTCTTAAAAGTACTTGCTGTGGAAGGATGGAAGATATTGGGATACCTCCCAACATAGAACTTAATTCAAGATAACCAATCAGTAAGTTAAAAAGCAAAAGGCAGGCTTACATTAGTCATGTTGCCATGACTATCACTGTGAATATATTTATATCACATCAGAAGTGGAAAAAAGGTGGTGATACATTGTCTTGAAACTGCTGTGAGTCAACAGTAGTATCATTGTGACTGGTTTTGATAAAGTGGCATGACCTGAGCACTATGAGTAATAAAGTCAGACAGATGACTGATACTATTAAGAAATTCAGTGCAGGTCTGCAAAAAATTGCTTGTAAGAGTGTTACAAAAATTAGGAAGATGCTTATTGTCACTCATAAGGAGCATTTTCTTACAGGCACTGTTCAGCTGAAGTAAAGATTGCATAGCCAGACTCAACGACGGATTGCCAAACAGTAACTGAAGAGTTTCCTGTTTTTATGGTAACAACTTTCAGAGAATGCTCTGGTCTTTTGTGCTCTTGTTCACTTCTGATCCAGTAAAATAATATTTGCACAAAGACATTTTTTTTATGATTAATAATAATGCTTCTTTCAGTTGAAATATGTAAAATCATATCTGTTTTCTGAAACTGAAGAAAAAGAGGCACTATTCTTGTTGATGAAACACCAGGCTGGGACTTTGGAGAAAGTGTTCTATTTACAGATACATTGCTTTCTGTTTCCCTACCTGTGAGTTTGGGATAGAATCACTGACTTCCAATGGGCTATAAAGATCACTAATTATTATTTTCTGCTGTTAGCATGTTTGTCAGTTCATTCCTTTCTCACTAGTTGGGAATATTTTTACTCTGTTAAAGAATGCTATACCTAGACTTCAAATTTTAAGTTCTATGGTAATTTAAATACATTCAGCCTGATTCCAGCTGTACTGAATGTGTAGATGAAACCCACCAGATAAGGCAGTAATTCCCCCTAGATGACATTATAATATTTACGTGAGCTCCATGCAATGCAAGAAAGAAACACTATACTGAACAAAATTTCATTAGAGACACCTCCTATTTCTGAAGTGATACACAGAAAATGTACGATCTCTTTCAAGAAAAGTTCAAGTCCTTCTTGAATTCATAAGAATCTGAAGTGATAAGAACCCAGTAGATTACAAATAGAAGGAATACATCTCAGACATATGTTGGTGTCAAAATGTTTGAATGTTTAAGGTGTTCTAGGATATCTTGAGGAGAGACCACTGTGTTTTGTCACTAATGTCCACCATGAGCTTTGAAGATGTGAATGTGTATCAACAAGTAGATGTTATCAATAAACACTTTTGTAGGTTATTAATGGATATAAGCCTTGCTGGGCCAAAGACTTTCAATGCTGTAGTTATGCTATATTTATTAAACAGGATTGTGGCACCATAGAAACATTTGAAGAAAATAACATTGTCTATACTTTATTTTGAAGTGTAGCCTAGTCAAGCAGAGAGAGTTTTTTAAATTTTTTTCCTTCCTCAGCAAAAGAAATTAATTAAAGAATTTATTCATTTGCAAGTGCAAATTTTGGACAGAAATTCTACTGATCTTTAAGGGAACTGTTGCAACATTTATTGTCAGTCTTCCCTTGCTTTGTATGTGATATATTGTTTGCTCTACATTAATTTACAATAGGTCTGGTCCCCACTGGCACGTAATAATAGTTAAGAGATATAAAAGGAGAAGAAAAAAGATCTTCAGCCCCAGAAAGATACATAAACTACTTGTTATATGAAATACCTGGATTAAAATATACTGTCATCAAAGCATTAACAGAAAACAAATTGGGATTCAGTCATTGGTTTTAACAACCTCCAAGTCACAGGATATGCCTCCTCCTGGAAAACTGGGCATTTCTCTAATCCACAGGAAGCCACAGAGACAGAAAACACTATCTAGCACTTATGCCTAGAGACGCCCTGCAAAAAAACCTAAATAACTATGCTGATCTTACCCTTCTATGATGCTCTAAGATTGCCTCTGCTTCATTGTTTTAGTAAAACAGTTAATGCTGTGCTCTGTTCAGAGCAAACAAAAACAATATCACTGTTAGATAATGTGTGAGACTTGGCAGGTCAAAGAGACGTTGAGAAAATAAAACAAAACTACTGTAATCTTTTCCCACCCAATAATCAGCCAGGAAAGAAAGCCATAGGGGAAAAAAAGGAAAGAATAGGACTGACTTAATAGAAATGTCAGGAGACACAAAAATCATCATACACTCTCGTAGAAGAGCTCTGCAACATTTTACACCACAACTGAGCAAACAGATCCAGGGTTTTCTGAGGCAAGCCACAAAAGCAGGAAAGAAACTAAGCAATCACCATGGGAATATGTCTCACATGCTCAAAATGTCTGCCTGTTACTACTTTTAATATAAGAATTGTTAACTGGATGACTGCCTGTCTAAAACTTTAGCTGTACTCATTCAGTGATGAACTGGAACCACAAAGTATCTCTTCTCAGTATAAAATGGAGAAGAGGAGTTTAAATGTTTAGTGCTCAATATGCAATCCAAGAAGGGTATTTTTATTTTCTCGCTAGAAGAGTTTTTGCTCCGCACAAGATGAAGTTACTCTTACTAGTGCAATGTGAGTGCTATTTTTTTAATACCAATTTTCTGAAATCACTGGATAATCCTGCCCTATTAGCTGGATGTTGAACACAATTACAGCGTGCTACACAGTAAAGTAGGTTGAAATAAAAAAACCCCTAAAAATAAAAAATATGCATAGTTTTTCCTTGTCATCTGAGTCTTCTCTGAGACCTGTTTCTTGAAAGAAGAATATGGTCTCTACGTTTCATTTTGCCTAAGAATCCCTAAGCTGCTGAGCAGAAGTTTTACTGGATCAAATGTATACAACTTTCTCTCACAAACACAGGGTGACAAGAGTCTATCGGATTTATTGGACTGCTTCTGTCAGATGTGTCAGAGAGACATATAGGAGATGTATTAGTGGGGAAAAGAGTAAATAGGTGTGAGAACCAGAAAAAGTTGTTAAGAAGAAGATGTGGACATTTGAAAGATATACCTGGACACACATAGTGGCTGCACAGTGAAACTCAAGGTTCTCTGGACTTGTAAGGTTCTGACCACATGGCCTTCTGGCATCACGACCAGGTAGGTGGCCCACATTCAGATTAAAGATCATGCATCTATCTTGGATCCTCCCCTGACTTGCTAGGTCATTTTATGTCTCACTACTTTGCTTTCCCAGTATATTGAGCCTTTATGTACAAATACCTCCAAAATATCAAGAAGACAGTTGATACTTATCACTTGGAAGTACTGGTTCAAATAGGAGAGAAACTTGACTAAATTTAAGACACCGTTCTTCAGTTAATTATTAAATAAATTTTAAAGTTCTTGAATCAAAAGAAGTGTTAGGTTTGACAGCAGAGAGAAAGATCTAAGTTAGTTCTCATTTCCCAGACAGTTTCAAACATCCCTAATCATAAAAAGATAAGCCTCAAATAAGAACTTTTTAAAGAAACTCTACTTTGCATTTGCTGTTGTCTAACAGAAACCAATTGCTACTGAACTGAAAATAGCTGCCAGTCTCTAGTGTGTATATAGATAGCAAACACACAAGTAAACAAGGTAAAACTGTCAGAACAATAAAGTTTTATTTGACTTTTATAGCACTGCTTCTGGAGAAATTGATTTAAACAAAATATGTATTATTTCACTTCCATGTTCTAAGTGTTCCTATGTATGAAATTTATGCATAAACATATAGGAACAGAGAACAAACCCATACATTTATAAATATGAAGACTCGGTAGCAAAAGAAGCTTTTTTTTCTACACTTACATGCCCTTATGAATGATGGAAAAGGGAAAGGACATTTAAATTAATGGAGGACATGTAATCAAGCAGGAGGAGGCAAAATAGGGAAGTGAGTGAAAGGAAAATAGTAAGATGTGTTCAGGCCTCGCCCTCAACGTCTTCATTATTAATGAATCATGTTTCTTTACAATTGGCAAATACTACTTTCCCTTGTACCTGCCCAGGTAACTATTCCATATTCCTTGTGCAGAACCCACATCCAGAGCACGGGGATGGAGTTGGGAAGACCTGGCTGTCCTTAGCACTGACACATTGTGTCACTATGTTAGTCTCCTCATTCCGTGATAGGGACACTCCATCTTGTCCATCTGCAAGATGGGAGTTGGTCAGTGGCAAAGAGTAGGTAAATCACTACCATCACATGCACCCTCACAGCACTGTGGGACTACTGCATTTACATGCTGTAGGAAGAGCATCTTCCAGGCTGCTTAGTCTGTCTGGAATGGGCATATGGGCTCTGCCTGATCTGTGAAAACAGCTGCAGCCACACTGTTCTGGCACTCATTATACCAATTCCTTGCTGATAAGCCTCCCTGGTGGCAAGATATGTTCTCTCAGAGAGGCTGCCAAATTAAGTCTGGTGCTTGACTTTTAGACCCCAGTCTGGATAGCAGCTTGCTTGCTGCCTGGACTGAGCTCACTCATGTCTGCCCACAGGGTTCTGGGTGGCCATAGAACATACACTGAGCTTTAGTTAACCTCTCACTTCTGTATGGGAATCCTGCAAGAAACTATTCATTACAACTACCCACACATACCACACCCTGCTTCTTTACAGACACCTATCCATTAACAAAAATAACAATAAAAAAGCCCCCTAGGGAAATATACTTCTGAGAACCTGTTTTGCTAACATGCTGTCACTGTGAGACATACATAATTAACAAAAGCTATGCCACATCAACTTTTATTTTTTACTATTACACGTTCTGTCAGAGGCAGAATCTTATTTACGAAAGTAGGTATTTAGTAAAACAGACATGAATTGTGTAGTTGACGGTTGCAGGCTAGAATGCAGGATTGAATGCCCTCTTCCTAGGCAGCTGTCAGTCTGTACCCTAGCATTCTCTTTTATAGCTGTCTCACATTGCTTTTGGAACAGTATCGTTAACAGAAAGAGAGATGGAAGTTTTACTGCAGCTGCTGTATGTCTGACTTTTTTCTTTTTTTTTTAAAGATACAACACTGCCTCTTAAAGCTTTCAGCTAGATAAGTCATCAATAGAAAAGAGAAAAAAGTGAAGCAATGTATTTTTCAAACTCTAAATGTAGGCAAAATTTGGGTCTTCTGTCTCCTTTTGGTGTTTGTTTGGTTTTGTTTTTTTTTGTTTTCTGTTTCACAATATGAGAATTGAAGGCTATTGTACTGAAATAAGATTGCTGCATTATAAAATGTTGCTGGTGTTGTCATGTAGAGGAACTGGAAAGTCCCAAAGCCAGTGCTTACAAAAGAGAGTTCAATTATGTTCTTAATTGAAGGCACAGACTCAAAAAATGACTGTAGGTTTCGTTAAGCAGGAAACAGTCACGGAGATTTGAAGTTTAAATTGCTATTAGCTGAACTTTCAGTCTGACTGGAAAGATTCTCCAAGGAAAACCCCTCTTTCTCTCAGTTGCCATTTCACATTACTGCCTGCAAAGTCATTCATACCGTGAGCTGCTCTGTCTCCCTTGGGCGGGGGCAGCTCCGGCAGCCTCGTCAAGGGAGGAAAATCACAGCCAGCTGCTACTGATATTGCTGCTGATGCACTGTGGGGAGGCTTGTGATTTAGTGAGAGGAAACTGATAAACATTCAGGACTGACACAATCCTCTCTGCCACTACTATTAGCAGCACCCATAATGGTCACTGATAATTACAGTGTCTGATACCTTTGAAATTATTACCTCTCTGGGAGTGAGAGACAACCGTGTGTTAAGAGCTGAGGGACTTCTGGTCTAGTCTGGAAAATGACTAGCAGCTACAGCAAACTGGCTTCACACCTACAGTTGCCAAAAACCCACAGAGAACGGTCCAAACCACCAGGTATATGACAAAGAAACCCTTACAGGTAAAGGCAAAGAACAAAATAGACTACAGACATGAGTTCTACTTGGTAGCAACCTGGAAGTTTGGACTTCTCTAGTTTGAGAATTCAGTTTAATGCTGAAAAATTAAATGTGATAAAGCATGCTCTAAGACACCAGCTGATGCTAAAATATGATGTCTTTTGAACACCATTAATTGTTCCATTACAATGTTGTATTGTTTTCAAAGTAGGCAAGATTACTGTGGTGGATCATGTTTGTTTCATGATTATCTCCTCTGTGAAGTTATATTCCACAGGCAACTATGTACATTTAGCTTTGGTCCTGGAAAAAGCAATTTTAGAGGAGAGTTTTGCAGAACTCTCTCCTTTCATATAGCATTCGCTTGAAAAAAGAGAAAAAAATAGACCAAACAATTATTTATAAATAATGAACTATATGTCATATCTTCTAATTTGACTCTTTTTTCAACCATTTATTCCTGGAACTGAAATGTGAGGCAAGAAGACCAGAAAGCAGATAGAGAAGCCTTTTTACAGCATCTTTGGAATTCAAAAACACTTTTAAGTGCTTGGACTAATTTATCCTCTCCTATTAAAGAAGGTCTACGTTGTTTTTTCTCTGCTTCTCTACAGCCTATTTTACTACCAGTCAACTACATTCAGAACTAAAGTTATCACATCTTTTCAACAAGTATTTTAGCAGTAATGAGCTCATGATTCTCTCTGGTGTTTATCTGTCTATCATCACCTCAAGATATCTTAGCCTGCTGGCACATTCTTGATACAGTAGAACTTCATGTATGAATAGGTGATAGGTGAATAAATGCAATATTCACACTGTCTTCAAGTCAGGCCTAAAAAAGTCATGAGAACTGTTCTGGAAAGAAGGATACACCATGTATGGATGACCATTTTGACTAGAGCTACCAGTGGTTTTGAAAGCATTTACCTTAAAAAGTTCTTCCTCACTTTTATGATCCTATCTGTCCTCGTTAAGGCCTTTCTCTTACTTCCTGATTTCAAGGTAATGGCTCTTCATTGTGGTGAACTGTGGTGGTGAAGAACACCAGTAACTACAGAATCACCAAACACTTCTCCAAAGATTGCAAGAAAATCCTCTGTAATGGTTTGTTGGCACTGTGTGTTAAGAGTATTTCAAGGGCAGCTATATAACCCTTCCAGGAAACAATGATGGAAAGTTCAAGTGAACGTTAATAAAGTCTAGTTACTTTGTAACTTTGGGAAAATAGCCAAGATACACACTGTAAGGACTGAGTGAAAATAAACTATCACAAAGAGCTTCTTCAAACTGCTTTATTTACAAATTTACTCGACACATAAACCAAGAGGCAGTCAGGTCTCTGCCTTTGTGACTGACTGACAGCTATAGCAGCCCTGCCTCAGAGTCTTACCTTGTTACTGGAACTCTGGCAACCTCTCCAGTGCTAATACCTAAGCCACTCCCTCCCACTGGTAGACTCATTCTCCCTCTTTCCATTTCATCTTTACTACTACTTCTGTTCCAGTTTCTTCCCATTTGCGGGTCACAATTCTAGGATTTGCTTTGTATTAACCAAGGAACACTTGGAGAGAAATATTTTTACAAATACATAATGCTCACAGGAGAAAATCTGCCCCAGAAACATTCACCAAGATGTCAGCATCTATATCCTTCTGGATCCAGACTTTTTAGACAACAAAAGTCACACCAGTATTATGATTGCACCTGGCTCATGTATCAGTGAGTCAACAGTGGTCACAACAGCACAGAACTCAGGATGAATAAGTTTTTCAGCTTTTTCTATATCTTATTTTTCTTTCTGTTTGCAGAAATCATGTTTGCAGTAACTTCAGGTTCTCTTTAATTTCATGAAATTCTATACTAGAAGAATTGAAGTTCCAGTTCAGGAGTTTTACAACAGCAATGACCATTAGTCTGCAATAGACAATAAAATCACTGGCTTTTAAAAAAAATAAAACACCACCATCAACTGGTGTTTTGAAGTCATTACTGACTACAAAGTCATGGAATGTACCTCATACCAACTAAAATATATTGTAGCTACCATCTAATACCTTACTAAGCCATAAAAGAAACTTCCCTGTGGGGTATATGTGAAGTTTCACATACTTTTTGTAACTATGCTGAAGACTAGATTATGGGGCTTTCTGTTATGTCTCACTGTAAAAACTCCCAGAGTCAGTGCAGTCCCTGCTTCTTTAGGATACTCTAGGCAGCTCATAAAAGTAGCAATCTGTTGAGCAGTTGGTAAACAAATAATTATAATACTTATATAGTGCACAGACTTGGACCAAGCCAAGGTTTTAAACACATCTCTGACATACTTTATTTGCCTACAGTATCCCTGCCCTTTCTCTTAAGGCTTTGTCCATATACCTAACCTTAGCAAGAGTATTTTGGTGCAACACACACATAGTTTTAGAAAGAAAAGCAGTGAGGATGCTTCAGCTATCACAGATGCACTGGGAACTTCTTCATGCCGACACACCCATTCGCAGCCCGGCAGTGCTGCAACCATTATAGAAGTATCCACTGCTGCTCAAACAAATTAGATATATATTTACCATACACACACACAGCCCTTGGGTGACAGTGGCCATGAAAAATGTATTTGTTAGACTTCTGGAACTGATGAGTAGAAAAACAATGTAGAAGCACAATTGTTATCCCTAACCACAAAATGCCTTCAGGCAGTTGTAGTAACAGTGAGAGTCTGTTAGAAGTATGGTCATTTCCCTAAAACATGGTTAAGCCTGCACCATGTGAAATTTCAAAAACTTTTCGTCCTTTTGGACATGGAATTTTTATTTTTTTCTCTGTAGTAACATTTCATTTTTAAATACAAATATTTGAAGCACATAATCAAGCTACAGGAAGTTAATTGATAAACAACTGAATTTTGTGGTCACTTCTATCCCCCTTTGTTTCAAAATCTCACCAGCCAGCCCCAAATAAAGTCATAAACAAGCATGCTTGGCATAACAGCTCGCCACATTTCAGTCACAGATCACTGCAGTTTTGCTTCTGTTCAGCAAGGCTGTGTCCAAACACAGCATGTATGAACTGTTGGCTCAGCTCATGTAAACTCAAGAACGAAGTTGTTATAAACTGGGGGGGTGCGGGGGGTTCACCCCCTTCACACCCCACACCCTCCCCCTGCTTTTTCTCTGCAGTCTGAAACCGAGCTGGGAGAGAAAACTAAGTATGTAACAGCAGTCACATTGTCGAAGTGAGCTTTACCAGAGCTATTCTGAATTCCCTAATGTAGCTCTGTTCTTAGTTTAAACTTCACTTCATTGACCTACAATTCACTTTTTATAGATCTAGAATTGCCCTTTACAAGTAATACACAGACCAGCACAACCGAGATTACAGTTCTAAAGCATCTCTGATAACACTTTAAAATAATAAAACTATATAGATGCAAGAAAGCTGTTAGCTATCTAGCAGAAGACCACTTGCTGTCTGAAGCATAAACTTAACAATCATAAATGTTTTCATTCATAAAAAACTTACGTGTTTCTGTTAGACAAAGCTTCAGCAAACATAATCCAAAAGTTGCCCATAAGAAGAAGTTGGCCATTGTTTTCTTGGAACTGTTTTGCAAAATCCAAAGATCCTTGCAAGCTGCAGAAAGAAGAAAAGCCCCGACGCTTGTTAAGCCTGCAGTCAATGAGTCTGAAGTTTGCTGCACTTTTTATTCTGATTCAAAGGAACTGAAGTAATGACATAACTGGGAGGGGGAGCTCCATCAAAAGTCACACCCATATTGCAACAAAAGTTACCCAGCAGTAGAAGGGGGGTGGGAGGAGAGCTAGTACTGACTAAGCAGCCACACTTGAGTTTTAAAGTGGTATTAAGCCTCCTCTTCTTATACAAGTATGGTCAAAAATTATACTTCTTATGCTTGCAGGAAAAATGGTGTAATCTCTCCTGAATTAGCTCAGAAATGCACTGTTTGTTATAAGCTTTCCCTCCTTCATTTTAAAATCTCTTCATTATTGCAAAAAACTGCTAGAGTTTCTGAACCCCAGCAAAGCATCTATAACAGCCTAGATGTTTCCCCAACATATTTTGCTTATTTATCCCTACTTCACCATTTTCTCTTTTTTGGAGTTCAGTTTAGAGAAATTCCTGCTCTGCAATGGAGCTTTCTGCAATGTTTTTGTTCATTGCTGGAGGATAACCTCATGCATAAGGTAAGTCGAGGCGGTTCAGACTCCCACAGGCTCTTTCACCCCTGGCTTCTCTGCACAGGCTGCTCCAACAAGAGTGGTAAATAATGCCAGTACCAGCAGTTATACTGAGGATTAAGGTTTGTATTTTATTTTACTAATGGTATGAGGCACGGAAGAAATTATTCCTCCTATTTCTAATTCACAAAGCAGAGAAACAGGAGGAAAAGGTATGACATCTTTGATGTTCAGACAAGGTCTCAGTTCCTGAGGGACACATGTTCATTGCAGTGTGAGGTTTTGTATGACTCTAGATGCCACATGAAGTCCCTGCTGAAAACCTCAAGGCCTCTGCAGATGAGCAAAAAGCTTGTCTGCTGTGTGCCTCGGCAATTTCCCGTGGTGTCTCCATGCACTGGCCTCTCAGGGCTGCAGAATTGCAACAGTGGTTTGTGTGCTGTGGAGTGAGAGGTTGGTCAGGGATCACCAAACCCAGTACACCTCACCTTTAACAACCAATATGTGGCAATGACTGACAGAAAGTAATGCCCTGATTTCAGTTTCTCTTGCCAAATTTCATATGAATAGTACTATATCAGATTACCATTTTGTTGATTTTCCTACTTGAAAGAATCTTCTCATTAATTTTTAATCTCTGTGAACACAAACAATGGAAAAATCCATATAGGTCTTTCCAGCCAAAGGCACAAGAAGTTTGATCCAGGAGGTTTTCAGGACTTCGCCTTTTCTTTGACTTTTGACTTAGAGATGTCTGGTTATCCTTTCCAGACAAATTTTTAGCAACAGGTTCCAACAGGCTTTTCCTACAGGTTTAGAATATCTGATGGGACGAAGTTAGAGTGCAAAATCTTTCCTTGAAACACAGTGGATCTTTTCATTAAGAAGCTAGCAATTTTGAAATTACAGGTAAATCACATAGTACTTTTTCTTTTGGAAAAAATGGCTTCAAAAGCAATTAAAAAGCAATCTATACACCTTACTGTCTATATTAGTGGAAAGAGAAATAGTTCGGTGAATTCCTGCATATTTATATCTATAAATGTTTTGGCATCAGAATACATGAATGAAATTCAGTGAGATTTCAAATGCTGGTGCGCATTCAATGAATGTTTTAAATTACTAAACATATCTTTTTCTTCAAATGCTAAATTACTGTTAAAATCCATACCTATGGATGAAACAGAAGAATTGAATATTGAATTAAAATTCAGGTAATTTTGAATCTTATTTTTTATGAACATAATTTACCTCTCTGTTAATGCCCTGTATTTATAATTATATAGAATTATAAAAATGAGAATAAGTTTTCTTTGGCACAGGTAAAGGGAGAATAATGTCCATTTCAAGAATGTGGGCAAGTGTTACAGAGGCAAAGTCTTATTTTACAAGGAGTAGAAATTCCTAGTCTCTTCATGGTCTGAAGTTTCTAATTTGATCCCTTCTGACATCTGATTATGAATA
Source organism: Calyptomena viridis (assembly GCA_013390005.1). Classification (NCBI taxonomy): domain Eukaryota; kingdom Metazoa; phylum Chordata; class Aves; order Passeriformes; family Eurylaimidae; genus Calyptomena; species Calyptomena viridis. Next base: position 42,972 of record WEIV01015505.1, read on the forward strand.
GGCTGTTTTCTATATACCAAATATTATTCGTTATTCAGCAGTACTTCTGCATGTGTTTGGTGGGGGTGGGTGGTGTTCCACTTCAGAAAGACTGTCTTGTTTGTTGCTCTATAAAACTGGGCTAAGAGTAGACACATTTAGACAGGTGCATGAAGGCGCTGGTACCCCACACAAAAGGACAAGACAGTTGTATACAATAAAATAATTGATCATGGTACATAATTTCATGGGCCAAATCACAAAAATAGTTAATAAACTGTATGTATATGACATGTAAGTTTGTCTATTTCATATTCCATCTACTTGTTTACACATCAGCCTAGGACACACATTTGCATTCCAATAAAAAAATCCACAAGAATATTTCCTTCTTTTCCACCCAAAAATGGTCAACATGTCTGAGGTAGACAGCAGACCAAAGTTAGCCTGGCAGCAGGTCCTAATGCTACACAGAAAATTTAGTCAAAGAAGATGTACCACTCTGAAAAAAGTGGTTTGGGGGTTTGTTTGTTTGTTTGTTGGGTTTGGTTTGGTTCTTGCAGATTTCTTTGTGAGAAATACATAACTCTTCCTTTAGTTTAGGATAATTTCAGTACATAGGAACAGAAAAATTCTAAAACCTGTAGTTGAAGAAATGCAGCAGAGCAACATTTTAAGTTGAGCCTATTAATATAGTTCAATATTTGAGCTTTTGGAATTTGCTTACTCCCTTTGCAACAAGCAGCTAAATTACTGGCACCAAAAATTTGTAAAATAATTAATGGTACCAAATGAATTAAGTTTTCAAAAGAGAATGAAACTATAAAAATGATAAATGTCAAGCATTTTAAAATGTGTTTTTCTGTGGTGTCTTTGACACAGTGAATACCGAATCTATGATGATACAATGTAGTACAGGAACACCAAAATAACTCATTTGTGATTTTATCACATATGTGAACTGTATCCAGCCATAATTAATTTTGATAAAAATCCTGTTAAGGGAGTACATGTGTTGGAGCCCTAGAAAAGGAAGGTGCATGGCTTGCACTGATATGAAAAGATGTTTTTGTGAGAATTCCCATAGAGGATAAAATTCTGACCTATTTGAACTGAAAACCCAAAATTCTACTGAACTCAGTGGAAATTCCACTGAACTCAGCCTCTCCCTATAATGTATATCTGAATTTTATTATGTGGAGAGACAAGAAAATTAATGTATCTGAATGAACCTGTACTTATGTTGGGAAAAAAAGGTACCAATGGAGATTGATTTCACTATCAAGTATAGAATGGAATTTTGTTTCTATGAAAATAGCTGGCATCTCTCTTATGCAAACCAGAAATTTATAAAAAGAGGAAGCTCCTAATTTGATTTTTTTTCTATTATCAGCAGAAATACTTTTTTTAAATTAAAAAAATCATTTTCTGAACATATTTTGGTAGATATTTCAAGATTGTTATGGGGAGTTGAAGAACATAGTCTTATGTGAATATAAAAAGCATAAATCTCATTCTAGTCAGTCATGTGACCAGTCTGGACATAGTCATGTCAGATTTGGGGGAGCAGGGATTATTTTATACCGACTTATCTGTAATATCAATAAAATATGCTATTTTAATAAGATTTCCTCCATGTCCCTAGACTGCAATCTGGTTTCCTGCAGTTCAGACTGGATTCAATTTCAGACTAGATTTAATTTTCAATATCAATCCTGAAAACAGGTTTAGTAATGGAAATGGTTGTAAACGCTTCAGTGTGGCAAATCTGCACACTTTTCTTGGACTCTCAGTACTGACGGGATGGCATAAGAAGAGCCTGTGCTGGTTTAAGCAAGAAAAGCTGCTCTTTTGGCTGGAGGGCAAAGCACTCCCTTGGGAAGTTGAGCGCCCGGTTCTACTCCCATCAACCTTTTGTTCCTAGATGTAATTTACAGCTTGTGTCCTGCAGAGAGTTAGGAAGATGAACAATGGTTCCTAGCTGTTTACTTCTGAAAAAAGCAGCAACCCAGATTGGCACCTACCGTGTGGATTCATCAGCCTGTTTTACTGGTTTGTTCCAGATCCCTAAACAACTCACTAATCCAACACAGGCAAAAATTTTACCAGCCAGGAACACTCAAGTAATCCCTGGCTGACCCACATCTCCCAGGAGTGCACAGGCAGGAAATCATAGTACCAGTCCCCACGGACAACTCTAACACCACTATAACCAGTTAGTTACTACGTTGTTCTTGGAGATGGAGCAGGAAACCTGCACACAGCAGCTGCCAGCAGCTGTGGCAGAGACACACAGAATGCATTAGTGACACTTGATTCACAAGCAGCTGTGTAGAGGGTTAGGGTGGGGGGGAATACNCCCTGGTTGGCCTTCCCAGCACACACCGTGCAAGAGGACCCTGGAACCAATATATTCGACTATGAGCTGCCAACTTCGTGCTAAGCATTCTCTATTCCCACTTTCATTTCTTTCATTTGCAGTTATACAATAGATAAATCAAGCTTATCCTAAACCACCTCCAGGATGTACTGTTTCTCTCCTCCCTCACTAACCACGCCATTGTCTTTCCATTTTCTTTCTTTTGATTTTGCTGCTAGACTTCTACTTTGACTTCTCTGTCTCGTCTACACTCATTTCTCCTTTTTCTTAGCCCCCACCCTTTCTCATCAATTTTCCCTTCTATGCAGCATATTAGAATTGTTAAATCAAATATTTAAAGCCCCAGAAGAGCAGGTGAGCTTTACAAAATGCAAACATTCACACAACTCAGAAAACACTTCTTTTTTGTATAATCAAACTGTTAACCGTAACATACAGATAAATACTTAGGGGCTCTTATGTCTAATATGGACCTGACCAGAGCTGTTCAAAGTCAAGAGAGGTTTTCTGCTGATTTTGAGGAATTCTGAATCAAGTCAGCTGTGACCAGTATTTGGTTTAGTCCCCGTATCTATATTACGATAACTCTGCATACTACATTATGTGTTTCCCCTGTATATATGTAATCTGGGAGGACAGAGGGATTACATCAAATTTATAGCCAACAACAAAATATTTTCCTATGTAAAGAAAGTAAACCCCAAGTTTTAGTTGGGCCAATTTCTATTCACACCAGGTCTGTTTTTGTCAGTCTTGCCACAGCCATATTTAACACAACCATATTTAGACTGTGTCTTAAGCACAGCAGTGTGGGGATGAATAATTAAACCCATCTTTTTCAGTTGCAAAGAACACTAAAACCAGACCTGGTCTGTATATAAACAGAAACTTACAGGATTTCAGTAGTCTCCGTTAGTCAGTTTTATGACCCCTGTCAAAGATGGAAGGGAAGGAAAAGCATCCTAATTTTAGACCATAATAGGCATGTTTGTTTTGAGAGGCAAAGATTCCAGCTGTTTCCAGCGTTGCCCTAGGAGGGAAGGTGCAGGTGTGCACACATCATATGATGAACAGGGTGAAGAGACTGACAGGCAAAGCAGTGCTAGGTCTTGAACTGCTAAACTTTCTGGGTAAAACACACACAAAGCCGTGTGCCCCCCTTACACAGTTTTAGGAAATGCATTGCTACAGCAGCGGCATTTTCTTCCCTGAATGGGCAGTCCTTTTGCCTTGGATGTCAGACATCAGCAGCAACCAACATTTCTGCCTCTCCCAATTTTTTTTTTTTTTTAATTAGTTACAAAGGTTTAACATAGCCAGGAATCAATGAAATTGGCTCCTCCCAGTGCAACTGCACCAGCTTGCATCCTAAGTTTGATCCTTTTATGCCCAGGCATAACCAGACAAAGTCAGTACTCCCATCTCCTTGAGATGAACGGAAAACAGGGAACTTGAGGAGGTGTGTCAGGTCCAAATGGCACTAAGTTCCCCTCCATAGCTGGAGAATGCATAAAGCAGGATAATCCTGCCCCCCTGCCCACCTTGCTGTTTTCCCGTTGGAGCTTCATTTCTGACCCGTGCATAATATGTGTTGGAATTGTCAAGTAAAAAACCTACAACTTATGAAGGAAGTTGCCTTATCTAAAGTGTAAAAAAGCAAAGGAAGGTGACTGCAGGCAGAAGTTTTGTGTGAGGCTGGGACAGAGGCACTGAAAATAGATTTCATTAAATTAGTAAGACAGAAATTCTGGTTTTCCATGTGTCTGAATTTCTGCTATAGAAATAGATAAGGGAGGAGTTGAATGCGATTACAACACACTGAGTTCTTCTTAGAACTGGGAATTGCCATGCTAGACTGCACATCCACTTCCTACTTAACAACCTGGCTTAATTTTAGAAATTAAAAATAAACACTCATTTGGGATATAATTACATAGTTGGCAAGAGTTCAGTTATGGATTAAGTTTCTTTCATTAAAAAGAAATTCACACCTAGAATAATACAGCTGTGTTTGAGAATGTATCACTATTACTGGACAAAACCTGATATCGCTTTGTTTTATTTGCATTGTCTTTTCTTTAGTAATATTGAATGACAATAACTAACTGTATTTAAGAAAAAATATTACCTTGAATGTGATTTTGAAAACGTGCTTGTATTCAATTGCAGTGCTTTTGGGTTACCTTTTGAGGGATGTTTGACAGAATCTACCAGCAAGATACGTTAGCCAGACAGAAATTCTATACAGAAAAAAAGAAATTCAACGTTTTATGCAACTGTAAATTACAAAATTTGCACTATGCTGGTGATTTATATAAATATAATTATCATGAAATTACACAGTGTCATATGATCATCATTGCTAACCAACGCCACATCATCTTCTGGTTCCTGAATACTGTTTTTTCAGTAATTTGTGACTCATTGATAAAGAAAATATTTTGTTGAGGAATTAATCAGATTCTTCAAAATAACGCATGTCTAAACTATTTGCAATGTGTTCACACTTGTTTAATTTGCAGAAACGTACAACTGGCAATAAATGAAGTATTATGAGTTATTTGTGCACTTCTAAAACATTGCTTATATTGTCTAAATATTTTACTGAATTGTTGGAAGAATTAAGCAGGTCATGTCTGAACAGCTTTTTGAACAAGTCAGATCTGGAAAGCTGTTACGACTCCTTCAGATGTTAAAGTCTCAGCCAACTTGCACTGAATTTACAAGAAATCATCTGTGTCTGAGTCATCTGAGATTTCAAAGATATGATGTGAGAGCAAATTCAGTGACATACAAATGGATATGAGAACTAGCAAGCGAATCTGTAGTTTATCTGCTGTCCATTATATCTGAAGTCTCATCAGTAAGAAGTCCCTCTTCCTATCTTTTGCAAGATACATTAAGATAAAGAAGTTTGTACACATAAAGATTAGCTGGGATTCATACTCCACTCAAGTTGTTTTCTATAACCAACCCTTCCATAATTGTTTCAAGACTTTAATGAAAATTTTCCCTAGAGAAATTGGTAAGAGAGGCAGAGATAATAGAAGGAATAAAAAACTGTTCTCTTAGTCTGATAGATCTGGTACTATAATAAACTCAGCACACCACTACATAGCAAGTAGGAATTGCTAGCCAATACCACAAAAAGAGTATCACACTAAATATTGTTCTGAGAGTCTTGAGACAAAATGGAATGTGTTGAGTGCACTCCTGCAAAGATTCTTTCCCATACACAGGACGAGAGTCTCTGTTTGCTTTTAGCTAGCCCAGGAAGGAGAGATCTACATGAACATGAACATCAACTCTTACAAATGTATTACTCCCTAAGTGATGAATTATACAAAACATATCTCAAGGGGCATAGATGTGAGATAGGCAGGCTATGAATGTTCAAGAGTCTAGTTCAAATAGAGATATAAGGATACTAAAGCTTATCTCAACTATTCAAAGATTCCTTTTTAACTTCTCTCTCCTGTATTCAAATTCAGTTCTTCTACCCTAGTCTAGCTAGTTTTTCCTCTCTTCTTAATCAGACCTTTCTGTACAGACAGATATCTGAAACTCAGTTCACATAGCCCAGTGTTTGCTGAACTTAACAATTCCAGAATGTTTAGCACTTTTTCTAGCTTTAGAGGACTAGCTGAGGACTGCATAGAGACCTGAGAAATAAAAACATAAAAATATACCATACACTGCTAGTTACATGCAGCCAGAAACCCTTCCTGAATACTTTAGGAGGTTCAGACAGCATCTCTCAAAAGACTACTTATTTTCTTCCAAGATATGAATGTTAGGTAGAGGGCAGATCAAATCCTTTGCACAATATTGTTAAGTATGATAATTTCAGAGAATAAAAATATAATTTTTCTCTAGCTGCAAATACAGGTTACAGTGTTAATTATTCAGATTGTGGTTATCTGAAATAGAATGCAAATATAAAACCAAACACACCTATGAGTAAGACTGGAGTATTAGATTCTAGTGTTTTTTCGCCTGGGATGTGGAAGATACAAATTTAAGTCCTTCACCTGCTATAAAGATTTTAAATGTCCATGCTAGTGGACATTTGGTCCCCTTAGTGTCTCTCAAGCATTCACGTTAAAGTTGCTCCATTTTGCTTAGTTAGGGAGATATTAGGCCAGAGAGAGAAACTAAACCAATGGCTGATAGATTTGTTTGACACACTTGTGGGAGAATTGAGGTCCTTCTTTCTTCAAGGCGTAGGCAGTTTAGCATGTATTTGCACATCTGCATAGCAAACACGTCTCTAGCCTGCTGCCAGCTGAGCCTGCTTCAGAGCTGAAAACATTGTAGTTTGGCATTGCATATGAGCTAATTAGCCTTGCAGATAAACCTAACTAGCTAGGGCCAGATACATTCTAGTAGTGATCCATGGCTTTCAGGAACTCATGTCTTTACATACCTTGTAATTACATCATGTGGAAGTACCAGCTGGGTACCTCTTTCACCCTGTCCTGCTGTATGCTGAAGTCCTGTCCCCAGTCCCTTGAGGTGAACTTACCTACACACCACAGCACATTGCAGGATTTAGTCATAAATCACCTGTAAGACTGCTTGTGGCCTGTCAGATAAGAAAGAGCATATCAAAGGAGCTGTCTCTGCTTTTCCCACCTCCCTACTTTTTTTTTTCTTTTGCAAGGCTCTTCAGGAGCTCAAATTTTGGTGGTATGGAATTAGGCTGAATTCTAAATCAGTGACAGATTTAAAGCCTAAAGCCAACGGATTCTAAGGCCTATTCAGTAACAGATTTTGGCCTTGCCAAATAAATTCTTTGCCAAGCAGGAAGTCTGGCCAAGCAAGACTAGGAAAAATTCCTCCTGATGCTCAACTGGAGTAAGTGATAAAATTCAGACAGGAAAAAAATTAATCCAAACATTAGGAAGGTCCTGCTATGAGACCAGCTACATAGTGGAATAGCTTTTGAGAAGATTCTCATCCTTGCTGAATGATAGATGAGTAGACCTTTTTAATTATGAGTCTATGATTCACTTAAGAGGATACCACATCTCAAGTGCTATATTTGAAACATTTGAACAGTCAGTGAAACTCAGCTGGTAGCTTCCTCAGTTTCTTGGAACACAGACTAATTACTTCATGGGAAAGAACATTTGTACTTTAACCTATCTCATTTCTAGTCATGTTATTAACAATCTTACAGACATCCTGGGTTTTACATTTCTCAAGAATCCATTTTAACATCCCTGGCAGATGGGATATTATAAGGTGAACTACTAGGTGAAAAATTATGAATAGTCTGAGCAAGAATTCATGACATTCATTCTTAATAGTCTTTCACTTTTTAACTCCAAAAGGAACACCAACTCAGACTTTCCTCCAGTCAGTGCTTTTGTCATGGAAAGAGAGCACTGTGTTCTGTGCTGTGCAATGCAATTAGAGGATCAAAATCTTAGCATAATTTCTCCTCATTCACAGGTTCAGTGATTGCTTTTAACACAAGAAAAAACATGCATCTTGAGGCATGACTGAATTGAGAACTCAGGACACAGGCACTGTAAAGTTACTGTGAAGAGACATGCAGTGACCTTCTAGGTCAGGTACACTGTCATTGCCATCCTGTTATACATTGTTCGGTCCTTTCCAGGCTGAGCTATTACTTGGCAAATAATATTTGCTTTTTAGCATGGTAGGCAGTGCTAAAGAAATATTGGAAATAGTAACTGTTCAGCTCTGACTTGTTTCAGAAATTCTTATGAGTGGAGTGGTACAGAGGGAAAGAAATTACAGAAGAGAGTGACACAGGATTTGAAACTCGAGGACAAGGACTGGGATCAACACATTCTTTTCTGATTAGCATTATTGTAATGTGGTCGGTGAATAGTTTTTGAGCTCTAGTTCAGAAATGTGAAATGTATAGTGATTTCTTCCATAACTGTGGTAGTAGAGTAAGGAAAAAGTATAAGATCTGTCAGGAGATACGTTCTTTGTCACTGAAAATGTCAAGTCTAGAGAGGCAGAGATCTGAAGCAAAATCTACTTATATAATTTCCTTCAGATAACTCTTTACAATGCTCATTCATGTGCGTGATTTCAGCCATGCAACACAGAAGTATCTTTATGAATCTGACAGTCACAAGACAAGTTATAGAAAACAGAGGGAGAAAGGGTGTTACTGGAGTGGTTCACATGATGGTATCTCCTTTTCCTTTCTGGGGCAGTGCTGAGTTGAGTCAGATCACAGGGTGACACAGCAACACTGGCCTCAGCCATTCTTTCCTATGGGCAGAGACCCAAATTCACTAGATTTTTTTGCCTCAGTTGGGCCTTCCCTATCTCTAAATAGTCCCAAAATGAGCCAGAGTTCGATCCAATCTATATTTAGGTTTTGGTTCCTGAACATAAAAACTTCAAGACAGAGTTGTCCTCTTAGAAGTAGAAAAGTAAATTCTTGATTGGAGTAGAAATTCCTTTTTCATATCGGTGTAAAAATTTTTTTTCTCCCCAGACAAACACCATTTTGAATTCTTTCAGCATTTTGAGATCTGTCAGCCCGTCGTCAAGCTTGTGTGAAAAGCAGTTCAAATTCAAATGTTCAGCTTGTCTTCAGAAAAATTATGACCAACACAAATGGCACTCAGATGTACCTCTCAATGACCTCAAACTTAACAGTACAATAAAAGAAGAATAAGATACAAATCAAAGGTTTAGAAATTTAGTCCATTCCATGCTTAAAGTATTAAAATCAAGGAGCTTGATTTATCCATTTCAGTTGTAAAGTTCAGGTTTGGTTAGGAATCAAAACCTATCCCTAAGGCTGAACACTTACAAATGTAGGATAATGATCAGCAAACCAATATGCTTCACTAGGCAAAACACTATGTTGACTTTTCTCCTTATTTATTCCCTAAAGCCCAACAGATTATAGAGGTGAAAGGAAATTCCAGAGTCTCAAGAATTTCTGTAAACCTCAGCTTGATTTCTCTGTTAAGTAAAAGACACACAAGAATTTGCATCTCTGATGATTGCTATGAGATGGAAAAAAGGTGCAAACCAGAGAGGCTGTGCAAAGCAGCGAACAGGTGAGCCTGGAGAGAATTCAGAATTCTGAAAGACATAAAATCTAAAGTCTAGAAAGGAGACAAAAGCCACGATATGGGCAGAGAACACATTTCCACCCAGCAATTAAGATCGCATTGTCTCAATCAGTAATCATTTGCATGTGACCACCTCCTACTCACATTCATTCTGGATAAACAAAAATTCACTTATGAACTTTATTTTTTAATTCAGTATCTAACCTCGTTGTTTAATTATTCTCAAAAGTTTTTTAAATGGAATCAGGAGGCATCTGTTCATAAATAAACTCAAGTTTCCAAAAGAACACACACTTTTTTCTCAACTTTCACCTTAGTCCAATAATTTCTTTTCACTGCATGTAGCTACATGAAGAGTGATGGAAAGTCATAAAAAACCATGCCAGCTATTTGGCAATGAACTCTCTCAATTATAGTGAATAAATTGCACATCAGATGAGAAACTGTAGAACAGTGTGTTACACTAGGGGTTTGTTGTTGTTGTTTTGGGGTAGTGTTTATTTGTTTGGGTGGTTTTTAGTTACAATTTACTTTAAACTCGAAGAAGTTCTCGGCATCCTCTTAAGGGAAATAAAAGTCTCAGCAATGCAACTAGATTACACAAAATATCTAACTGGCATTCAAGGATTGCTTGGTGTAAGTATTGCTTTGTATTTCTGAACAGTTGCTATGCTGTTTGAATTCCTATGCAAATATTAATGGTGTTTCACTTTTGTGGAGACATTTCTTTTAAAAGGAGAGGAACTATAGCAGAAATATAATTTGGTTGTAAATACCTATCACATTAAATATACTTAAAAAAAAAAAAAGAAAGAAAAAAGAAAAAAGACAGTTGTAATACCAGGCTTCTTTGTATCTATTTTTATTTTGACATGCAAATGAAGGCTGAAACCTCTACAGTAGCATGTAGTCACCTAAACACACTTGTACATGTATATATATATTTCCAATACCATATGTGTGTTTGTGTGTGTGTGTAAAGCATGAAACTTTATGAATCACCCACCACATACTTAAAGAACAAAACTACAAGAAAAACAAAGAGAACAACATTACATGAAAAGCGGATTCCTGAAGGACTTCACCCAGAAGGTGGATGGTTGCTGGGACAGGTTCCCCAGGGATCACAGCCCCAAGCCTGCCAGAGTTCAAGAAGTGTTTGGACGATACTCTCGGGCACATGGTGTGACTTTGGGGGAGGGTCCTGTGCAGGGCCAGGAGTTGGACTTGATGGTCCTTGTGGGTCCCTTCCAACTCAGCATATTCTGTGATTCTGTGACTTCAGTAGAATCCAGCCATGGTATTAACTCAGATCAAGGAAACACTTCTCAGTATCTGTGGCAGATACTGATTTAGTATCCTGCCAACTATGCCAATTTGTTGTGAAAGAGTGGGTTAGAGCTGCTTGAAAAATCACTATCAAAGGTATAACCAAACAATGCTTTCATATAAACTTATAAAAACATGACTTAACAAAGTTTGATGGCAAGGTTCACTCTATTACTTACTACATGGATGAACCATACAAAGGAAAAATGGTTTAGCATAGATTTAGAATGATTTACACAAAGACAAAAGAGGCAAAAGAGTAATCCTCTTGTTGAGTCACAATGTTAAGAGCAGACACCCTTGCTTTCTAGACTCCTGATGGAGCTTAAGTCTGTCTTGGTCCAATCAATATAGCCCAGCAGTGTGGTCCAGTAATTATAACGATAAAGTCTTTAGGTCTGCCAGTGACTCAAAATACAGTAAAATAAATTTTCCTTTATAACACCACATTATTGTGTTTCTCTACAGTCAGAAACTGAGTGTTTAGAAGAATGGGAGGCATGGAGAAAGTCCCTGTGTCCCAAGGTCATGTTTCTGTTTCACTAGAATCTATAATCTCACAGTAATGATACCAACTATGACAGAATCACGTTTGCTTTTATCCTTTTATCCTTTTGTACTTTTTATAAAACTTGTATCTTTGTGCAGTGTCTCTTCTTAACAACTCCTTGAAGAAACTTCTGACATCTCATTATTTTAATATTTGAACTTCCCCTTTCTACAAGTCCCTAAAAGGCCCTGTTCCTCACCCTCACCCCATTACTAGTAATCTCATCTCTTGCATCACAAAAAGCACCCAACATTCTTAACTAAGTTTAAGAAGTAGGTGTTTCATATTTTTATTAAATTTAAAGAAGGAGGTGTTTCATATTTTTTCAGTCTTTAGTTAGGCTTTACAAAACTCTTGTTAAACTATTCTTTTCTCTGGCAGGATGTTAGGTCAAAAATTGAATCCATGTAAGTTCTCTTTGAAAAATTCTACAAAAGTTTAAATAGAAGATGTGTTCGACAGTGAGCTACCCACATTCTCTTTTGTTTTCACACAGTAAGCAGCTGAGCCTCAGCATGTGGTAATCCTCAAGATATCTGTACTATTGTTGCAGGTACTGGATACAGAGACATGTTCTGTCACATTCCCTCTTGAAGGCAAGTTCCTGTGTCACTGTACAGTCATCAATGGCTCACGATGTTGGCTCATCAAGTGCCTATTTCATACTGCAGGCAGCTTCATTTATTCCTGACTGCTGCTCAGAAGCTATTGATGACTGCACGTATTGTTCAAACAAAGGTGCTCAGGACAAAAAGAAATTCCTAAAGAGCAAGACAATTGTTTACCTGGTAAAGAATTTCCAAAACACAACTCTTTGCTACCTTTCATGATATCACCTTGTACACTAAGTGTTCATCTATACTTCCACTCATTCAACAAAGGCACAATGTCTTTTTATTCTGTTTTACTCACTGGACTAAGAGAAGAAAGGGAAAAAGAGAGGGGAAAAAGAAGGAAAAGAAGCTGAATTAACATGTTAATTGTGCTCAGCCTGTTGCTCTTTTATCTTCCTAAGTAAAAATTAAAATAATGAATGTTCTTGCATGCCCTCACTTTTCTTTAAAGATGTACGTAAAAGTATATTTTTATGACTTGTGACAGTTGTAAATATTATTGAATAGTATGAGACTGGATTCCTACTTTCAAAAGAATATTTTAGGAAGACAGTTTTTTCCCCCACTATATTTTGTCGCTGCACTTCAGGTTATACACATTTACTGTATCTGAAGAGAATACATCATCTGAGAAGGAGTTACTGATGCTGGTGAGATTATTTCCCCCCTCACTTAGCAGACTGTACAACATGTACTGCCAAAGCAGAAATGACTGCAGCTTTTCCACCACCAATGAGATCACAAAGAGAATTAAAGAATTTCCTTTTCCATTGCTTACAGTATTCTTTCTTTTTATTTTATTATTTCCCCAGTTCTTCTGCCTTAAAACACAAAGACTGAGAATAAACTATCTATTTCACTCAGCATCTTAAGCAAAGTGGTTACCATCCTTCCCAGGGATCTCTCAGTTTAGAACTGTATTTTAAAGAACTTTGCAAGTCTGACATAGAAATTGAATTGATTCTGTTTATAAGAATATGTGTTTACATTTATGTTCCCATTTATGAATATTCAGATCTTAATGGAAGAAAATATTAGATTAAACAGTGAAGCAGTGCTAATCAGGGCAGAAATGTTTTTGTTGATCCTAGTAGGTTCTCCTTCAAAGAGTAGGACTACATAGTCATCTGTGCAAAGCAAACAAAACAATTCCTCCAAAATAGATTTTCTAATTTGAAGAGCGTAGTTAAAATATTTATTCATCAGTTCTTTCTTGCTATGATGGCCAGAGAAAGGAATTTATATTCTACCGCAATTAGAAATAACTAGATAGGTCATTGTTGCAAAAATCCTTCACACTTCTTTCTTACAAGAGCACTTACTACAGGAGGAGCAAATAAGTGATTTTGTGCTCTGTGCTGTTGTGTGTGGTTCCATTGGCTGAGGAGGGAGTGCACATAGTGACAAATAATTTCACAGCATTTGAGAAAAAATTTCACACATTGCGATAATCAGTCCCAAAGGGAATGACAGTAAGAATGGAGCCCAGCAAGGAAGTGGTAACACAGAATATTGAAATTATTCTTCTTTGCCAGGACCAAGAGAATAATTTGTATGTTTAAGCCACATTGCTTTGGACATATGCAGATACGTATAATTCAAAAATGAGCTTAAATAGATACGCTAATTTGTTGAGAAGATTTAAAGATGCACTGGAGTGCTCATAGGAATTTTGCTGGTTTGTGCATATTTATCTCCATGGTAATAAAGAAAAATATTTGTACAGGGACAGAGAAGATCAGGGGCTTATAAACAGGCAGTGTTATCTACATAAATACTAATGCAAATGGTAATTTGACAATCTTCATACATTTTTCCCAGCAGCCTACATTAAGAAAAACTCTAAATTATTTCAGTGACCAAGAATACAACCATTATTTTGAAAAGTCTCAGGAACAAACCCAGTCCTTCCACAGTATGTTGTCCTCTGAAACCCTTAATAACCTTTCTTATATTCATTTCAGGAAGAATGACAAAGTCCACAAAAATTTGCTTAAGTCAAAAATAACGGGATTTACAGCGAAATCTGATGTTTGCCCCAATTCCATCACACATTTTTCTTGTCTCAGAAATACAGTGGTTGCCACTCAGAAAAACTCCCTTTTAATATATATCTCCATCTGGGCTCTTGAACTGCAGAACCAAAGCTTCATAAGGTTTCAGTCACAAGACACTGCGGTTACCCAAAAGGGCAGGAACAGCAGAAGTATTGCTTCAAAGTAGCTCTCATAGTCTATATTGCCATATTTTTACTTTTTCATTACGTTTGTTTAGCTCTAATAGCAGATCTTAAAGGAGTATTAGGAGCTATCTATTCAAAATTTAAATATGGATGAAAATAATTTGTACTTACATGCTTGATTTCAGAGTTTCTATATTTCTTCTTCAGACTAATGTATGCTACTTTATTTATTTTCACATCACTTGCTGTCAAGTGAATGCATTATGTATTGCTCCTCAGTCTTGATATATCAATGTTAATTTTCTGTCCATCATTAATTATATCTGGTGGTCTTGGACATATTATATTACCTTAAAAATTTGTTCAGCATTAATTGTCACTAAATTAAGTATTGGGACAAGAGAATAACTTTTCATGAAGCCAAGCCCATTAACAGGAGCTGCTCTGATTGTCTTTTCACATGACAGGAAAAAAAACCTTGTGAAAGCAATTAAAAAGCCTCTTCTGACGTTTACAAAGAAAACATTGTAGAACTGGCTAAAACCGAAATTGGCTTAAATACAGTAAATGCAAAAATGAACACAGGGTATTTTCACTCTTCACTAAGTAAAATACAAAAAGCAAATAAACAGAAGCAATTGTGAAAAGCAAAAGATCGTTGCTTTTTTTCTCCCAGAACACTTTTCTGATGTACAGTACTCAGAAGTTTTTATCTATCACACAGATTTTTCATTTTACACGCAAAATGGACAGAAATCTTTTATTTTTGGTCAGAGATTCCATTAGTAATATCTTAATAATACATATTTTATGCACACACAAAGTGTGACACTCATTACAAACTAAATTGAAATTCACCCTGATTATATCACCCGTGTCAGTAGTGAGGATGGAAGAAAGCCAGATTTCATGGTCTTTCAGATGAGTCTGAGGAGGAAAGCCATTGAATCAGTGCTGGTATTTTACTGAGCCTTCCTGCAAGATCAGTCAGTTTACTTCACGAACACAATATCAATCCCTTAGTTGTGGGAGCACAGGATGAAAAAAAGCACACATAAACACTATCAGTTACTTCCAGAGACTTACATGAAGAAATAAACTCATATTGAGGCCTCTGTTTAACCAGCTTGAATGAACAAAGAGGAAAATGAAAGCAGTGGAGAGTTTGTTGAAGACTACTTGACCTGAAGAAAGCAAATAGGCATTGTGAGGGGTCACCTATATGAGCCTTATTAGAATGAATGTACATGAGCCCCAGGTTCAATAGTCCTACACCCATTGAAATAGCTTGGCCATGGCAGTGATATCAGCAGGCTGGGTAAAGAATTAGGTACCAAGGTTTTGGTCTTGTTTGCTCTGAAGCAATCAGGGAAAAAGAATTTTAATGGTTCAACTCTAACGGTGGAAAGTTATGGACTCACTTCTAACAAAGCACTAATTTTCCATTAGAAGCAAAGCTAATACTTAATTGAGCAAGACTTTGAGCAAAATGAAACAGCTGAATCAGTCTGGAAAAATGTACTCATTGAAATAGGATGGGAAAAAATGAAAATATTTACATTTGGATGGAAGAAACAGAATGCAAACATCATTGTGTAAATTTTTGGTTTAGAAGATCCTATGATCAAATAAACAGGAGCAAAAAAAAAAACAACAAAACAGAAAAAGAATACTAGTTCAGATGTAGGTGTCATCTGAGACAAAATTTATACCATGTATGTACTACAGTCTAATTTCCAGTTAGTTATCAATCATAAAAAAAAAAGGGAAATGCACATTGCTGTTTGCTCTTTGTGGGATTCAGTTTCCTGTCTAGTAAACTGCTCTCTGCTGAGAGTTGTAAAATATTATGTGCAGCTGTACTAAAATACAACGTACAGGCCAACCATGTGAATTAGACTGCTGTGTAAAGTGGACCTTTCTGACCATTTATTGGAAATGGCATTATATTCTAATACTTATTACAGAGGAAAATATTAAATAATAAGTAAGCCAAGAAAAAAAAGAGTCCTCTAGAGACTTTTCCATGTAGCAAAGATTCCCTTTTTACAGTTACTTTTTTCTGATCTCTCAATTAGTCAGATTTTGTTTCACGCATGTGCTGCATCTAAAGGGTGAAATCTTTTCTATTCACTTTCTCCTTTGTGTGCCCAATTTTTGCTGCAGTGATTCCTATATGTCTCAACTCAATATGTTTCTATGCTGTCCCTGTTATTGTCAAAACTCATTACCAGCAGCTAATATAAGAAGAGCTGGATGGTCTCAGCTCTCTCCCATACACCTCAGTACATATCTGTGGAAGACATTGCAGATTCTTCCATTCTAAAAGCCAGTGAAAAACAGGTTAGCAAAGATTGTATTAGAAGTTAATCAAAGGGATTCAGAATTCAGTTTGAAAATAAATACTGTGGTTTTATTAAAATATTGTGATATTCTGGATTAAAAACATTTTCAAACTATTTTTTACTGCTTTTATTCTTCCAGACCTTCAACAAGTTCTCAATTAAATTGTCCTTAAATTCTGTTTATGGGAAAGTAATACAGATCAGCTTTTTTTCCTGCCAGCTATTAAAGCAAGCCCCTTCATTCATACAATTCATCTATTCAACTGGAACAGAGATGATTTAACTAAAACTTTTCCTCTTTGACTGATTTCTATGTTTCAGTTCCTCTCTATTTCCTTCCTCTTTTCTTATTCACTCTCTTCAATTGTTGAATGTGCTAAAAAATTATTGCAAGAAGTGTCAAACAATATGTTATGCATTTGAGGAGATAATTCAAATGGTTCATTTTATTTATATTTATTCACATTATATTTAATGTGATCTCACAGGGAACTCTCTTACACTGAACAAATTGCTGTCAGATTTTGGACTTCCCATTTGTTCAGTTGAAGATTTCTGTGGTTTGTAAGGCTGAACAGAAAGAACCAAGCAAAAGGAAGTTGAATTAAATAGAGGCCATTTGCTTCCACTATAAAGCCAAATTAGAGAGGCAAAAACCTCATGAGGTTTCCTCTGAAGAAACTGACTTGCCATAGCAACCAAAGGTTTTTTAGAGATAACAGACGAAAAAGTCAAGCCCTGATTCCTGAATTTTGGGGTACAGTTCCTACCACCACTCTCATGCCTCTACACCAAAGCAGCATGAGAATTCATGTTTCTATTTGAATAAAATCCTTAGCAGCAATTTAAAAATGCTTACCACGGGCAGAACAGTAGTGACACATCTGAACAGCAACGTGTTTCCCCCAGATTTCCATGTAGAAACGCAGCCATCAGAACTATATCACTCTAGTCTTTCCCATCCTGAGAACTAACAAGTACCTTTTCCA
>WEIV01015507.1:5395-52575 GCA_013390005.1 Calyptomena viridis
CTCAAGTGTCTTAAAGAGCAGACTTTCCATAATTTGGATGCCTGCTACTTTCTACAGAAAGTCATTATTTTGAGATGAGACTTGAATTTGACTAATCACTCCCTTAAAAAAAAATCTGATGTTTGGCCTTTCTCTTTGCCTCAGATGCTTATTTCTAAATACTATTTTTTTTCATCTAACCTTTGAGCTGCTTTTGTATACTGCAAACAGGACTGCCTATTACCTATTGTATCTGCTGCAGAGGAATGCCCTGATGGTGTTTGGTCTTTCTGAGGCACTGTAGCATAAATTACAGTAATTATCTGGGATGATAACAAGCTTGGTATTGTAAGTGAATTTAGGAGGTTTTGAGGTAATAATTCACAGGGTGTCTCTTCATTATTCTGACTTATATTTTTCCTAAGTAAAACTTCAATATCCTTAAAATGTGACATGGACTTATTTTCTCTAGTAGATGTCGTCATTTCTTTTGTTGTTTGTTTGTTTTACAACCATTTTGAAATATGTTTTTTGCAGCTAATGTTAATCTTAAAAACACAGTTATGTGCAATCTGGTCCCTTTCTAAAGAGATATTTTTAAAATCTTAAGAGGAGCCTAAGGAGCATAGAGGTGATTATCCATATGTGCTTACTGATGACTTGCATTCAAAACTTAATAAGATACCAATGGCAGCATTCACATTACCTAAATTCAACTATCACAAAAGTCCTCTGTTGAAAGAACCATGGGAGAAATTAAGAGAAATAGGTGCCTTATCTCAGGACAGGCTGAATAACCTTGGGAATTGTTTTTCTTTCTCCACTGCCTGAAAACAAAGCCTGGGGGAATAGCGCAGACTAGACGTTTTACCTGATGGTAGCTTTAATTTAAGGTGAGCAGCCCGACTTCTATAAGTGTTAAAGTGCCCAGTGATGTAAACTGGTGTCTGCTGCAGTTTTGAGGACATTGGCATGCTTAACCTCAAAAAAACTTTCAATATTTGGTACTTAAGTCCCAAATATAGATCCTGGGAAGGAGCGGGGAAAGTCAGACAGAAATGATTGTTGGACTTGATATGGCTCTGACCCAGAACACAGTAATCCTTCTCACAGAGCAGAGTCCCCAGAAATCACAGCTCACAGTCCTGAAATGGTTCCTAGCTATACGTAACCTTTGAATCCTAAAATAAGTGTTAGTGATTTTACTCAGAGTCCTGGTTTCAGAGCCCACAACCATTTTTCCCCATCGTTAACAGCTCTCACAAACGCTAATGAATTTGACAGCAGACCTTTATCTTAAAAGTCTGTTAGAGCTTTTGTTTTTATTCCCTATTGTGAAATTCTAAATCTAGAGACGTATTCCCTTCTTTTTTTTTTTTTTTCGCCCCTGTTATTCACCTTAACCAGACTTCCAAGCATCTTTTAAACTCATTTTACAAAGCATTGCTAAACGTGCCCAATGAGGATAATGTGCAGCAGAAATGAAAGGACTCAGATCTCTTCATTTCCATTCCTGAAGGTGAATTCCAAGATCGTGATTATTTTTATTTATACAGTGCCTAAAGAGTACTAAATACTTTATGGAACAAATAGAAGACCTCTTGTAAAAAGCACGCATTCCTATAATCTAATTTTAGTCTCAAATCAGGCAGTATGAATGCTAAGCAGCAGGGCTCGAAGACACACGGAAGGTATATGAGGGCTACACTAATAAGATTGAGCAGTTATTTAGGTTCATTATCTGTTCCACTTAATAGCGCTGCGATATCTTGCTGGCTTAAGTTACATTTACGTTGGTCTGTAAAGAACATTTGACTGACACAGGAACGATATTTCTTGGGTTTGCTCAGAAAATGAACCTTTGAAAAGCAGTTTGAATGAAGATAGAGAATGGGACCATTACATGTGGATTTTGAGAATGCTATTCCAACATAAGAAACAGCAAAGGAAACCAACTTACAATAAGCCTTTTTCCCCTTCTCGCTTTATTTCCCAGATCAGTTGAAATACCTGTGCTCCAAGTTATTCATTTGTTTGTATCCTTTACTGAAGTGTGGTTTTAGCACTTACGACCATCAGAATAATGTCAATGAAGGGGCAACATTTGTGGGAATAACTTCTGATATAAATATACATTTTTTTGGTGGGGGGGAGAAGTGTATATATACAGTTTGCTTCTGGAGAAGCAAACTAGCAACTGAAGTCAAAGGGAGATTTGTTTATGTGGCAGATTTTAGAAGCTTTCTCTTAGAACTTTTGCTACAGCATGGACAAGGCAGGTAACATATATTTTTATAGCATATAGAATATTATACCATATGTTTTATAAGTAGTAAGAAATGGACTGCTCATATACAGAATTTTTATGTATCATCCTTACCATTGGTCCCAGAAAAGGTACATGGATAGAGCAATGTCAGGAAACCCACACAGATGCTTCTAGGACAGCAGATAGCACTCTCTTTAACATTCTCTGCCTTCTGAGCATTGCTTTTATTTATGAAATCATTGCTATTGTAAAATTTACAAAAATTGCGACTATTTGAATGTTTCCAAAAGATTTACTATGAACCACAAGCAAATCTTAGACAATTGTCGGTAAATTATTGAAAGAGGTTTAAAAAAACCAAAACCCTAACGCATTCCCTGGTGTTCAAGGTTAACACTTTGTACTTCATCTACATTATATTAAAAACATTTTTACTGGAGTCCATAAACGTTACACATTTTTAAAAGGCAATGATCGCAGTGGGACTAGAAACGTTACATAAAGCTAGATATGAGATATTCAAGCAGTAATTGGTGCCTGTTTTCTATTTTTTTGAGGGTGCCAACTTAAGAGTCCCCCTGTGAGATGAGGCCAATTTTTCTGTCCATACCTTCCCATTAGAAGCAGGCAGCCCCCAAAGTTTTCCTGTGGTCAGCAGGAGACTCTGAGCCCCAAACTCCCATGTTCAGAGCATTGTCTTATAGTGGTGCCGTAACTCTCTTACTAGAAGTGATGTTTTGCCACTTTAGAGCCACTAAGGACCTACCCCACTTTCACGTTCTCCCAGTGCACGTTCTCCCAGTGTATTTTGCAAGTTGTGCCCTACACAGCCCTCCTACATCAGCAAAGTGCCAGCATGGCGCTTCTCTTCGCTGGGCTATAATGGAAAGTATTTTTCATCCAGACCCTCAGAATTTTTAGAGCTTTTGCACAATTTTCTACAGGGAACAGTTAAGGCTCAGCAAAAGCCATGATGTTGCAGAGTAGATGCAAGTCATGGCTGTTTGCTGTAATCTAACCTTAATGAACACCCATGGAGAAAGAAAGAGGGAAAACAAGACTAGGCTTCACCTGACACACAAAAAAAAAAAAAAAATGCAGAGATCCTTCAGCCCTTTCTGTATATTTTGCTTCTGAGCATTTTGATCCTAATGCCACAATGGTTCATGTGTTTAATTTTGCAGAACAGTCCTGATGATATCAAAGTGATTGCACAAGTCAGTGCAATTTTAGCATGAGTATTGCTGCTTACTCATTGCAGTGAAACGAATATCCTCTGGTTTGATCCCAACTTTGTCACTAGGACTATAGACAGCTCTACTTGATCAAGAGAGAAGAATATACACACAGAAACTCAGTTTTGGTAGAATCCTCTTCAAACATGAGCTGAGAATCATAAAGTGGAAAATTAAAATAGGGACCTAAATGGCTCCAATACTATTTCAAGATATGGTTGGAGTTGATCAAAAGTGCTGGACAACTGCAGGTGCCACTGACTTTGGTTCAAAGAACAAGTGTGCCTTTTTGAACCAGGCTATTAATTCAAGCTTTTAAGAGGTGGCTGTGTAGGAAACCTACAATTCTTGGAGCTCAGGAGCTCATCATTTAACTAGGTGTTCAAAATTTATTAAGATTTTCTGTTGGGGGTACAGATGCACCTGCACTGATGTGCTCATGGATGCCAAAGAGACTGTGGCTTGCTGTAGTTGCCAGTAGCTTTCCTTCTAGGGTTGCATCGTGCTGTAAGCAGAAGTTCCTGCAAATATAAAGTTTTGTTTAACAAAAATGAAATATTATTATTCATGTCATGAGTAATTGAATCCCCAGATGTTCTCATTCTCTATCAATGGCTAGGGACAATATGACTCTAGATAGGCTGTGACAACATGAATTGATTTCTTTCTCTTTTTTCTGTTTTGTTTTAGGGTTTTTTTTATTTTTTATTTTAAACCTGCAAAGTGCCTATGGGGGTTTTTTATAGCTGATTGCTTGGATCTGACATTACAGGCTGTGCAGCTGTAAAAAAGACCTTCTCATTTTCATTGAGAATAAATAAAATAAAATATTGCAGAAATAACATTGCTTTTCCCCGGTCCTGCCCCTGCAGAAATAAACAGAGATAACTGAGATAAACCAATTGAATTTAGAAAGGAGTCTGCAAGAAGAGGTGGTTGCTGCTAACACTGAATATTCAGAATGTAATAATAAAAGTAATCATGTTACTAAAAAGCCACCTGTTACATTTTTTTGTTTTTATCTAAAGCATAGAGTTTACTTTTTTGTTTCTGAATTTACAGCAGAAGTGGGAAGCCCATATCCTAAAGAAACCTTATTATATGCAAGGTAGTAATTCCTTGTTAAAGTTAAGTAGGAAAAGAAGCCATGCTCACTAACATTTCTAAAGCTGTTAAAGATGAATATTTCAATGAAGGAACAGAAGTAGTAGAAAAACTTTAAGTGGTTGTTAAGGCGTGCACACACAGTGCATGCAAGCAATAAGCCTGTTTTGCTGAACTGTGAAATTGCTCTGAGTAATTTCTCTAATAACAGAACAGATATTGCCCCTCTGACCCCAGAGGAGCTCCAGGCTTGGTGCAGCAGCCGGCCCTGGCATCAGCAGAAACTTGTGCAATCAAAGCACAGACTGCAAGCTGAGCAGGGGAAAATAAAAGAAACACAACCTACGCTTTCTAAATGTTCTGGCTGACTTAAAAATTCAGAAAATGATTAATGATGAAGGGACTTCATTTATTGATTTCCCCCGCCATGACCTATTCTTCAGAGGAGCTGCACTATTGTGTCCAGAGTTGTGTTTGACAGCTGCCTCCTACTTCCAAAGACAGTATTCATTCCTCTATGAATTGAATGTACAGTAGCAGAAACTTTTAATTGGCATTTCTTGTTAGCTTTCTCCTATAGAAATGATGTAGTGCTGATGCTTTTCCTCTGTGTTATGGAGAATGCCTCTGGAAATAACAGCTCAGTAGCTGGAGCAGAAAAAAACCAGCCCACAGAATCCCTTGGGATAATGCAGCACATGCAGAAACAGGAAAAGAAATCATATAAGTAAAACATTCAGTTAAAGCAGCAACTTATGTCTTCTCTTTCAAAACTTGCAAGGTGAAAAAGAGTGATGTGGTTTAAAGGGGATATTGATTTGGCAGAGCTATGTGTGAACTTGTGCCACAACCCTAATACTTCTCTGGTCTCTGAATCTCTTAGAATTAATGCAGAGGTTTTAGATTGATTGCTTGAAGTTTTTCTATAAAAACAGTGAGTCTGATGAATGGCAAGAACTCAAGGAGACTAAAAAAAAATTAATTAATTAAAAGTTGCTTTAAAGAACTGAGAAAACCTTTGTCAGCTGTACTTTCTTGTAGTGCTGTATAGTTAGAGCAAGGCAACCAGAGACTCAACCTCATTTCTTCTGCCTTCCATTTTATCTCGTGAGTGATTGACTTTCTTCAGCAACTCCATCAGGTAATGTGACATAAATGGGAAATAAATTCCCATCATGAACTTGTCTCACAGTGCCGGGGACATAAAAGACATTTTTAGTTATTCACCCATTTGGAAAAAACTCAGGCATTTAAAATCTGGCGTGTGAGTTTGGTTGCTGCTCTAAAGCAGGTTTTCAAATTTTGATCTTAGGAAGGTGATATTTTATTAGCTTGTGGAGTACTGTGGGGCCTTGGTAATGGGTGCTGTTTAACAGAAAACATGGGACAGGAGCCGTTCATCTTTACAGTAGCGTAAGAGCTGTTGATCAGGAGGAAGCCTGTGATTTGTCTCTTCATATGGAATTATCTGGCAGCTGCAGTGTAAGACAGGCTTGCAAAGTTGAGAAAGCCAGACTTGGAAAGAAATATCTGCAGGAAAATCTCAGTCCCTACCCAAACCTCTTTTCACAGAAATAAGACTATGTTTCCTCTTCTTGTTTTCTATGCTTTTATGGCTTTTATAACTCGCAGTATTCTACCTTTTCAAGATATGTGAATGTCCAGTTTTCTCTTGACTTTCAGCTATGATGCTTTCTTTGGACTAACCAAAACCAAAAACATGTTTCCTCTAATAAATTTATCTTTGTATTAACTGCATTCTGTGAGACAAAGCACCAATTTAAAGAATTGTGGCTGGGGTTCACTAAAACAATAAATAAAGAAATAAGGATTTTCAATAAGCAAGAAACGGCCACAAATTACTTCCCTCCCCACACTACCTCTCTGCCTGTATTCTTCATGTGTCAAAACTGCTCTCTTCTGACCTTCAAGAGGCTTATAAGATTTATGGTCTCTATAAATCTTATGATGAAGCATCAAGTCTAATATAAGAAAAATCACACTAATATAAAAAAAAGACACACAAACCAAAACAAAAGCTCAAGACCTCCATCAAACCCTTCTTTGATATTATTCCGTGTTGTAAGAACCTCTCAGAGTAACTAGAGACAGTTGCATATGATTTTCCTCTGTCCGGTGCTGCCCATGTAACACTCAACAGTGGGCTGCTGCTCTCAGGCATCAATGCTTCAGTCATCATTTGCTTCTCTCATCATGTTTTTTAGACTTCCTTACATGTAGAAATTCTCAAAATGTACTTTCCTAAAAAATCTGTTCCAACCACCAGCCTCTCTTGCTGGTATTTCCTGATTGAAAAAAAAAAACCCAAACCAGGGCTTTTTATCACATATGCCATATGTCCTTTATGGTGCTGAGACTTGATAACTGAGATATGATTTTATAATGAAAAATCCCCCAGGGAAGCATGCAGCCGTACTGTGGAAAGATACTGACACTTTGTGCTTTATTTGTAGGAAAGGTAGGAACACTTTCTCCCCTTCTTTTTAATGGCAAAGAATATTAAAATAAAAAATAGACTTGCACCTCTCGTAAAACTCCTGAGGATATGTCTAAGTGGCTGAACCATGTCAAAATGGTACTCTGCAATGCATTCACCTGAAATTTGGAAAAGATGACTGATCATTGATGGTATCACTGTCTCCTTTTTTTTCTTCCCCAATGAAATTTCTACTCTTTTGAATTTGAAATGAATGCTAGGGAAATTCAGCAAGATGCTAGTAAAAGGGGCTATTGATGGCATGCTCCATACTGGAAAACTGTCTTGTTATTCAATGCAAATGTGACTTAGATATGTAAATTATATTCAAGATTTCATCAGTAAGCCTTTAATATATCTAGAAACTATCTTAAAACATTTAAATAAAATGTTAATTGAAAGTATGGAATAGTGTTAGCAAGCTCTTTCAAAGAAAGCTTCAATTCAAGGCACGTAACAAGGAAGCAAGTGCTCTGATCTAGTCAAACAGAACCTCCCATGGTAAAAACCTATAATTGTTTTAAAGTTCTCCAAAAACCTACATCTCTGTTCTCATCTCATCCCACACACTGTGATACTCCTTATGTTCTTCACTTTCCTCTCTCAGAGCTGACTTTCTTTGTAGCCTTCTCCCACTCCCAGCGTGCTGCCTTCTCTCACCTCCTACGCCTGGAGCTGCCTCCTGCTGCCCATACAACAAGCACTTGTCTACACATCCCAGCCCTTTTCCTTTCCTTGAGCTTGTCTGCGTCTAATTCCCCACAAAGCCATCAGGATGTCTTGCCCTGCATCAAAATGCGGAGGGTGAACTCAGGAAAGCTCGGTAGTGAGCCAAGCAGTGAATTTAGATCTTCTTAGAGTGATCATCAGATGGAGAAAATGACTGATCTTCATACTTAAAAATAAAACCACATTTATTTTAAAGACTAAAGACAGAGTGATTGAGTTAAGCTGCATCCCTCTGGTGCTCACGGAAATGCTTTCACAAGCAGCAGGGCAGTTCTCAGCAGTGTTGGCTTCAGTGGTTCAACTTTAATCAACCCAGGTCAAATTCATCAACTAAAGCTTTAAATTATGGAAACATAAAAGCATGAGCATCTCTTTGGTGCAGCTCTGGTTTTGATTGTCACTCCTTACCTGCTTACTAAGCGGAGGGATTTTGGAGGTATTTGCTGAGTTACCTTCCAATCTGCAGATGGTCTACAACAGTGACAGCAGCTGTTCTAAAAATGAGCGTGAAGGGAGGTATTATTGCTTTTTAGATAGGTTTACAAATTTGTAACAAGACTTAAAGTATGTTTCTTTGTGACTGCATGCAGTATGTTATCATCTAAATGTTGCTGTATTAATGGAGGGCATCACAGGGATGAGGCACAGAGATATTTCTCTGGAGTGGTTTCTTTCTTCCAGAATTTTTGTGAATCTCATAAGTATGGGCAGAGGTTGCACAGATTAATACCATAACCTGTGACTTGTGTTCCCATGACCAGGGAGTGGGGAAGAAGGGCAGCCACATGATACTGCTCAGCCGACAGGAGTTTGCTGAGCAAGTGTTTGAGTTCAGGAAACACATAGTTCTATACTGAAAGACAAAAAATAAACAGAAATAAAGTGTGTCTAATTTTTACATATTGAATGCACTTCTGATGCTAAATGAAAATTGCCAGCTAGGAATGAGTTTTATGTTTGCTTTTGGTTTTGGTTCTTTTTTCACAAATCCATACATCTACAGACCAAAGGAACCCAGCCATGTGCTTATGTCTCACGAAGGCTGTTGGAGGATGCTGGGATGCTTGTTGTGGATCTCCCAAACACATCTCCAGGCAGCAGCAACTTGGCTTGGGTCTGCTGCTCTAATCATGATGCCTCGTGGCTATGATCCAAATGCACAATTCATGTAGATGGGAGGACCCTGTTCTTGAATGTCAGAACCATATCAACCCAAACTATACATGAGGGGTGAAAGCTAAAGTCCTGTTCATGCTCTTCTAGTAGAAGCTTCTCATTTTTGGTGTATCCTTTCTGTTGTGCTTTACATAAAATGGTTGCCTTGAAGATGTTGGTTTTTGCTTTGCAGTTCATCTAGGAACGGAGGTTTCTGACTGGGTTTTTCTATGGGAAATATTCACCGGGTAAAAAAAAAATAAAAAGGGGAAATTCACGTAATAAAAAATTTAAATGCAAATTCTAAACTTTATGATAGGGAAGTGAAAATCCAAACAGCCTCATTTCCATTGGAAACATGTTGAGATTCCATGTGGTCCCCCAACTTGCATGACTCATACCTGGTGTTTGTGTTATGCCTACTTGGCTTTGAAACACAAGCTTGAGCTCTCCACCTTCTCAGGTGAAAGGATTCATCCCACAGTCTTTTACGGTTCCATATTGGAATGAGATGAATCATTCCTGTCTGTTTTCACTGCTGACTCAAAGGGCACCTACGCAGCAGGGTTCCCATGGAAAAGTCCATGTTGGAGACAGGTGAAGTTAAAGGAGAAAGTTTCACTCTTGTCTTTGCCATTTTTTCAGTGAGACTGGGATTACAATTTTCCTTTTCTTGAAATAATACAGAGAGGGATGAACTGTAGTGATGTACATGTCCCACTATGTGGTACCATTTGGCAAACCATTTGCAAATGTTTGGCATATCAATTGAAGACTGTGGTAAAGGGAGAACATGTCATTTGGGTTTGAGCATGAGTCATTAATATGAAATATATATAATTACCTTTCTGGGAGTAATCATTTGTCATTTCTTGATATTGCTTGTATGTTCTGAAGGAGAACTAGAAAAATGCATTTAAGAATGGGACTTGCTAACCTGGTTTAATTAGAGGTCAGTAAAATGCAAATGGGAGAAAAAAAGCTGATGCAGATATTTTGAATTTGTTTAGATTGCATATGAATAAAAAAGTTCTATATTGTAGGACTGAAGGTTGTACTCGAAGGGCAAGGTAAATATACTGAGGATATTACCTGCTAGGGGAGGTAGAAGAAAATATCATCATTCTTTTTAAAGCCAAAATGTGGGTATTTGCAAGGGTGTTCCCTCATATAGTGTAGCCAATAGCTGCTCCGAGTAAGCTTTCCAGTGTTCCAGTCTGCTGTCATTCCCCTAACCTTTGAATACACCTGTGTAATTGAATCAGAAAGTAAAGGTCTATCATTTACTTCTCCTAATACCCTTGGACAGATTGCTGTCTCATTAGAAAGACTCAACAAAGTAATTCAAGAACTGTAAGGCGCTAATAAGACGCTGTCTTTAAAAATGGATTGGCTGAGTGGAAATTCTGGCAGGTCCCCAGGATGAATATCTGGCCACAGGCTGGAATTATTTCTCTGCTAATCTCCTTCGTGTGTTCAGAGGATCTATTTGCATCTCATGGAGCGGGAGGTTTGGAGGCTGCTGACCCGTGAAGAGCTCCCATCTGTGGATCCAGCCTACTGCAGCGGTGTCAGGAGGGTGGCTGAAGATTTACTGTTTTCTGCAGCTACAGTCCATGGGCCAGGGTGGTGTCCCTGAACAGAGGCATACTCCAAATATGCCCAGCCCTGAACTGTATTTACTTTTCACTAGAGTGATGTATATGCTTAATGCAGCTTTGTTTGCTGTGCTGAAATGAGCTGTCAGAACTTAGCACTGGATTTTTTTTTTTCTATACAAACTTGGGAGAGGAATCTTTGAATTTTAGAAGGAGAACAGCCAAGACAGAGCTGAGAAAATCTAAAACCCTGCATGTCACTGGGAAGTGACTGGGCACAGCTCTTTAAAACACATGGTTTGCAGTTGTACAGAATTGATCTGGAAGAGATGCAAATTCCATATGGACTAAAATCAGTTTTAGATTTAAAATGCAACTCACATGGGCACCAGCTAATACGCCAGCCAAATTCACTCCATTATTAAGTTAAGAGGCTATGAGGTGACCCTCATGAAATGTATTAACATAATGTCAATAATGAGTCTTTTTATAGGAAGGTGTTGAGGAAATGCAAGCAGAGTTTGTAACATGGTACCACACTTCCAGCCTGGCTCGATTCTCATTTCACAAAGCTTTATGTGATGGATCCATCTGTTCCCAGGAGATGGGAGTGCGTCGATGCCATTTTCATGGGAGACTTTGTTTCTAGCTTGAAGCTTTCTGAATTCTCTGGAAGTTGCCTGAGACTTGGTATTTGTTGCCTGAAGCTCACTGTTGCCAAGACACTCAGCATGGAGCAGAGATTGCCTTCACAGGCTGGGTGGGACCTTTACTTAACTCTATCAAGGCTCATTAAAGCTTCAAATCTCTGAATGCACTTTCAAAATTGAGTGACAGGAACTTCTGGGAAAGTTTTGTTGAAAAGCCTGGCATAACTGAGTAATTATAATATAGCAGTACTTCATATGCAACTTGATTGTCACAGCCTGTGTCAAGAGAACTCATAATTTTTGAAGGATAAGACCATATGTTCCAAAAAGAGCTTTCAGAATGTGGGATACTTGTTTTGCAAGTTATTTTTTTTCCTCTTCATAAGGGAAAAAAAACCAGTGGTATGAAGTGAGATTTAAAAAGTCCCCCACACTTAATTAAACTGATTCTCCAAGAAGAAGTCCCAAACCAGTTGGACAAGCATGTTCTGTGATTTCTGATTTACTTCTGGATGTATCTGAAATAAAATGTTGTAAGAATAGTTGAAAGGACACTGTTGTCCTAAATACAAGAATGCCTTTCCACTTACACAGTCTAATGCACTAGGTAAGGACCTCTTCACGTATAATGACAATCACCTTGCCAGGGATAATTGGCCCCTGAAATAACGTACAGACTGGAGAGTCCACCAAATGTCCAGACAGATTTGCATGTAGCAACTGGAAATGTTACCTGCTGTGGTTTACATCAGCATCGAATATAAATGTAGGTGACTTCATCGTCTTCCACTTTAAGCTGTATCTAAATCACCTGTATTGTCCTGAAAACTTCTTGCTTCTTGAATGCAATGTGGAAAAGTGATTGGGCATTGCTGGTGTATAAAAGTTAGCGCTGAATCTGAGCTAACATTTCTGAGGACATAAGACTTACACAGAATTATGCCCCAACAGGAAGGAATAACATTGACTAACAAGATCTCATCCTGCTTTTGGAGACCCTAAATGTACACTGTGGTTATATTTTTAGAATGGCAGTATTCTAATAGTGGGGTGGTGAAAACTAACTGCAATCAAGTTGGTGGTTTGGGATATGTTTTTCACCAGGAAGGGACAAGCAAACAAGGAGATGTAATTTTTGCCCCAAAGGATTATAATATCCATAGTCACAGGCACAACCTTATTGGCTAATCAAGCATATCGGTGTAAGATTTCTGAATATATTTTTTCTGCATTTCATGTTGAAGAAAAAGGTCGAACAGCAGCCCATACTTTCTTGCCTTGCCTGGGAGAAGTTTTACTTACATTGTTGTTAAAAATTTACTCTTGTAAATATTTTCTTGTCCTAGCTGTTGGACAGTCATGCCATCTTAGCTCTGTGTGCTTAACCTCTTCATTTTACTGTGAGTTTCCTTTAAATTAGGGCAGCGTCATGTAAAGTCTACCTTTAAACTTACCCCTTTAAATACTTGGAATTTTCTAAATGTGCGTTTAATTTTACCTGTTTTCTTAGGATTGCATATTTCAAATACCTTCTCATTACCACATGAATATATACTAAATATGATTCCTGTCACTAGTATATAGTGCATATATACTAAATATGTGACAGATACGTCCACTGGAAGGGATCTGTGTGGAGTTGGCAATTTTGGTCCTGAAACATTTGCTGATCCATGGTTCCCATGGAGTATTGATTAACACATTGTAACTGCCCATTGATATCAACTCTGCAGATGTCCCGATCTGGGCTGGCTATTCAGTGCTTCTTCTATTGTCAGTAGAGAAGAGCAGGCACTTTTCCAAAACTTTCCCAAGGAAGACATTTAAAATATGTTGTATGGATTTTTTGCTATTCAATGGGGGAAAATAAGCTTTGCAACAGATGGAGTCTGAGTTAGTGGTTCAGGTGTGGACACCTTCTCTGACAATGTCTAAAGTCATATGAAATGGATTGTACCAACTTGCCCCTTGACTCCTTATACAGAAGAAAAAAATAAATCCTTCCATAAATACTTTTCATTATGCTGTCTCACAGAATAATGTCTAATGGACTGACAGATGCTAAGAAGATCACCCATTTTCCATGATCTGTCAAGTTAATTAGACAGATTCTGCCTATATTCTTGTTATGTTCCAAATCCCAATGATTTGGTTGGCTGAGTTTTGGCTGCCCAATACGCAGTGTCTGCAGGAAACCACCTTGTCTGTAAAGGCTTCACTGACTAGGGTTAAGAACAAACTAATTCTGCAGAGTAGAGCCTCGATCATGCAGCTCTCTGATAAATGCTAATGGGTAAGTAGCAAGAGGTGTTCCAGAAGTGATGCTAGCTGACTCTTAACAAAATACCACCTTTTTCCTAGTTTTAGCTTGTCCCAGTCCTCATTTCCTAATCTAGTCAAACCACAAGAGAACTGTTTATCTAATGAATGATTGAAAAGTATGAACACTGAATTCAATAAGTCAAAAAGAAAACAAACATAAAACCCCACAGAGATAACAAAATGTATGCTTAAATGCATCATTCAATTACTCTCCTCACTCTTTGCTTCCCATTTGCTTCCCTTTGTCTGTACACAGTGTATCTAAATGGCAATCTCTTTGTGACAAGGAACTTCTCTTCACGCCTTTACCTGCTGGTGCAGAACACTGCTGGTACTTTGCAAATATCAAACAATAAAAAGAATTGATTGCAAGCAACATCTGACTTGCATGATGGTTAGTGAAGCTTCTCAGATTTTTCCCTAACAAGTACTAAGGTAGCCATTGAAGTTTGCAGATTTGGACTGCACTTAAGAAGGGCAGTTTAAGGTAACTACCATTAGATTATTTTAGCTCCTTTAGTCACCAACGGTAATATGAGCCACAGGAGGATTATGATCAATTCAGCATTATTCTTTGATTTTTCTTAGAGGATAAGTCAGCCAGGAATCATATTGCCATTATTTGCTTAAAATTGTTTGTCCCCAAGGATGTTTTCTACTCAAGCTTTTCTTTCTTGAAAGTTCCTAGAAAGTGGTTCATCAACCTGGCACAAATGGAGCAAACCTCCTCAGCAGGGGAGTTGGAACTAGATGATGTTTAAGGTCCCTTCCAATCCAAGCCATTCTATGATTCTTTTTAGCTCAGAGACCATCCTTATTGTTGAATACAGAAGTTCCCTTCTCTTGAAGAATGGAGGGAACTTAGCAGATCTTTTTAACTGCCTGTGATGCAAATAAGTCAAAGGTAGAGCTAAGGTTTGTATTATTAGATTGCATGGCATTAATGCTTCTTGGGATCTCAAAATCCTCATTTTCAGTGTACTAGCATCTGAAAATGGTTGTATGATTCTCTAGAGACTTTGCTTGGATATTGCAAGCAGATGTTAGAAAAAAAAAGAAAATGGATAGTGGTATTGATGAGTCCCATCATAAAAAGATAAAATAAAAATGTCATTACCTTTGCATTGCTGTGTAGCTTAAGATGATGAAATGCAGCAGTTATTATGGAAGAAATGGTCTTTTTGCATCCTCCAGCTATAGTCTATTGCACAAGATTAACACTGAGAGTCTTTACTAATTAGTTTTTATGGTCAAACAGTTTTCATGAAGTTGGTTTCAAAGAAATCAAAATTAAACTCTTTATAGCTCTGAAAGATAGAATTATGGAATATGAATGCATAGATAATCTTTACAAGCTAGAGGAAAATGATCGTTGAGCAACAAAACCTATAAAAAAGACCCAGCAATATCTCAGGTATTGCAATATAGTCTGTTTGGGTAAGTGATGATGGTAGGATTTTGTAAATGCAGTGAAAGTAGGGTGGGAGATACACAGGATTATCATTTGTCTGATAGCATGCCCTGATGAAAAGCTTCATTCTTTACTCATCCTTTTAAAACTAAAAACTATAAGAATAGGATGTGGTGGACTGAATTTATCCCATTATCCCCCTCCACCTGGAAATTTTGCTTCTTAGTTCCTCTTTATATTGTTTTGTTAGTTTGCTATATTTTCAAAATAAACCAGGGACTGACTTCATCCCACAGTGTTGTACTGCACCTTCTATTTGAAAGTGTAATGGCAAAACTGACAAATGAAATGTGGTCTTTCCTTTCCAAGTCAAACTGCCTTAATTTACCTGTGTGTGTGTGCAGATAAGCCTTACTAAATTGTGGCCCAGTAAATATCCTCTCTCCAGTGAGCCTGTAGCAATTACATTTCACAGACGAAAAGGGAAGCACTGGATTTAGTATAGTTTTCAAAACAACTTCTGTTTATAGCAGAAAAACATTTAAGCATTTAGGGGCTTGTATCCTAGTCACTACTAAAAAATATCTAAGTCCCAGAAGATTTAGCAACCCAAGCACTTTTGAAAAATCTATCTTTTGTTCACAGGCACTCATAGCTG
Organism: Calyptomena viridis; assembly: GCA_013390005.1. NCBI lineage: Eukaryota > Metazoa > Chordata > Aves > Passeriformes > Eurylaimidae > Calyptomena > Calyptomena viridis. The sequence continues at coordinate 21,003 of WEIV01015507.1, forward strand.
AATAACAACCATTTAATTCTTTTATAGAAGAAAAGAGCTGTCTTAACTTTATTGGGGGCTAAATTCTGGAATCAAGACCTTTGTAGTAGATAATGGAGACAAAAGCATAAACTCCAAAAAAGCTAGATCACTTAATTGTTTCAGGAATTAGTTTTGCCCCATTTCTGGACCACTGATCCTTTTGACAGGTGAAAATTTTGTGTCAAAGAGATTCTTAAACAATTAATAAACATAAGAAACATACACAAAAGAAATTCTCATAGATTGGCTTTGTTCAGAGTGGTTTCTTAGGAAAGCATTATTCTTCTGTTTGTTTTGTGGAGCCCTACAACAGAGATCTTTGCAGTTCTGATATTGTTTACATATTTTATATTCCTCATACATTGCTTTCTTTGGTCCCATTTTTTATGTTTGCCTAATTAAATAACACAGTAAAATTGGGGATTCTTCTGCCTTTGGCTAGCTTATTCCAGCTCTAAGAACTACAAAAATTTAGTGTTCTCCTGAAGTAGTATTGGATGACCATGAGATCCTTTCTATTGAATTTTGTCCTCTTGTGCCATAGTTTTGGCATTTTTGTTGCTTACGGGTGGGTATGTGTTTGTACCTAGTCATGCAAATTCTCATTATCCTTGTTAAGAAATGAACACATATATAACAGTAGAATCTTTCCCATTCAGAGATGCATCAGACTCAAGGCAAGGGAGACAACTAGGCGCATATAGGCAATTCATGTTTTCAAAGTATTATAAGCTCCATTTCAAAACAGGTGTATTGTCTCTCAGGCAATCTCAACAGCTTGCTGAGATCTTCACCTCTTTTTTTTAAGATTGAGAATGTAGGCAAAATAAATATAATATTTGATTTTGAGAAAGATCCTTTGAACCCTTGTGTTCAAGGCCAGATTGGACAGGGCCTTGAGTAACCTGGTCTTGTGAAAGGTGTTCCTGACCTTGGCAGGAACTAGAGCATCCTTAAGGTCCCTTCCAATCCAAACCATTCTGTCATCCCAAGATCCCAAAGATGCTGTAATGGCTGTAATTTTTTATTCATGGCAGTACTAAATGCATTTACTACTATCCTACATCAAAGGATGTGAAGCCTTGAAATGCAACAAGAAGTTAAATTATGAAGTGATCCTGATACACTCCATTAATAAAATTTAAAAAAAAAAACCTAACATATTTCAAGTGTTTGGAAAAGTTTCTTTAGTGGTTGTAAAATAGATTCCATTGCTCAAGAGACTCAATACAAGAAAAGGAACTGGACCCATTATATCATTAAAAGAATCCACTTATTTACAAGTTAGGATTAATTTTTTCTGAAGCTTAAATGCTATGGACCCCTGTTGTGTGGCAGAGACTGTGACATTCTGTTACAGGTTAATTTCTGTCCTTGCAAATTAGAAAATAGTGTGACTTGCAAAACAGGGGAGAGAAGGGGAAAATATGCCAGCAGCTGTGCTTAGCCTTTTTTGCCTTTTGGCTTCTTCTTTCATTTTCTAGTCTGCTGCACTTCTTCTTTCAGTGATTTGGATGCTAGATGCCAATTTAAATTTCCAGTGCATTTAGCGTCCTACAACTACCAGGGGATTTAAAAGAGAATTAAGAATGTACACAGCATAAAAAGAAAAAAAAATATATTTTTCTCCACAGTTCTTTTTATCTTTTTACCTCTCTGTGATCACAGTGATAACAGAATCCAGTAAACTACCACCATAAAGAGTCATTCACATGTTTATTTTGCAAAGGTGTTTTTCTAGTGGGAACTAGCCAGGGCTGTCTGGTCGCTTACAATCTTTGGAGGCTCTTTCACAGATCAACAGACTATAAGATTGCTTTCCTGGATATGAGCCACTGATGGACCCATACAGGCTAGTAAGAGTCATGTAAGAGTCTTTTATCCTGTCTCAGCAGGGACATCTTCCCCGTGGGCTTCACAAGAGAGTGTTTTCCTAGCAGCGGATTTAACGGGGGGGAGAGAGGGGATGGAAAGAAGATTAATGTTTCTGCCAGTTCCCCGCAAGTTCACAGAAAATATTGGCTAAAGCAGGAGTGGCCCGACTCGGTCATGCACCAGCCTTTCCTGTGTACTTAGAGTGGCATGTTTTTAATCAAATGTGAAATATAGCTTTAGCAGGTCGAATGGATTAGCCTTCCTTGTAAGTAACTCTGTCTGCTTTAGTCAAGAGTGCAACTTTTTTTTTTTAATGTTTCACACTTAAGGTTGTTGTCTTTAACTTCATCAGTTTAATGGGTCTTTGGAGTTTTGATTGTTAAAGGTGGGAACTGTTTAATAACCAAACCCAACTGAGCTTCCGAGTACATGCAGCAAAGACAGCAAGGCAAGAAATGTCTCAGCTGGTCTGTCATAAAAGCTTGGAAATGCTTGAGACAAACAATGGGTGGTTTGTTCCCTTTTTAATACCATATTGAGACTACAGCGCTAGTAAATATTTAAGTTTTCCTTGCTTTGGGCTTTCAAACCTGCCTACATTTAGGAAGTTAATATCCTCATATAAAGAAACTAGGAAATCTGTTCATGACAATGTACATAACTGATTTCCTTCCTCTAGTGCTGATTGTTATTTATCAGCATCTCATCATAGCACTGAAGTTATCAAAGAACAGGGGGGGATTTTCAGCTGCCTTATTTCTGGGTCTCCAAATCAGCCAAGCCTCTAATAAAGTTAGGCTGTTCGTATCAAACCATCCCTTATCAGTAATGTACTTTGAAAGCTGTTCTATCTGGTTAAATCCAAGTGAAATAATAGACCTCGTACCTGTCACATCCTTAGGCTGCTCTAAAGTGTTATTGCTCCACTAAAATAAATAGTTCAGGTGATTTCTATGTGCCAAGAAATTTAAGTAAATACAAGAGATAATTTTTAAAATAATTTGATTTTTCGTGTAACAGAAGAAGGGTTTTTATATATTAATCACTAACATATTTCAGTGTTAGATATGTTATGAAATTTCTGTCACTTTTACTTGTGACATAGGTTTTGAAAATTGTAAATTTCTTTGGTGTTGCTTGTACTTATCTTTTAGATTTCTGACGTGTAGTTTAATGCATTGTGCAGATGAGCTTCTAGGGACTTGTTCAATTTACTAAGTATGGTTATTAAAAAAACTAAATTTGAAAAAAAAAATCATGAAAACAACAACAAGAATCCATGGGATTAGAAGAATAGAGAGAGACAGCAAAATAAAAATCTATCCAAAAATTCTTGGGCTAACACAGGTCTCTGCAATACTCTTAAGACAAGGTTCTGTTCGCATAGAAGTAGATAGGAAATTTTAAATTTCTGTTTAGTAGAAACCAACATTGAGTTCTCTGAAGACCCTATCTTAGATGACTACCTGTCATTTTGAAATTTGTCCTTCCATTCTGCAACAGTCAGCAGATCATAAAAACTCCAGCAGTCCTGACACTGGATTAAAAATCTAAGATGTAGTTCTTTGATTTCTATGAGGATCATCTTCTAGTCATCGCAGTGTGACAAAATTCATTACTTACCAAAACAGATTTATACATTTTCTTAACAAAAATAAATAAATAAATAGTGCAGCCTAGTAGTATTGCAAAAGATGTTGGAACGACATCCGCTGTTTTGTATTCTCAGCTCCTCACACATTCCAGTCACGTATCTTATCTATTCCTCTGCCTGTCCGTCCATTAAGTAGGAACAAAATTCAAAGGGTGCCTGGTGTCTTCCACACTTTTTTAATTTGACTGTTGGTTCAAGGCCATGTTTCAGCAAAGCATGTCAGCATTTGTTTAAGTCTGACTGCTGTTAGAGAAGAGCACGGTGTTTTGAGAAACTGAGGCCTCTGAAGTTATGTGTAAACAGTATCTTTTCAGTATAAATATCTCTTGCTTTATCTGATTAGTGATGGGCCATGCTTTCTTTTTTTTCTGCTTTTTAAAGCACCTGCCTTAATTTATCGCCATCCAGGGACTATTTGGGTAGTCAGTGGACAGAAAACAAGGCATGAATCTGTTGGAAAAATAATTTGGCTTATGTAGTCCTTCTAAATATAACTCCCTGATCAAAGCACAGAGTGTCTTTTGTGAGTCCTGTCCAAAGCAGATATTAGATGAGGAATATACTGAAGTCTTCAGACTTTTGACGGTGCTTTTTCAAAGGCATGCCATCCTGAACGTACCATCATGTGATGCTGTTTGAACTGAGCAAACATTTTGCCTTCAACTTCTTTCTCTTGCATTATACAGCTTTAAAAAACCCTCAAAACAACCAAAAGGCATCTTCAATTAAAATGCTGGAGATTTTTGAAGGCTGATGAAGAAGAGCCATTGCAGTGTTATGTCTTAGAAGAAATTTTTTTATTTATAGCAACTTCCGGACATAAATAAACATAAACTGTTTCAGGGTTTTGTAGTACGTTCACAAACATGAGAGTCCTTGCAGCTGAAATGGAATCCTTCTGAAATGACAGTTAATAAAAGCCATTTTTGATTTAGCTACTAACCAGTTTGTAATGTAACAGTGTCTTTCAGGTGACTCTTATTGTCTTGGGCAGAGATACAGCTGTAGGCATAAGAATATGACTAAACCCTAGTGAATCTTTACCAATTACTAATTGAGCATTGAAATTTCATGGCATTGCTTTTCCAGTGCTGTGGTTTTCTAAAACAAAATTGTTAACTGTTTGGGGGGTGCAGTCACAGGAGAGAAGGATGTGCAGAAGCACGAGGCTTTCCTACAAGAACACCAGGGAGAGAAAGCTGCTGTTCCTGTAAAACTGCCACAAACAGTGCTAATTAATACACTGATTTTACAAGTGATGTAGGGGACTTATATAGACAGAATTAATTATTAAGATCTCTGTCTTCAAAACACTGTTTTGGAGGTGCTTTGCATGATTATAATATGAACCTGCCCGACAAAGAAGTCGCAGATCTAAGATCACATTCAGACAAGAGTCTTGTACTTTATCAACAGTTTGAAGATGAATGTATGCACACATCTGGCAAAATTAGGGAGCCTGGTTCTGAGAGATGTTGTCAGGATCAAAGCCTGGGGAGTGTGACATAGTCACTGAAGTGAACACGCTTCAGGGGAAAGTAAGACTTTACTAAGTCAGTGACAATATCTGGGACTGCTTCCTCGCTTTCTAGTTTTTAAAGTATAAAGTTTTTTGATAGTTCTATGAACTTTACAGTGTCATTTTCATCAGAAGGCAGAGAGGGGCGGAATAAACAAATCCCGCTGTGATTATGCTGGAACTGCACTCTCTTGGTGCTGGATTTACTCCTAAACTACCTGCAATAATCTGCAGTAGCTCTTCCATAGTGAGCTAGGTTTGGGGGGGAATTTTTATTTTTCCAGATATCTAATTAAGGTTCACACTTCAAGGACCTATTTTAGAATTATACCAAAAATCAGACCTCGCAGCATATAAAGGTTCATAACAGACCAAAGGCCATATTGTTATTTCTAATGCTGGTTTTATTCTTAGCCCTGCATAGTGATGCTCCTCATGTCTGGAGCTCAGATAAAAATGAGATATTGATGACTTTCAGACTCCAAAACTCTTTTGCTTGTCTAGAATGCAATTATATAAGTGGCAGTAAGTGATGCCTGAATGAGATTAATATAGGTTGTTTTGCTCGTCATTGCTACAGGTAGGAATGAGAAGATCTAGGGAATTACTATTGAAAAAATTAAGCAATTAAGGTGAGTAGTAAAAAGTGGAGACTGACTGGGTTTTTTTCTTTAACTTCATGAAAATCTGAAGAAATGAGTAGCTGCATTATATAAGCCATCAGATGTGATGATGCATTACATATATAATTCTTATTGCATTTAAGAGTAGCTTCAAAAGATCTAGTGCTCCATCTCAATCTGATTTTAAGCAAATGGAGAATATTTAATTATTCAAATCCCTCTTTACAGCCTAAATGTTTACATCCATATAAATTAGTAAAATTAAAAACAGAATTTTTGCAATTTGAAAGAAATTTAGTCTACCAAATAACAATATTGTACAAGTAGATGCTCAGCCTTCACTGATAGGGTTATGTCTCTGTACTGGTTAGATTTGGGGCAGAATCTGTTCACCTTACATCTCTATAAATTGACAGTGATTTCATTAGTGTCACTATACTTAATCTGTGTAATTCAAGTAAGAATTGAGACCCTGGAGGTTGAAAAGCACAATGTTAAATTGCAATAACTGTGAAGCCAATCACTATAATTTCCCTTAGGTTTCATGGGTAGTGAAGTATCTGGATACCAGGATAAACTTTGAATTACTGGGGGAATATAAATTCTGGGAGTTGAGATGGAGAACTCAGCTTTCTGAGAAGGAATGTTTGTTTGGGGGATTTTTTGTTTGGTTGGTTTTTCTACCACAGAAAGTGAAAGGATTGCATTTATTACATTGCAGTTCATAGAATCACAGAATTGTTTGGGTTGGAAGGGACCTTAAAGATCATCTAGCTCCTACACCCCTGCCAGAGGAAGAGACATCTTCCACTAGATCAGATTGTTCCAAGTCCCATCCAACCTGGCCTTGAACACTTCCAGGGAGGGGGCATCCACAACTCCTCTAGGCAACCCGTGTCAGTGTCTCAACACCCCCACAGTAAAGAATTTCCTCTTATTATATAATCTCTGTCAGTTTGAAGCCATTCCCCCTTGTCCTATCACTTCATGCCCTTGTAAAAAGTCCCCCTTCAGCTCTCTTGCAGATCCCCTTCAGGTATTGGAAGGTGCTCTGATGTCTCCCTGGAGTCTTCTCTTCTCTAGACTTAAGAACTTCAACTTTCTCAGCCTGTCTTTACAGGAGGGGTGCGCCAGCCCTGTGATCATCTTCATGACCTCCTCTGAACTTGCTCCCACAGATCCAACGTGAGGCATGTCCTTCTTGTGGGGCCCAGACCCCACAGGAGTCAAGGGGCAGAATCACCTTCCTTGACCTGCTGGCCACGTTTCTCTTAATGCAGCTCAGGACATGATTGGCTCTCTGGGCTGTGAGTGCACATTGTTGGGTCATGTTGAGTTTCTTGTCAACCAACACCCTCAAGTCCTTCACCTTGGCGCTGCTCTCAATCCATTCTCCACCAAGCCTGTATTTGAGCTTAGGATCATCCCAACCCAGGTGCAGGACCTTGCACTTGGCCTTACTGAACTGCATGGGGTTTACACAGTTCCACCACTCAAGCCTTTCCAGGTCCCTCTATGGACCTTCCCTTCCCTTCAGCTGATCAACCTCAACAAACGGTTTGATGGTGTGGACAAACTTGCTGAGGCTCCACTCAATCCCACTGTCTGTGGTACTGACAAAGATGTTAAAGTGTGCCCACTGATGTGTGATAGCCCATTTACGGCAAAATAAACCACATCAGATGAAAAAGACTTGCTTCTTTCTTGAAAGTGTAATATTAAAACCTATAGGACTTATATAAATCCATTGAATTTCATTGTAGAAGCATCACTTGCTTGAAAAGTTACCTAAACTGACACTAACAGTGCACTGGGAAATGAAGCAACAGAGCAAAATTCTGATCTTATTTATACTGATATAATTATAATAAGTTTGTAGGTACTTTGGTCTTTAAGGTGATCCTTGTGGATGAGAAGGGCCAGTGGGGGCTACAATAATAAAACTAATATATCAAAGAAAATCACTGACATTGGTTTAAATCTGCGTTATGGGTAACAGTAAAGCTGATCAACACATAAAGCATCCATAACACATTTTTCTCAGGAGTTTGTTCACATAATACACACACGAGTGGGGGAATGAGAAGGGTGATTATCTTCTACATTAAAGCCTTTTTAATGTCTCTCAGGAATATAAAGCAGCTGTAGGAAAGAATTTACACCTATATTCAGTTCCCTGCACACCATGTCTGGAATGTAGAGAAGATATGTATGTGAGTGGGAACAATGCCCATATATCATATATTTCAGTGCCAAAAGAGTTCTCTGCTTTGCAGTGCTCATAGGAGAGCTTGAGCACAGGACTTCGCCCATGTGGCCCCCAAATTGTGCTGGTGCCCTTTCTAGGAGTGGGTTTATTCAAGGCAACATGAAACACAGTCTAGTAACCTTGTCCCTTCTGCAAATGGAGGAGGGACAGTGGCCTCTCTTACTCTGCAAAGAAAAGTCTGGGTTGTTGAGTTACCAGCTGCTCCTGCTTCAGGTACATCTGAGGATGCTGCGAGGGAAGGATTCAGATTGGGACCAGGCAATGTAGATCAGGCAAAATGTCCACTGTGAACACATGTATGCTGTGTAGGGCCACTGGTGTCACTGACACTGGTTTGCCTGCTGGAAGTCTATGGACAATCCCATTAAGTGTGTTGCAAAGAAAAAGTTCAGTGTATGTCTGCAGTTCTTCTACCCAGTGCAGCATTCTGATAGCCATTTCATCCTTAATTTCTCCAGTGTCAATAAAGCTGTTGTTTCTCCTTTACTAAAACTTAAAAAGTAAAAAAAAATCCCTTTTTTAAGTGTGGCAACTGTGCTGCACACAGTTCCTGTGAAACTTTTGAAATGCCCAGTATTTCAGAAGTATCCACTAATTAGGGCTGCCCAATTGGGCCTCATTTTTCAGATCTTCTGAGGGATTGATGCTTTCATTGATCTTTAACAGGAGTGGACAGTCAGAGCATCTGAAAATCTGTGAGGCAGGCAGATGAATGTTGATGAACCAGAGGGAGAGTGTGGAATGAAAATGCTTTGTTTGATATTGCTAATTGTTATGTTTTGGCAATTAAGTATTTTTTGAAGCAAGTGACTGATTTGGTGAGAGATGAAAAGGGATTAAGTGTGACCCACTGAAACTCATTTCTAGCCCTAGCTGCTTATTATGAAATTAGTTTTTGTTTCAGAGTAAAACACACAGACAGACTTGGTGGTATGGAAACTATCAATTAGCTGAATATACAGAGAAGTCCCTTTCTGTAAGATGTCATCTTATGTGACAGCTTTCTAAATATACTCTTTTGAATGTTTTAATTATTTGATGATGATTTTAAAGTAGCAGTGATAAGGAAAATAAATAGATTTTAATGGAAAACAACTGAAAATACTTGTTTATTCTTTTATTCCCACAAAATATATTCAGAACAAATTCTTATGGCCATTTTAAAATACGGCTGCTGGTTTGGTCAAGGAGAATATAACCCTCTGTCAAGAACTATTTGATACTGTTATCATGAAATATTGATTTTAGTGCCTTTGTGTTAAAATAGTAATAATACCATGTTGTTTGCTTCATTTTTTCCCCCAGATGAGGAGCAATTCCTCTGAGGTTAGGTGGTAGACACAGACTCCAGCAGGAAGGGTTTGTGTTACTGTGATTATCAGATACACGGACACTTTATAGAATGAATATAAGAAGACTGTAGTATTTTGGGCACCTTCAGTTCAGACCTTTTCTGCACTAAATGTCTAGTTGAAATGCAATTTGACGTACCTCCAAAGATCTGGGACCTAATTTTCCACACAAAACAAAAATCAATGAAAAAAATCAGATCTTACAAACCATGTACCTTAAAGGAATGACAGGGTTTCCCAAAAAATTAAATCACTTCATAAAACACACTAGGAGGAAAACAAAGACGTAGGATCCCAAACATTTTGGATGTGTTTTTAGGAACATGAATGGATTTTATAAAGGGTTCAGCAAGCCTGGTGTAACTCCTTCCAAAAGGCTGAACCGTGGCCATCCTGGAGTCCACAGCCAGTCACCAGCACCATCTCTGTGGCTTTGTAGATGACCTTTCTTTGTAGCTTCAGCTCTTGATGCAGAGAGGTATAGAGGAAGAGGGCATACAAAAGGAAGGAAGAAAAAAGAAAAAAACTAAAAAAGAGTGGAAGAGAACAGGGCTCTTAACACTACAGCTTGATTTGATGTTTTGCCTGAATCTTCACAAGTGTAAATATTTGACTGCAGTTTTGTTGCTTGTTTTATTCCCCTTCAGGTAGAGTATTTGTTTACATAGCATAACATTTCCTCCTTCCTCTCTTCTATTCTTTCACTTCACGAGTACAAATCTGCAGCTTTTTTGGCAAGGATTTAAAAATAACATTAAAAATGAGTGTGAACACTGAACTTCACCTTGAAATTGTATAAATCTCTCTCTTTTTACTAAAGGCTCCCATAGGAAGGGACATTTGAATTTTGGCTCATTTGTTTCCAGCCTCATCCCAGCCAGAGTCCAAATGGACCGGGAAAGCTTGGTGAACAAAACCATTAGACTTTTAACACGAGCATCCAAATTTCAAATTCTTGCTCAGTTGAGACCTTCCTTAACAAGTGAAGGGCAATTTGCGAACTAATTCTAGAAATCTTACTTGACTACTATCTACTTCATTAATCTGAACGAATACTGGGAGTATACATACCAGAATACTGTCTTCTTTTACATGAGAAAAATAGTAAGCACAAAGTCCTATTCCCAAGAAAGAAAACAAACACATGGTTATACCCCTACTTCTAGGAATCACATTTATTATTTACTATTTCATTCAGGCATCGTTGCCTCCAGCATGTGCTGTTATATGTGCATTGTGGTGGGATTGTTCAGGTTCAGGGGAGCTTACCTTCTTGTTGGAAGTTCTTTGGAAAAATAAGAGGTGGACTCTACCACGGATTTCTCTTTATGTTGTTTTTTTAGGGAGCAGCAACAAACAACTAAGCATATGTCCTTTCAGACATGTAGATATAGAGACATTTTGTTAGAAAGCTTATCAGGTGCTGTATGACAGTTGCTTTTAATGCCATTAAAGAAAAAAAAAATAATTCAGCTTTAAAAATCCATAAACAAAATCATGTTTTTCATCTGGCAGTTTCATATTCCTTTCCGGGATCTTAGACAACAAAATAGTCACAGAGAAGATTTAACACTGCAGCATCTCTGGCATTAAAAATCTCCCTCTTTTGAGTGACTTTACTGAAGTGAAGTATATAGCTGTAAGATTTAGGAGTAGCTTAATTTAAGAATATTGAAACCTGATGATTGAGTGAAACAGCTTTTCCTAACGAGTACCTTGCTCCCAAGGTAGAGAAGATGACTTGCAATTTTTTTTCTTAATGAAAACGGAATAGGAAGGAATTAGGTTTCATAGGACTGTTTCAGAAGGGCTAATGCAAGAAGCAAATCAGTAATGAAAGTACAGATATTTTTTTTTGTCGTGTAAGGGGAAGTTACTGAACCTGTAATGACTGACAAGGGCGGATTTTCACATTACTAACAATTTTCACTGTATTTTTTATTATGAAATTATTTGACACTTAAATACCTTAATAAAATTGTCAGGTTTAAAATACCAGCATGGGAAAGTGTGGAAGGTATCATGCTGTTATACATGCCATTTTCCATAGAAGGTTTAGTCATATTTATTTTGATTTATGAGTTAGAAAAAAGCATCCTTTCTAGAAAAATGTGCAAACACCTCACTCTTAGTTGTTCGTACTCGTGGGATCTCCAGGACAGAAGGTACCAGCAAGGTTAATGACTTTTTTGTCTTAAATTGGCCATATTGTTTGATTTTGTAGTATATGAATCATACCACAAATGATTCAAGTCTGTAATATTCTTTTAAATCACACAAGACAGGCAAAAACTACTCATTTGGCCGGAAGCAGATAAAATAGTACAGTAGAGCAATTGAAATAAACGGAAATTATTTGGAGATGGATTTTCTGGCACCCAAAAATATTTCCTTGATCTTAACTCTAGATGTTCTGAATGCTATTAGGAACTTTTAAGCTATATTTGGCTTTGTGTCCATATGGTTAACTATATATGAAACACTCTTCTGTCTGTGGAAAAAGGAATTATTGAAAAACAGATTTGATGTCTGCTTGGGTTTTCATACTAAACTAGTCCTTTGGGAATGTCATTCTCCCTTCACTTCAGCCATCTCAGTCTTTGGGGTTGACTTCATACTATTTGAAGAACTGAATCCAACTTCTCTAATACTGACATACTCAACACTATGTGGTCTTATATAAGTGCTGCCTGGAAAGCAGTGTATAGCTAGACTGAAATATGGACAGTGTGGGTTCCCATTAGCTGAAATACCTAAAGAATTTTTTATATTTAGAATTTTATTCACTTACTTATGCTTAATAGACCTCCACTTTAAGTTAGGGAAAATTGGTTTCATTTTCTCTTGCTACCATTAATAGCTATTAGAGTTGAAAATAAGGCTTTAAACATATCATTAAAGTACACTTAAGTAACTTGCAATTGACAATTAACTCAGCATGGTAATACATTATCATAACATTTTCGTTTGATAGTTTTGTCTCTTATAAGATAAGAGGAAAGGCAAAGAATGGTTTTGTAAGACTCATGATGAATTTTTTCTTTATTTTAATAATTTATATTCTGTGTATTTTGTCAGTGAAATGTGTTCCACCATATATGTTCAGAAAACATTTATTTGGTGTGTCAGAAAGACAGAGAATGGTTTATGTTGGAGAGCATCTTAAAGTTCACCTAGTTCCAACCCTCCTGTCATGGGCAAGGAGACCTTCCACTAGACCAGGTTGTTCAAAGCCAATTTGATGGTAGGCAATTGTAACAGACTGTGTTGATGGGGTGTCTGGGTTTTGTTGCTTTGTTTCTGTGAGTACAGTGTTCAAGTGAGATGGATACAGAAGAAAATTTGCTGCACGCTTCATGGATCTTAAAGTTTGGGAGATTACCTCAGTGACCAAAGGAAGATACAGGCAGAATTCAGATCCACACTCAAGCATGTTTGGCTCTCAGGTTTTATTAAAACCCTCTTCAGCAGAAGGCATAATTTGTTCTAGGCAAAAAATCTGATTACCAACATCTCAGCATAATATATCATGTGTTTTCCCCTTCAAGACAATAGTAAAATACACTTAAACTGCACTTAAACTGAGAGCACTGTTTGTGCTGTCTTTTAAAGCATGAAGTTGATGGTGAGCATGTGAGCCTGCAGCTCCTCTGCACGGAGACCAGGGGCCTCCCAAAGCCAAGCTGGAATGTTACTGTGACAGTAGAAACATCAGTGACACCCTCTGCTCCTTGTGGAGCCAGTGGGCATTGACCTTATCTTGTCAAAGCTTGTAAAAAACAATGTGGGCAACACTGGCTTTGTGAAGAGTGGACACATTTATCTAGGACGTTTCACCACATTACCACAGAGTCACTTGCAGAAGTGTAGCTAAAATAGCTGCTGTGTGGTAAGTTTTTTGCAGTGAAGCTAGAACTGCAACAAAGGCAGCAGCAGTCCTAAAGAGTGTTTTTCAAAATGCTCTAAAAGCAAACCAAATAGTGCCAGGCATGCAAAATCCCATCAGTTCTGTGCCTCAGATCTCCCCTCCTGCTTTCTTGTAAATCCACTCTTGAACATATTGGTTTGAAAATTGCACCTCTTAGGGCTCTGTAGCCTGGCAGTCTGAGCAGTTTGTTTGATTTTGAACACTTTCACCATGCTTAAGTCTGCAAAACTTAAAGAAATCAACTGTTTGCACATATTCTCCTGAAGGTGATGGTAGCACAGCATCCAAGCATAGTGTTTCCTAGCTCACTCTCCTCTCTTTTCTCCTCAATCATTTCTTGAAAATTCCTTCATAATAACCTTATCCAAACCATAAATATGAAAGTCAAATAAGCCCAAAGGAGATTTATCTTCCTCTGACTCGGCACTCCTTTTATGATTAATAATGACATTGATTCCTTTGGAAATGAAACAAAAATTAATTTAAAGGTTCTGATTGGTTTTAGTATTAGGTAAACTTAACATATCGAATGAGCGTAAAACAATTATCAGTCTTATTAACAAAATTAGCTACAGCAAATTTACCAGAAGGAAGCTGTTGCTATTTAGCTCCCTAATTATGTCACTATTCTTTGTGACCAAGTGATATAATGAAAATAATTTGATCTACTGGTGCTGCATAGAGAATTTTCTAGGAGCAGCTGAATATCATAATCTGTTTTGAACGTATGTTTTTGTACTCTTCTTCTGCTTCAGAAAGTAGAGGTCAAGGGCTTCAAAGAACTTTGGAGTGAAGTGAACTTGAACTGTGCTGGGCAGAATATGGAATAGGTTCTTTTACTATTATGAAATGTTAGATAACCCTTTCCTTGAGGCCAGAACCCTTTGACTTCTTCAAGTGATTTATGGAGTGTGAATTTCAGACTCTGGAAAAGCATAAGTTGTCTTTTATCCTGTCTGGCACTAAGGCCAAGGATTGGATTTTCCATGCTGTGCTGTTGCCTGCCTATTTCCTTGTACTGTGCCTCAATCCAGGCACATAAATTTGGCAAGTTTTTATTTCCAGCCCTGACAGCTGATAAAGCAGAGAGCAGTTGGATGCCTTCTAGCCATAGGCGTTTCAGCCCAGAGGGACAGTCACCTGGCCCAACTTTGAAGGCTACCCAAGCATTGGTGATACATAGAAGTTAATTTTTGGATGCCAGCTTTCATTTATTCTGTGTGAGTATCCTCTGCTCGTGTGTTAGCAGTGTAGTGGGGTAGAAGCAATGAGAGCTGACGAAGCCAAGAAATTGTATATGGTCTTGGAAAACTTCTTGCAAAATGTCTCTGTTGGCAATGCTAACAATTTCTACACCAGCAAGCATTTAAATGGTGGGGTTTCAGAGCATTTCTGTCCTACCAAATCTGTTCACTCTCCTTGGCTTCATCCTGACTTGGTCTGGATATGACCCCTCACTGAGTGTGTGTTCTCATTTCTTCCTTCCACCACCATCTGCCTTTCCTGGATTGCCATCACTGGGCAACTTGGGTTCAGGCACATTTTCTAGCACCATACCTGTAACAGTCCCTGGGAAACGGTACCATTTGTAAGTAGGATCTTTCCCTCTCTCCCTCCCAGTGTAGCTTTATGAACTGGAAATAAGGAGATGAAGACACTTTAGTACAGTAAGAAATCTGCAGCGAGTGATCTGCATATTGTAAAAATGCCTTAGATTGCAACAATGAACTCAAATATGATCAACTCCAATATTTAACTACACAGAAGTGAATAGGAAAGCTCCTGCAGAATAGAAACCTCTCAAGTACATCCCCTGGCTGCTTGCTTAATGCTTATGAAGATGCTCTGAACTACACAACTTGTTTTCTTGCCTACGCTCCAACTTTACATCTTTATGGTTTATGTCCTCTGGGAAACATTTTTATTTTTGTTTCATTATTTAAAGCAAACCTCATACTAATGATGGGGCTGCTGTGCATTAAAGCACTGCGCTACCAATCCACATCAGCACACATCTTTTGGTGAGGATTTTTGCATAATTTATATCCAAAGGAGAGTATACTGACACAAAATTGAGGATTTCACCATGTTTACTGCTGCCTCTGATAATTAGATCATTTCATACTAAAACTACTAAGCAAGTGTAGCAAGGTGGGATTCTGAGTAATTGTTAAATTTACAGTGTTTTCTTAAATGATCAAACATGAAGAGCCTGAAAAATGTTTTGTAGCCTGTTCTTTATATAGCATAACCAGAAAACATGGATGTTTTAAATAAGATATTTGGGTGCCATCAGATGGACCAGTGCAAGAACTGGCAGGCAAAAATCATCTCCAAATCACAGGATTTGCCCAATCATCCCCACATGGGGATAAAGCTTCCTATGGTATTTCTTGAAAGAATCATGTTAGGCCCCAAAAGAAGTTCAAAATACCCCGATTTTTTGACAGCTTCAAGGCTTCTAAATATGACTGGTATTTTCCATCAGTCACTCGCTCTTGTGGCTCCTTCTCACTTTCCTGTTCTGCCATCTGATATCTGACACCTCAGCTGAAGGGGACACTTAGAGTGGTCCCATCCCTCTTCTGTCAGCACTGAAGGGTTTGGGTGACAGAATGTGATCCTTTGTTTCATTTGTATTTTGTTTTCTAATTGGCTTCTGTAGCTGGAGGTGTGGAGATGGACAGTTAAGCCAAGCAAAAACCTGTTTTCACAGGTTGGGAAGGGTTGGGCTGGATCAAACTGCATGCAATTCTGTCAGGCTGTTTTGAGAAGAGAGGTGGTTGCTGACCTCTGCCTCAGGCGAGACTTTAAATTATTAAGCCTTACAGATCAGAGGTGAGAAAGAGGTTGCTATACGATCAAAGCATTAAGTTTGGGTGCTCCTTGAGACATTCCAGGGAGTTCTTTTGATTTCCTGATGTGACTAGTTTCTTTCCTCAATAGGACAATATCTATTCTTATTTTTGCAGCTTTTACGGCATCTCACCTCGTTTACCTTCAGATATTCTGAAGTGACATGTGAGGATGGTGAACTCTTGTCCCCTCTTAGATGGGAATATGTGTTGGGTCATCCCAGAGATGACAAGACATCTTCCTGTTTAGTTTAAGATGCTTTTTCTGAAAGGTGGTTGTTCAGTAACTGGTGCACACTACACAGTTCAGAAAAGGCATCCAAAATTAAGCCATCTGTAGTATATACTAATGATTATCCATCTCTTACTGTCATCAGAGCATGGAGACTGTAAGACAAGCCATGACTCGTGTTTTGTGGAGGCTCAATACAAGTTTCCCCATTTGCACCCTTTGCTAGGAAAACACAAACAGTTACTCCCAAAATCCAGATTCTGTTGGGCTGCATCTTCTTTAAGTAAGAGCTTCTTTAAGTCATACTTCAGATTTAACATAAAGATTCCTTTTTACAAATCCAGTTTTCCAGGCCCTGATGTGAAGTGATTAACAAAGTTCCTGCATATGTTACTCNTCCCTGATGTGAAGTGATTAAGAATAACAAAGTTCCTGCATATGTTACTCCTGCACTTCGTTTCCTCAGTCATATCTATGAGTGAAAAGCATTAAAACGCCAAAAATACATAGCATTTCTGAAGTTGATTGTTATTAATATTGTTCTGTTTGGGGTGTTTTAGTTATAAACCTTTTTGAAGTGCCTAGCAAACAGTGAGAGGACCAGCTTTGGAGGGGGGAGACAACTTTGAAATCCACAGAGCAGAAGCTTTAATCTCCAGTTGTGACTGACATCAAACAAAAGTGCAAAAACTCCCTTTGTTCTTGAGCACAAAGGGTGTGTTTGTTGTTTGTTCAGGGTAAGTGAAAGGCCCCCGTGAAGTCCCACTGAAGATGTTTAATGAATCTGGCAGCCTCCAAGCTGTCTCTTCTACAGAGTAATCCTAACGACAGACCCATCACACATAATTTAACAGAGTGTGACACGACAATCTCTGCTCAGGAGAGACTTCGGAGAGGGAATACTTTTATTACTCAACAGCACAAACCCCTTAGGGTTGGTGCTGTGGAGCAGAGCTCTTGATGGTGGTGGTCACACTTTCGTCTCTGAATTGAGGAGTTTTACGTGCTCAGGTATTGCTTATTAAGCTTCTTTGAACTCACAGTTAAAATCAAATGAATTATACTCTCTCTAGTGCAGGGAGGCTGGGACTTTGGCAGTCTCAGCTTCTAGTAGAAGTCAAAGTCAAGAATATCTAAGAAAGGAGGCTTGTTACCAAAATCAGGTCAAACAGGGACATGGGTATTAGGGAAGGAAGGGAGAAATCGTATCAGAAGTGTAACAATAATGGAAAAGACTATAAAAAAACAAATGAGTGGACATTCTTAGGCATCATGTCCATTAATGCTTACCATATACAAGTCTTCTTTTATCAGTGTGTCCTACTTGATGGTCTTTGGATGACTATAACAGGAATAACCATGGTGTGTGTCTTTAACTTTCCCTGTCCTTTCTATGATCTAATGTTTATAGCCTTGGTATTGTAGCAGTTGGGCTGTTTATTGCTAGGTCTCATGTTTTGTTGTCAGGATAAGTATATTCTGTGTGTCTGGGAGCATGTGGAGTAGCTGGTGTGTGCCTTTATGGTCTGGGCGTGTATTGCCCATGAATGGGACAGAGGGGGCTTAAATCCTCCCTAGACTTGAGTGCTCGGGTGAGTGCATTCATCTCTCAGCAAAATCTGTTTTCAGCTCTGCCTCATCCCGCATGTGTAAATATGGGCGATCTACTTCACTTTTCTGTGTCGATGTTTCTTCCATAAAATGGGCATAACCTTGTTTACCTACTTTGGGATAAACAATGGAGTGGAGTGTGACAACTCACTGCAGCAAAGCCTATGAAGAAGAAACCACCGTTCTCTTGCAGAAAACCACGTTCAGAGTTCTATTTTTCCCTAGGTTTTTCATGACATCCATCAAATTTTATCCCCACTGCTGGATGTAAATGCAAAATGCATTTGTACTGTCGATGTCAGCCACTCCAGGGACTGCTGAAGGGCTAAGCACTACCTGCTGCTGTGTTTGATCCCCATGCCAATTGCCAACCAGAGCCCCAGCAAGCCATCACACACCAGGTCTGATGACTGGGATTCAAACTTAGTGCCAAAACAACCCTGACACCCTGGAGCACACTATACAGTCCCTTTGTAAGAGCTTTTCTGTCTGGTATCACTGTTTGAAATATTCCTTGTTCTTTCTTGAATTGAATATTGTAGGATCTATTGAAAATAGCAATCCCTGTTTCCCTCCCTTCTTCCCCCCACCCCTTATCAAATCATACGTCCAAAATCAAGTGCCTGTGTACTTTGCTGACAAGCACAAGGGGATTAGGGAGTGATGGGTTTAACAAAACTGGCTCAAGGTTTTGTAAAATGCATCTTGGAGCCTGAGCTCTGAACGAGCCATAAAATTCCTCCCATGAGGTACACGTGAGGTTTCTGCAAGACTGGATCAGAACTTAATAATGCTTTTTTTAGGTTATTTTTTTCTTGTTTTCTAAAAGATGCCACAAAACCATCTGATTTTTTAAGATGCTGTAAGACTTACAATGACTTCATGTAACCATTGTGTAAAAAATCACGAATGTGTTTTACCACCAGCAAAAAGAACTGATTTCTGGGCTGCATGCAAACCATTTGGGGCAATTAGCATGTAATTTAATTTGCATTAATCAGCACAAGGTCAGCAAGAAATTAACTTTGGGTGTAGATTTTACATATAACAGCATATGAGAATAAGGGAGGAACTGTTTTTACAGGGTGTTAATTTGGAGTTAAGTGCATTCAGCAAGTTTGGCAGGGCTCGGCCTTGCAGGAGAAAGATGAATGATGCGGATTTGGGAGCATTGAAAGAACAAAATGATGTGGCAATTTACCAAGCATTTAATGTTGCAATATATAAACACTTAACAGACTTCTTGGCAGTTGTAAAGATCGGAGTGCAGGTTTTGCTGAAGCATTGAGCACATTGCTAACACTGAGGGGCATGTCTGGCTGAACGTGGATGGGGTCCCACAGGACTGCGTGAACTGGCCACGTGTTGCACCAAATGATTCAAGAATATAACCAGATATCCCAAAAGCACAGATCTCCCTTCAGCTCCAGAGTATTGCCTTACTGGGCTCTGAAGTGCAAGGAATTTAGGCAAACTACTCGTTTTCTCATGCACCCCTTCAGCCCTGAAGCCATTCCCCCCACTGCTATTTCATTTCATAAAGTCTCCTGGGGCTCCATGAGCCTTTGATGTGAGCAACATGGTAAATGTTGTGAGAAATCCACTCCTGATGACACAGAAATGGTTTTCAACAAATGTTATCTGAGTATCTGGCTATGGGAAATGAGATGCTCAGAAGTCTGGTGGTGTTTGGCTATGGTAAGGTGGTAGATAAAATGTACACACTGTATGCAGCTGTTCTTATACCTTTTTCTTTGAATGAACAGCATTCATCAGTTGTGTGGCATAGAAGGTGTCCAAAAGTGACTCTCTTTTATTTCCTATTTTTTCTCAGAGGGTGATCTCATGGCACTTTGGAGCTGCCACATGTACATCTGTAGTTCACACACATCTTTGTTACAGCAAATTTAGAAAGAATCGTTCACAGGACTGCACAGCCCATTTTAAAAAAGGATGCCATCGCTAGGTCTGGAGCTGTTGCCTAAATATTCTTCTGGAAATAGGATTTGTGGACAAAGTAGACATGGAGGCCTCTCATCCAGTTATTTATGCTCAAATGAGATGCTGAGGTTGACCCTAGTTCACCCACTTTTCTTGTCTCCACAGAGGGAAATCCATGGTGGGTTGAACTGGAATTGAACTGGAAGTCAAAGGGGATTATTCTCTTGGGCTTCTCTGTTAAGCTTTCAAACTTAAATGTCATTAATCAGAGTAAAGCATGTCTGAAGGAACTGTCTATACAAAGAGTTATGGCATGCAAAATACAGCCACTTTGGGTATCAGAATTAGGATCCAGTTTGTTCACAAACTGGGATCATATCTTTATGAGATATCTTACTTTTGCTTGAGCCTTCCTCCCTCTGTGGCTTGGGATACATTTACATCATCCACTAAAACATGCAAGCTAGTGGACATAGTCTACCTGCCTTGGCAAGAAGCTATTTGTGGGTGGACTTGCCTGACTTTTTATGCTGCTTCCACTGCTTCAGTAAGATCTGAGTATCTTGATGCTCCATCTTGTCAAGATATCCTTAAGTGTTTTAAGCAGTGTTTTCCCTAGTTAGCTCACTACAAAAAAAATTGTATGTTTAAGTTGCATGACAGAATAATGAAAGCAAATTTGAACTGAGAATCATAGAATTATATAGGTTGGAAAAGATCATTGAACCCAATCATTAACTCAGTGATGCCAAGCCCATCACTAAACCATGTCCCCAAGTGCCACATCTACACATCTTTTCAAACCCTCCATGGATGGTGGTTCCACCACTTCCCCCTGCACAGCCTGTTCCAATGCTTGACAACCCTTTCCATGAAGAAGTTTTTCCTAATAAAAATCTAAACTTCCCCTGGTGCAACCTGAGCCTTTCCTCTTGTCCCATTGCTTGTTACTTGGGAGAAGAGGATGACCTTCACCTGGCTACAACCTCCTTTCAGACAGTTGCAGAGAATAAGTCATCCCCCGAACCTCGTTTTCTTCAGACTAAATACCACTACTTCCCTCAGTTGCACCTCACAGGACTTAAGCTCCAGACCCTTCCATTCATTCTCTGAAGGGGCTCCAGCACCTCAATGTCATTCTTGTCATGAGGAGCCAAAAAATGAACACAGGATTCAGGGTACAGCCTCACCAGTGCTGAGTACAGGGGAACGATCACTTTCCCAGTCCTGCTGGACACGTTATTCTTGACACAAGCCAGGATCCTATTGGTCTTCTTGGCCACCTGGTCACACACTGGTTCATGTTAAGCTGCTAACTCCCGCATTCCCAGGTGCTTTTACACTGGGCACCTTTCCAGCCACTGTCCCCAGCCTGTAAGCACTGCAGGGAGTTGTTGTGACCCAAGGGTAGGACCTGGCACTTTGCCTTGTTGAATCTCATACAATTGGCCTCAACCCACAGATTCAGCCTGTCCAGGCTCTGCAGAGCTTTCCTACCCTGCAGCAGATCAGCACTCCTGCCCAATTCAGTGTCATCTGTGAACTTACTGAGAGTGCACTCAATCCCCTCGCAATGATCTTTGATAAAGATACGTTTTTCTTCAAAAATTTGTGCTCTGACATTTTAAGGGATTCCTTAGCTTAGAATCTCAGTTTGGGCAAAATTTTCATCAAAGGTTTTGAAATGCATCGATTTTCTGGGTGTTTTCACAGAGTTTGATTTATTTCTTCCTCCCCACAAATCAACATCCTAGCTCTGAATTACTGGCCTTACAAAACTCTATGAATTTGGGTACTTAGAGTCACCAAAAATCACTAGTCATTTTTTAAAATCTTGCACAAAACCGTCAAGTGTCGGATGACATGAGAAAGGTCAAAGAAAAATGTGTTGTAAATCTAACTGAAGATTTATATCCCAGCTCTTTAATTTTAATCAATGCTAATAGATTTTTAAAGACAAAAAAGGAAGAGAAGAAGGAAGAGTATCCTTTGTACAAAAAATGTTAGGTAGAGAGTTTAAAGGTATAAAAAAGTGTGGTGATTTTTTTTGTTCAAATCATGCAATTAAACTAATTAGGGAGGGTACCAGCTGATGAAAAAAGTCTCTGCGCTAATTCAGTTATAATAAAAATTATCTTATAGTTACTACTTTTATTTTTATTGCAACTCTATAGAAACAGATACATTTCCTTCCCTTCAGAGCATTTGTAAACATAAAGTCTGACTATTATCAGATAATGAATCAAAAGTCCTCAACCAGTATTTATAAACAAAGATCACTTCATCTGATTTGAATTATTCAACTTCCAGTTTGTTTCCCTTCCATATAGGACAATGCCATATTACCTACCTCTTCAAGAAACTTGGTGCACGATTCTTCCTGCAAGCCTATATTTCGTGTTGGATAGTGTAGGAGTAGAGTCCACTTATCACATCACATTCATTGCTAAAAGCTCTCTTGATAGATGTATCCACTCATCTAGATGCCAGATCCAAAAAATTAAACTCCTTCCTCTTTTTCACTTGTACATGAGTTTCTGTGGAGCATCACTGTCTCTGGTGAGAGCTTGTTCTTAAATATCCACATTCATCCCCAGTGTTGGATACACTTCATGGATGTGTGAAATGAACCTTCTGTGTAGAGCACCATGAGATCATTTTAAAATAGGTTCAATAGAAATGTTAAATTCTATTTGTAATTTTAGCTTAAGAGGATGAGTAGCCATTAAATTCCCATCTGTAATTATTAACATATTTAATGTTCATTCATAAGTGTTAACACACACAGCTCACACATTTGTATATATTTTTCAAGTTTGCTTTCTTTAGATTGTGCTTCCAAGAAAGCAATGTCCTCGATACCTTACATGACACATCTTAAAGTGATGATTGTGGCATTGCTACAAGTGGAAAATATAGATATTCCTGTTTAGACAGAGCAGGTTCTATTTATGTCTTAAATAGGAATTAAATTAAAGCAGAAAATAAATGGTTCTGTAACCAGATGTGTTTGTTCTCCCTTTGCACCTTCTTTCCTCTCTCTCAGATCTGGTGCTCTGTTGCCTCCTCTGTTACTCTTTGCTCTTTTGATCAGCATTCTCCTCCTTCCCATTAGTTGCAGCCAGATGTTCTAACAATACAGAGATCATTCCAAATAATGTACTTGCTTTGTAGAGTAGCCATGTCTGCAATCACAGTCTGGCCAGTTGTAAGTTGTTTCAAGTGATGTATTGTCTTTAAAAAAAACACTGATGTGCATTTCTGTGTCAGAATTTATGAATTGTACAAGCTGTGATTTTTTTCTCCCTTCCCTGTCGAGGGTGGGAGAAGCACATTCTTTGGGTAAATAGGATGGGATGGTTCCTTCTGGTGCCTCTGTCTTCCAGATGCTGAGATGCAGAGTCAGCGCTGCTGAGTGCTAGAGGGAAGCAGTGCACACCTTTTCTGTCAGAGAGAAGCAGTGGGTACCAGTCATGCTGTAAGCTTTAAATACAAAACTTTTTATTCCCCTGCTGTCCAAGTATTTATCTTCAGCATCTGCACAACATTTTGTACTTCTGTGTTTTCTGTCTGTGTTTTTTAATTTTCATGTTGCTCCCAAGTGAAAAAGGCTAAAAAAGACCTTTTGCATCATGCAAACAATCCAACAATCTGTAAATAATTGCCACGTCCATGACACAGATAGAAAATATAGGCATATAATGTAAAATATATTCCAAAACAGACAAAAAGAGATGGGGCAAATGTTAGACTGATTTTGTTGCCTGCTTAAACAAAAAGAAAAAAAGTGATTTGTTGCATCTTTCCTGCAGAAGCTTCAAAATAATTTTCCTTTTCCTGCACACAAAGATACTGTATGTTTAACACACACAAGGCATACCGAGGCAGCACCTGTCCTGAAGGCAGAGTGGCCTGCGCACGTGCAATTGACTCTAAAGGTGATTGATATAGTTTTACCATTAAATTGTATTAACATACTTAGAGGTCTCTATGTCTTGCGTTTTCATAGCCTGTAGTTGTAAAGAAATTTCTCCGCCATACATATGTGCATAATACAAATAGCAAATGCAGGACTGGTTAATATTACAGGGTTTCTGCTCTCCTGATAAAAGTAGTATCTTAGATGTCAAATTGCTGGAGTTCAGAACCACAATTGATCTCTCACCTGCAACTATCTTAAAGGCGGCATAAACAAAATCAAATAAAAAATCAAATATAAGCAAAACCAAAATCAACAGAGGAAACAGAGACAAAAGTGCGATAATTTGTTCTAGGTAAAAATTAAAAAACAAAATTAATAAGAGCAGAGATAAAGCCTGATGAGATACAGCCTTTTGAGTTACAGCCAATTTCTTGCTATTTGCATTCATCAGTAAAGTGGTCTAGAGTAATCTGGTTCTAGCAATAATATCTGGTCTTGTGTTCCACTATTTCAAATTACACAAAAGCTGCAGGCAATCACTTACTCACTTTTCTAGATTTTAGGAGGAGACACCTAAATGAACTGTCTGCTTTCTCAAAGCATGTTGAAAAGACTCCACATGTTCCACTTCTGAAGCTGAGGCCAATTTCCTTTCTACTTCACACTTTGCATAGGTGTAACATATAGGTCATAGAATCACAGAATGGTTTGAGTTGGAAGAGACCTTAAAAACCATCTCATTCCAGCTCCTCTGCCATGTGTAGGGACACCTTCCAGGTTGCTCAGAGCATCATCCCACTTGGCCTTGAACATTTTCAGGGATGGGGTATCCACAACTCCTCTGGACAACTTGTTCCAGTGCCTCACCACCCCCACTCTAAAGAATTTATTCCTAATACCTAATCTAAACCTGCCCTCTTTCAGTGTAAAGCCATTAACACTCGTCCCACGACTATATGCCCTTGTGACAAGTCCCTCTCCAGCTCTCTTGTAGGCCCCTCCTCAGGTACTGAAGGTGCTCCAAAATCTCCCTGGAGCCTTCTCTTCTCCAGGATGAAATAACTCCAGCTCTCTCAGCCAGTCTTCATAAGAGAGGTGCTCCAGCCATTTGAGCATCCTCATGCCCCTCCTCTGGACTGGTCTGTTTCAGACCGGGCAGTCCTGCCCAGATACAACTTGATTGCTGCAGAGGCAGGTTGCAGCTACCTGGAAGTGCCAGACAGACTCAAAATGTCTGAGCTGCCTTTGCACAGCAGTCACAGGGTGCCCAGGGCGGTGGCAGCGCTTTGGAGCACAGGGACACATGCTGGTGATGCTGAAACAGAAACATGGGAATTCTCACCTTTGCTTTAGGCACGCAGGTGGGATTCGTCTTGCCTAATATATGTATCTAAAAGTTAGGCATCTAATCCCTTTGTAGTCAATGGAGAGACATGGTAATGCTCTTTAGTATAACTAATCTCCCCTCAGCAACAATAGAGAAACCAGAGATGACTAGCTTAGACTAATTGTTCAACTTCAAAGATGGATTTAGCCACCTAAAACAGTAAAAAAGATTAAAGTGTAGCTTTTCACACCTATACAAAACAAATGTGATTTGAGCCTAAATAACTGCACAGAACAGCAGATAACTAACTGACTTAGATTGTAAGTGCCTCTTGTGAGGAGATGACTTATTTTAAATGTTTTTGCAACTCACAATAATACACTGGTTTATACACCTTGTGGTGTTCTGTATTATTGTCACACTGCTCCGGAGTTTATTGGGTTTTTTCATTTTAAAGATGGAGATGTGAGCAAGAGGTTAATTGGCTCGCATGAGATCTGACACAGGGATGCATGGTGAATTGGGGAAATGAATCAAGGCTTTCTATTCCTCTCATGATTGCACTCATGATTTTTAGTCCATTGTCCTGGGCACTTGTCCACCATTTCTCTCTCATGACTTGACATGCTTGACTGGTAGTTTTGCTCTTTTAGATTAGCAAAATGCCACTGTGTTTTGGGTTTCTGAATATTTTTAAAATCCTGTAAGCAAATGTAATGGTCAAAGCGGAGAGCAGAAGACACATTTTTAATGGGTATGAATTTTTTGTTGTTACTGGTTTGCCTTTGAAGTTTTGATCACTTTGCCTGTGTAAATGATTGATATTCCTGTGGCCTTTCAAGGATTTACAGCATCACATAATTAGTTTAGCAAACTCATAGGCCATACGTGAAATGCTTGGGTTTCCATTAAATACAGGGCAATGAAACTATTAAATTTTCACTGTATGTAATTTGTGTGGAACATTCTGCAACATATGCATATCAGTTATGAATCTACAATCAATTTTCATGTTAAATGTGGAATTTAACCTCCACAGCTGGACTTTAATCATGAAAGAAGCCAGATAGCCCTGTGCATCTGGTCTAATCTTCCCTTCAGCCATATTATTTTAAAGGCACTCCTGCTTAGTACATCTTACAATTGAAAAATAATACTCATATTCCCTCTCATCCTCAGCAGCTGTGATCCCTCTGCAGATGTTGTTCTGTCAGACGTTTCATTATGTGTGATAGAAAGCATAGGTCCTTTTTGTCTGTCTCTTTGTTACTGCTTTGTGGATTTTCTTTTTTTTTTTATTTATTCCTTGGGCTGTAGATGAGTCCTTCCATAATACTTCACTTTATTTCCTATTGCTGCTGCTTCTCCTTCTTTCAAGTGCAGAAATGATCAAGAACTTGCAACTGCATGGAGCTGCCCAACAGAAGCCCATTGATTCCTCACCAAAGGGCTCTGTGTGAGACATTCTGCTCCAGCTTGAAAAGAAAGCTTTGTTCCCTCAGCTGGTAGTGTCTTAAGATGCTGATCCTTGCCATATTTTTTGAAAACTGTAGCAGTTTATCAGACTGTTTGACACTTCCCATTCAGCTGTGTATTCTGTAGCATACTCTAGTATTTGCTTCTTCTTATACACCACTCTCACACTTGTGTCTGGAGCAGTTCAGGCACCATGGTGAGTTGTGCTGGGCACGAGTCATTTGGAGGTGAAGGAGGAGGAATCTGGAGTGCTGGTGGCCATGCCTGAAATGGTAGTAATGGATTTAGTATTTGGGGCAGGAGGTATGGGATTTGTCATGTTGGTTATTTTCCTGGCCGCCTTCCATGACTGTTCAGATATTTTTAGCATGAAGCACAAGCTATGTTGTCTCAGTTGACCTTGGAGCATGACATTTTAACATGGAATTGGTTTGACTTTCTAATCATTAAAATGATTTATTATTTTTTATTGCAAGAACAACTAGAATGCTGGTCATGTTTTGCCATTGAAAAGGGAAGAAAATTGAAACCTGTCTTCTCTTGACTTGCAGTCTTTCATGATATCTGTGTTTCCTAACCTACCGCCTCTCTCTCCACATCATTTAAAGTAGATTATGCCCAGGTTTGTTTTTTAATTTGTCTTTTGGTCACTTGAAAAATTCTATATGAGAGTGACTGAAACTAATCCCAAGATCTCACAGTGCTCAATGAAAAGTGTAGAACAAAAGGATCGTTTCTGTTGAAAACAATTTATGGCCTTAATAGAAGTTTACAGCTTCCATCAGAAAGTCAAGATCTTGCTATCAGTGTATTTATACTGGTGATTGTTCTCATCTTTGCTTTCATTCCCAGGCTCAAGTTTACCAAAAAGATTAAGCCCCTAAATGCCAACTTCTGTTAAGGAAATAGCAGCAGTAACACTGCATCAGGATATTGTAGCAATATATTTTGAGGCATTAATATATAAAGTAGGAAAAGAGGTACAGACCAACCAGACATAGACAGAAGTCTGTGAGAGTTGAATTCAGATTTTGAAGTCCAGGTCGATTTTTAGCCTGACTGGGCTTTTTGACTAGTTGTCAATTTTGAACAATTCGTGTTTATTGAGTTTTGCATCTTCTTACGTTAACATGACCTGAGAGGAAATTACAATAATTTTTAAGATGCATTTTACTACCACCGTGGTGCAGAAAAGCCTTTGACTGAAAAGAGCATCAGTCACTTGTTGAGTTTTTTTGTCCGCTAAATAAGCACCTACTCGAATATCTGATGTATATTTGAAAAAAAAAAAGCCAACCATCCTCCTGCCATAAAAGTAACTGCACAGTTTAAAGATTTACACTGCAGAAATTGAAATCAAGACATGAAAATAAACCTCTCTTTGACTACCTTGGCAACTGGGAAGACCACAACCTGCCTCTACAAATCACATGGCAGATCTCTCAAAGAGGGCCAAAGAGTCTGCTTCCCTGAAATCTCTGTCACACTATAGTCCCTTTCATACGTAGGAAGTGAGTAAATCATTGAATAATGCAACATCCTCTCCCATCTGAGAGAACTCTGCCAAAGCCAAGTGTAAGGGTCTGGGTTAAAGCAAACTCAGTTACTTGGTAACCAAGTTGTGTTTCAGAGGGGTTAAAACTAGAGGGATTTTGAACTTGTGTTTTGGGGGGTTAAAATTGCCAAGACAAACTGAAAACTCGAAGAAGATCCCCAGGTTGCCTGCATTAATACTCCCCAGTCTCTCTGATGTGAGCTGGCAGGTCCTATAAAGCCACTCAGCCTTGAACAGGGAAGGGAAGGAGGGAGAGAGCAAGAGCTCCAGCTGCGACTCCAGAGCCCCAGAAAGAGCCTCTAACCCAATTCCCTTAAAGTGCACAAGCCTCACAAGCCACAGCATCTCTTTGCCACTGTATTCACTGAGTTTGCAGGGCAAACAAAAGATCCATATCAACCATACATCCTTCCAGAGGGGGAAAGCCTTCCCTCATTTGCCCATAGATTTTTCCCCCTTTTCTTTCAGTTTTTTTTTTTGTTCTTTTTAAACTGGGCGGGGGGGTAATGTTGCTAATTTTTTTTTACTAGTAATTAAGAGAGCTAACACCAGCTAGGCTAGAGTGAACGCAAACAAGACCCCTATAGGCAGCACAGTGCATTAATGTAAAATATGCCCAGACAACATAACTTGTCAGAGAGGATTATTTCTGCTTAGTGAATCTGCAGGGGCCCCTTTGCTCCACCACTCAGCGTCTGACTAGAGAGAGAAAGAGAGAAAGAGTAGCCATTAGTGAGTAGCTACTGTGGCATTGATGTTTGAGCGCACTTCTGAACTGGCTTTTGTTGAGAATATCGGTGCAGAAAGCATGCGCTGTCCCAAATCCGCTGTTACTATGAGAAATGAGGAGCTGCTTTTAAGGTATGTTGTCTCCTTTGTTTTAACGCGTGCTTTCGAGTTGCCTGGGCCCGCTGCAACTATAACCGTGCTGTGTATTAAGTAGTTTCCCTATTTAAAGGAAAAGACAGGCATTGCTGGGTGCAAGTAGCGTTTTCCACTAGTTCAAATGGCACATTTCATATATGATGACAAATGTACGGAGAGGGCAAAGAGGGGAAAAATAATTTTTTTTTTCTCCAAAACAGAGCTGCTATTTCTTTTATCACCTCCTTTGCAATATTTCTGCCTGCTTCATTATTATGCACTGGGCATGGAATAAGCATGGAAAAAGCTCAGGGAGACTCCATATTAGAGCTAGTGCCCTAAATACCACTTTAATTTTCACTTAGCCTATGTAAATAGTTACTAATGCTCTACCTAGTCTTTACCACTCGAAGATGTTTTAAAAATATCTAAATACTCCTATATGTGGGATTACACATCTATTCTCTAATAATGCTCCCAGGTTTAGCGGGGGGCCAGAATCGACTACTCTTTTCAGAGACACACAACACGCAGACACACGCACACACGCACATATACACAGAATTATGCTAGAATTGGCACCCTGCTTTGAAAAATGTAGTCTTTTGTTTATTTGCTAGCAGACATTGTAGCATTGAATACATCTTTTAATCTGACAATGGGACAGCTGAACAATGGTGCTGTCAAACTAGCTTAATGTATGTCTGGCGATGGGGTGGTTTGGGTTGTTTTGGGTTGGGTTTTTTTTTTCCTTTCCTTTTCTCAGCCCCTTTATTATTTCCCTTAGTCTTTTTGTAGATACGGTAGAATACGAAGTGCGTTGCCTGTTCTGTGGCGGTTGTTTCATTTGATATCTGCTGCTAATAGTGCAGGGAGGGGGAGGTTTGTATCTTACAATTATGGCTATTGCATTAAGTTGAAGATTTATTACTAACCTCTTCTCTAACTGTGGTGAGAAAACTTATTGATTCTGAAAGCTTACAATACTGCTGTCAATTTGGCAAATACATACTTGCCAAATGTGCCCTTGCCTGATTTTATGCCCGATCGTATCAACTTTAACTGCTGTTTTGAAGATACTGTTCCTAATTTTATTTAGGTAATGAAAATGCAATAAAAATGATAAATCAGATCTCGAAGTGGAAGCCCATCTGACTTTCCATTTTTATGATCCAGCTATTAGCATACGTTAGAATTTTTAAGGTCAGACAGAATAATTTACCTGAATAATTTCTATCCCCAAATCAAACAAATTATTCATATTGCATTTCTTAAATTATCTGTCTGTTTAGAGAACCACAGTTTAGCATTAAAACAGTTAAAAATTTTGTGTTTGAATTTGGCAAAATGCTTGTGTACTTTATGCATTGTTAGAAGAAATTGTTACAAAGCTTTTGAAAATTTTTGAGTTACTACTTGGGCAGAAGCTTGTGCCTTAAATAAAATGAATTGTCATCAGTCTGTGGAGTTTCTGAAACTGTTTAAAGTCCTTAAATACTTTACATGCTAAGCAAATTTATTGCTTTTAGTAATAAGTTTAACCATTTTGTGAGAGAAAGATATTTATCAGTGGTTTCTATTATTTGCTTTGATCAATTAATAGTAGAGGTTTCATTCCTTTTTAAAAACTGGATTCTAGTGCATGATTTATATGGATTGAGGGTTCTCATGGACCCCTTAATTAAAACAAAAAGACATTAAGGATTTATCGGTAGCAGTCAGAGCTCTCTAAGCATGTATTTCAATACAAAAATGTTTTATGAGGAGACTGAATACTTGCTATGCTGTTTTGCATTTTTTTTCATTGTATCTTCTTCCCTTGTGTGTTGAGACAGTGTAAATCAATAGCAAAGAGTTTATGTGAACAAAAAGGTAATATCACATAAAATACTGGAGAAGCATAGAGATTATGGATTATCAGGTAGCACTTGGCGTGCTGTGTGTTGTGCATAAACATGAGGAAAGCAAGGATGGTGTTTAATATAATGGGACCACACTGTAATTCACTTCCTTGGAAGAACTTCTTTCGAGACAAACATTAACTCATTCACAACTGCTCTGCTCTGCCAGAACTGAAGCGGGGGAGAGCATGTTTTTACAAAGTTATTTTTTATCAGGTCATGTTCCAGCAGCCTGAGCTTTTTAGCAGCTACTGCCCCTTGTGAGTGGCAATAAAGTGAGTCCCTCACTCTCAGTTACGTGGCAATGCCCTTTTAGTCATTGTCCAGAGCGGGGTGAATGCCACTTCTGTAGGAGCCACCAACAGATACCTGGGCAGCAAAACCAACCTCCACTTTTAAGGACTATTCAATACTAAAACAGTTTCATAAGCGCTCTGCTCACAGGTGAGTTCATACCAAACTTATTGTAGTTTCTATGTCTTCAGATAAAATGTTGCATAAAATACATATACTATGATACTTTGTCTTGGATTGCCAATTACTTTGTTCTTTCCAAGGGTATTTTCTGACACTGCATTCACATCAAAGACTAATTTTTGCATTAGTTTGTGTGAATCTTACTCAAAAAAAAAACAAAAAAAAACCAAA
>WEIV01015507.1:54138-64540 GCA_013390005.1 Calyptomena viridis
CATGCTCTCATGAGATCCCACCTGAAGTACTTTTTCCAAGTCTGGAATCCTCAACAAAGGAAAGACATGGAACTATTGGAGTAAATCCAGAGGAGGACCACAAAAAATGGTCAGTGTAGAACACCTCCTCTATGGAGACAGGATAAGAGAGTTGAGGTTGTTCAGTTTGGAGAAGTGAAGGATCCAGGGAGATGTTAGAGAAGCCTTCCAGCAGCTAAAGTGGGCTTACAGGAAAGATTTTTAGCAGGGTTTGTTGCAATTGGACACGGGATCATGGCTTTATGCTAAAAAAGGATCGATTCAGACTTGACAAAGGTGGTGAAACACTGGAACAGNCAAATATAGGTCTTAACCTGGGATCTGGCTTTCCATGCTTCCATAGGAAATGGGAATGAATTATATTTATTTATTAGCCTGGAGTCTTTGTCTATATAGATATGGATATATACTCTTTTTTTCATATTCAGGAACCTCAATCTTGAACATCAATATTTTATGTTATATCAATATATATATAAACATATTAATAAANGACCTTTAAAGGTCCCTTTCAACCCAAATCATTCTATGATTCTATGATTCTATATGAGATTGCAAACTATACCTTTGGGGCTGAAAAACAAAGGCGAGTGTTCAATTAATATTCATATCTAGAAGTTTTACTGCAAGTGTAGATTGTGCTTGAATACTTAAGAAGTCATTCAGGAGTGAATCAATACTAATTATTGTAATCAGGAGGGTTAATTAGCTGAAGATGCTGCTGATGGAAAGTTCACTGCTTGCAGCCCTGAAAACACCTAAGTTGATGAAATCTGAAAGCTATATGTCTAAGAGGACTTTCTATGGAGAGAAACACTTGGCTTTCCTTTGGCTTTTCAAGACCCAGTTGTTCCAAAGAGGAAACATAGCTTGTACTTTGTATTTTGCATAATATTAATTCAGAGGGTATTAGAAGATGCAACTAAATCTGTTGTGAAGATATTTTATGGTAGGTTCTCAATAAATGCAAGTACCATTTTGGATAACCTGTTCTGTCTCTGCAGCATTCATTTGTAGATTACCATAAATTAATATGGATAATCTTATGCATTTGAAATCTGGTTCCAGCACTGTTATTTGGAACAGTTATTTTAATTTTTTTCTCCATTTGTGTGCAGGCACAGGGACTTTACCCCAAATTACACATGCCCTTTTTCTAATATACAGATATACATCTGTATGCACACACACACGTGTGCATAAGTTTAAACATTTTTCATTGAGGGTGTGTATTTCTATAATCCTGTGCCCTCAAAACTCCCACTCGGTTTCCAACTGCAAAACAGTATTCAGCTATGTATGATTCAGAGGACAGTTATTGAAGAAGTAGTTCATTAAATTTAAGTTAGATGATAAGGAATAAAGACCGAAAAGAAATGACTGAAGAAAATCCTTTCTTTTCCCTTCAATTAAAGAAGTTGTGTTTTTCAAAGTCATCATTACTGAATTCAAACAAAATATAGCTGTATAAAATCTTTCTCACAAGTGAATCGTAAGAAGATTTTATATTTAATACTGAGTGTTTGGAGTCTGTGCTGGTTTGAGGGTTTTTTCCTCCTTTTCCTTAGTTATATCTATTGAGGTTATAACCAAGGCGAATGTCTGGACATTTATTAAAAGAAAAAACCCTACAGAAAACCCCCTCTCAGTCACACACACACAACCCCCCCTAAGTCAAGTGATGCTTTCAGAAGAGAGAAATTCTATTTCAAAACACATCCTTCTTTCCTTTCTAATGACATTAGAGATTATCACGTGCAGCTGCTATTTATCTTTGCAACTGCTTTCCTATGACTGTTTTACTGCTTCCAACACATTTACTTGTATGTCAGCCATAGAAAAGGTAACTGAAAATGGCAGCTGTTGAGAAAGCATGTCGCCATGCCTGGAATGACATGCATTATCGGGGCAGCAGGAGTTGCTGGCTCTACAGCCCATTTCTACTTGACCTGCAGAATGATTGGCTGCCTGGGATGGTGATGAATCACTGGAGTTTATGAAACAAGACTGCTGGCATCCTCACAGAGGAAATAAAAATGGGAATTTTTTTTTCCCTCTAACATTCTTGCTGTGACAAAAAGCTTTTTTTTTTAATGTTTTGTTTTGCTTCTGTGTTATTTCGCCCTGCAGCAAAAGTAAATGTGTCAATTAAAGTCGCTTTAATACTGTTCTTGGCAAGTTAACGATGCACTGAAGGTTAACTATCTTTATTGGATGGAAGTGGGCAGGAATTTTCCCAAATTTTGTGTAAATCTCTATCTGGACTCTAATTTTCTGATCTCTCACTCTGTGAGATAGCATAACTAGTAATCAGCTCAAGCAGGATGTAAAAAGGGTTTTAGCTGTTCTCACGCACAACTTTATTTTCTCTGCTAGTGTAAGGATCAGTGAGCATTCTGTGGACTAATATCTGCCAGATCCATCTTCAGCATTTTTAAACTAATGACTAAAATGACATTTCTGGAAAGCATCAACTCCCAGATTTGCACTCACTTTCTAGGTAGTTCGTGAAATTATACTATGCATTAAGCCCATATTACTGGATTAGGCTGTTATGAGCCTGTGCTTGTAGGAAAGTACTGTAGGGCTGTAAACCTGCCAGTGCATGGACAAGACTGACACAGTGTGGATCACAAGCTGCCCTGTAAAATGCAGCTAAGTAAAAATGATCCTTCTATTTCATTTAAAACACCCAAAATTGTGTTTGGGGGTGGAGAATAGAGAGAATTACTTGCTTGTCTCTCCATATAGCACACTCAGTGGCTGATGTGTTAGCCTGCATCCTTTATTCGGGGAGAATAACCTATTTTTAAGTTAACTCTCTCTGATTCAAAGGAATAAGGTTACCAATAAAAT
The DNA here is from genome assembly GCA_013390005.1 of Calyptomena viridis. Lineage (NCBI taxonomy): Eukaryota > Metazoa > Chordata > Aves > Passeriformes > Eurylaimidae > Calyptomena > Calyptomena viridis. Next base: position 57,034 of record WEIV01015507.1, read on the forward strand.
TGCTCAGGAAGTTTTAAATATGGCACTTATATGAAGATAATACTTTCTGCCATTACATGAGAGAGGGTTTTTTTCAATTCTCATGCTTTGCTGCCCAAGCTTTTTCTCCACTAGTTTGGAAAAGCAATTTGCATGCTCACATAGTCTATTAGACTTTTTCACCTTCCTCCAAATAATTCAGCTGCTGTGGCTGCTGGAGAGGCTGCAACACTCTTGTTATTTAAGGCACAGACTTCCAATGTCCCTATAAGGCTTGTGAAAGAGAGAAGGGCAAACTTTTACCAGTAAGAAGAGTGGCACGGGGAACTGTTGCTTGTGCCCTTTGGTGTGTGAGGGGTAAATGCTGTCCTCGCTCTGGAGTTCCCATGGCAGCAAATCAGCAGGTCATCTTAAAGAGCAGCCTTTGAGGATGTCAGACAACAGTCTGTCACCCAGAGGAAGGTAGAGCAGAGACTTGGAGGAGGGAAAAAAAACTCTAGAAAATCAAAGAGAGGATAGGGAAAATTACAAACAGAGGAGTGAAAAGGAAGGACACCCAAACGTAAATCGTCTGGAAGTTGAACCTTGCACATGTAAATACCTGTGGATGATAGGATAGCTGTGCTATGGAGTGAATTTAAGATTCAAATCCTGCACCTGCACCTGCCCTCCCTGGAAGCTGCAGGTCAGTACCTGAAGAATTGAGAACCTCTAGAAAATGAACAGTGAATTATCAGAAAACTTAACATTTTTAGAGATTCTAAATTCAACTGTACAACCTCTTGATTTCATTTTCCTTCTCTTCTTCCTAAAAAAGATCTTTCTTCTGCTAAACTGCAAGGAAGAAGCTCACTCTGAAGCTTGAGAATTTGCCTGCATCATTTCAGCCCACATTTAATTTTAATGAGAGAGTTATATAACCCCCTTTAAAAATAACAAAACACTAACAGAACTGCATTGGCAACACCAGGTGTTCTGCAGTGCTGCTCCAATGAATCATATGGAGATTTGTCTGTGCACGGCTGATGAACATACATTTAACTCAGTTAACCCCCACCCTTGAATATAGCAATCCAAAGTGACCAAAATTTTTCCTAAAGAGCTTTTCTCACAAAAGAATGCCAGACTAGATGCCTGCCCTAGGAACCTCAAGGATTCAGCATTTTTTCCTTACGAAGTTGTTGTATTAAGGGGTTGGGTTTTTCTTTAAAAGTTGCAGATGAATTATTGTGACCCTTCAAAGTGAAACAACTTATGTTAAATGCTAAGTTAGGTTAAACGTTTCGGTTCAGAAAAGAAAATCAATGTTCCTGTTTGTTGTACTGAGACCCAATTCTCTGAAATTGTTAAGAACAGCACATTTAACAGGCATCTCTGGGAGTAATAAACATGTGACTTCATCAATGTTCCTTTCAGACAGAGAATTTGTGGGAAAAACCAAATCACTGATTTTGAGCTTGTTAAACATCTTGCTTCAGATGCTGTCCCTGATTCTAGGGAGTCCTTCAGCCACTGGTTGCTGGAAGGTGGGAAGGATCACAATGCACTTGGCAATACTCATGCTCTTTTTCTTTGCATGCGTTATCAGAGCTCATGGAGCTCATGGAGTAGATGAATTCTGAAGTCTAACCTATGTGGAAATTCTTACACTGTTCATGTAGGTGGAAAACAACTCAAACCACCAAAACAAGGCATGGTGCAATTTTCTGCACATCTAAATGCTTTACAGTTACTACAGGAGCCTTTTCTTTATGTACTTCATGTCTAATCTTTAATGGATTCTGTCTGTAGGAAAAAATTATGTCAAACAAAGGTAGTTACTTTACATATTTTCAGGATGATTGTTATTTTTGAGGACTGACATGTATGTTAGGCACTTTACGAACAAATGAAAAAAGAGAGTGGTGAAATTTCCTACTTTAAAGATGTCACAATTTGAGTTTAAGGTGGAATCCAATCATTTGCAATGAAGAAAACCAAATCCACGTGGTAGAAGTGAATGAGAAGGGAGGATGGAGGTTAAGCTTATAAGGATCCTGCTGTTAGAAGTGGAGTGCAGTAGGTTAATTCAGATGTTGTAATAAACCCCTCAGCTGTCCTTGTATATTGTTTTTAGAAATAAGTTTACTTTTGGCTTCTTGTCTCTTTTGATGTCCCTTATCCACCTGCTTTCTTTGCTGATGCCACATTAGAACTTCACACCCACCTTTGCCCTTGGCTTTTGGAGTTGGTGCTGCTCTCCAGCATCACCTCCTGATCCAGCCTTTCGCTGTGTTCAGCCCACCCTCAGCATCCACTTCCCTGATCCTGCATCTCTGCCAATCACCAGTCTCTTGAGGAAGGCAAAAATCCTCAGAGAACTCAAATTTATATAAATGAGAGAGATTTTTTTGTCTCCTATTAGTTCTTCCTGTGGGTTTGGATGGCAAAGAGGAAGTTTTTTTATTACAGTGAGCTTTTTTCCCCTGCTCTGTGAAAGCATAAGTGGGGCTATTGCATATTGCAAGGATGGAACAACACAGACAAAAGCACCAGATATGTGATTTCTCCTATCCTAAATCATACGAGATTATACCTTTTCACGTGAAGATACTATAACAGCCAAATCCAAGAACATTAAGTTCCCTCTTCCAGGATTTTTTTGAAAACCATAAATAACATGTCTGCAGGCTAGTAGGAAAACAGGTCTGCCCAGTGCTTGCAGCAGCCCAGTTTCTCTCCTTGGATAGCGGTTGTTGACAGAACCAGTCAGCAGGTGAGAAGATAAGGTAGTTCTTAAAAAAAAATTAAAAAGGACAGAAGGTAAAAACAGTTGATGTCTGTTGCCAAGTCGAGGTAAGACTGGGTTGGCAAAAGCTTCAGTCTTGTGACTATATGCACAAGGCACTAACACAGAGGTAACACCTACAGGTCAATAGTGATGCTCTGGAATAGGACTGTAAATAAACAATAGGACAGCAAGACTTGGTCTTGCAAAGATTTGCTTGTTACTACTTTACTTCAGTACTTGCTAAATATAGTGCTGAGCTCATGAACAGCCCAACTAGAGCAAATGCTACTTAGCAGCTTCTGCTCAGCACTAGCATTGTGCAGGACCTGAGGGTGATGGTTGACTATCCCAAATATCTTCATGCTGTTAACAAAGTAGGGTGTTCCTCCAAATTAAAGGCCTTTCTTAAAAACCCTCCATCCCAGGTGGTGTCTGCCTTGTGCCACAAAATGTTGCCTAATTTTTTTTTCTGAAAGATTGAGTTATTACCCACAAAATGGAACAAAGGCCTTATACCCACAGTGGGATGAAATCACCTCATCAGTGGTATAAAATAGGAAGGGGAAAAAAAAAAGAAGTGAGTGGGAAGTTTTACTATAGCAACCAAGTTTACATAATATCAATGCGCTTCAAGTGAAAGCTCTAGAAATGCTTAATTTGAGGTAGCTTTTCACAGGGCTAATTTTAAATGACGTTTATTTCTTAAAATTACTGATTAGCTACAGTAGCCTACAGAAGTGGAGGGGGTGTGAAAAGCAGCTAAGATTTCAATACTTAAAATTCATTGATCAACTTTAACCAATATTTTAATTTTATTTTTAAAAGAGTTCGGCATACATGCAAGGTATTTCATTTCTCAGAACAAGATGAAAGGAAGACTATTGTGCGTTTGGTTTTGTATATAAAAAATCCTTACTGAAAGGTTAAAATTTCATTATGCAAAACTTTATTCCAAAGTTATACCTAACTGACAAAGATGGTTTTGCTACAAAAATCTTCACAAATGGTAAAATGGTGCCGAATTGCGTCCATTAATTTTGGCCACTCACAGAAATGCAATACTTTTTGCTTTAATGACTTTTACACCATTCTTTAGCTCTGTACAAGTGCTTTCTGCAACTCGTGTTCATGTGCTTTGATTTGCTATGCTTTGCTATGCTTTTTTCTTCTTGCCCCTTCACTTTCCCCCACCCCTCCATGCCCCTCCAGAAGTCTGCTACTAAAAGTTAAGCTGATGGGCTTCCTCTCTTGTAGGCAGGTAGGCTCACCAAAATGCTGTTAAAAATGTCTGCTGTTAGTCACATCACTACTTCCAGGCTCATGATTTTCCTGGAAGGTTATTTCTTTGTGAAAGATAGCAAACACCTCATTTGCATTCACTAACACTAGCTGGACCAGATTCCTTTTCCCCCTTGCATTAGTGGAAGATCCTGAGTGATTCCACTGAAGTCATTTGAGCCAGCTCCAAATTTACACCGCCGACACTGAGCTCTGCTTCTGCTGCCTCTGCTAGAAACTTGCTTTGATGCCAGAGATAAGCTGAATCCCGAGCATGTTCATTGGCTTAGGGGAGAATAAAGCAGAGGATTTGAACTCTCTTCATACTGCCTTGCAGGCTTGGGAGAGAGTGAAGTCATTCAGAAACTTTCCCTTGAAGTAATTCCAACAGTAGCATTTCCTTGGCCCAATACTGGAGGGCAAGTTGATTAGAAGAATGGCAATTAAGGATAGGGTGAGGAGGGGGTCTGGAGAGGGGATGTGTTGTGAGTTCCACACTGGATTTGGCTCTGGGATCTGGAAGGGAAGGGGGTGTCTGCTCCCTTTGACACTTGCTGAATGAAGCTACAGGCGGTGATGTCAGAGTGAGCTCATATGTGCGACAGCAATTCACTGCTCAATCCTGTTCCTCTACAGCTGAACTTTTTGTGGCATTTTTAGGTTTTTTCGAGTTTTTTTTCTCTGAAAAGGTGTTTAGTTTTCAAAGGTTGAGTTGTTTGGAGAAATTGCATGTAGCTCTGTGTTTGAAAAGCCACTTGAATGGTGACTAATCTACAAAGGTGAGGTGGAATTGCTTCATCTGCCCCACTTAGACGTATGGAGAAACTGAGGCACAGAGTAAACGAGGCAGCTGCAGGGGCAAGAAGGGTCTGGGTCTCTGAAATGAGGGGAGGATGGATAGGAGGCAGCATTTGTAGCTGGAATAGGATTAAAGCCTGAGAATTGATGATTCCAAATTCCAGGTTCCTTCCTCAAAACTGCCATATGCTCCACCAGTTGAAGAAGCTTAACGTTGGCAGGCAGTGGTAGCACAGCAATAATGCAGCTCCTCTAAACCACTGTTTAGAGACATTGTCTGATTTATGCTATGAAAATTAATGTCGCTTCACTTGCCACTCTCCATCCCCATTTCCCTCTGTACTGTAGTAACAGACCAAAGCTGCCAGTTTTTCCTTAATTTTTAATAAAGGTTGATATTTTGTGCACACCTACCGGTCAAGAATCTGGCATTAATGTTACAAATAACAGAGCCTGTAAGAGTGTGTGAAACATTCAGGGTTTTTTGTTTCTCACCACTTACCCTCTGCAATCAAGAGTTAATTCATACGTAGCCACTACATAATTTATGTTTAAGAACTAAATTATTCGAATGCAGTTTTTCCCTCTAAGCTCTCCTTGAGTTATATCTCAGTATCTTTTACGGAGAGGGTTTCTTTTTGCATTTGACCCTGTTCCTGCTTCTAACTTTTAAATGGCAAAAGCAAATGTGCTTTGAAAAGTGTGTTACACTGTAGTTGTTAAATAAAGCAATAACCTATGCACTTGTAATGCTTTCTCTATGACCTACTTACATACTACTTCACCCTCCTTATAGTATGATTAAAAGCTGCTTTGAATCCACTATTCCCTCAAGGGATTTGAGGCTAGAATTTAACAAACTGCTGAGAAGGCTTAAGTCAGTAAGAGGGCTTCCCTACAGCTTCTTCCAGCTAATTCACATGTAATTAAAAGGAAAATAAATATTTCAAAAGAACATACGTTTTAATGAAGCATTTTTAAGCACTTACACCTTGCAAAATGGGGCAAATTTATAAAGATCTCTCTATTCCATATGCAGATTTTAAGAAAAATTATTTGTGATCCTCTTCTCCTCCCTCTTTGCATCCTGTGTGAAGTGTGGATTTACTTTTCAGTCAGCAGCAGTGGGACTGTGGTCCTTGAAAGAGGCAGGCTAGTGAGACTGAGGTCCCTTAGACTTAGCGTGTACCAAAAAACTGGTGATGAAGAGGTCCAGATCCAGCTGCACAGGGCAAAGTGGGGGTGGAGGCTTCTTACTTGAAAGAATATCTTCATCCTCACTGAGCTGCCTGTATTTCTTCTGAGCTAAAACCTGTCCCTTCTGCAGTGGCAAGATTTTGAAATTGAAAGTTAATCCAACTCTGCTCTGGGCCGGATTAACCACCATGGAGGCCTCAGATCAAAACCCAGGTGGCTACATCCAGCTGGAGAAAGTTGTGCTGGTTTCTCCTTTCATTTGGACTTTGCACTTAATTTTTTAATCTGCTGTATAGTCCCACACTGCAACGGATGGGTGGCGTAAAGGAATCACCATGAATACAGTACAGAGGAGCCACAGCTTTGCTTTGTGCCTTTCTACGTGGATGTTTAGGTGCCATGGTGATGAGGACAGTATGTGAATGTATAGAACACAGCAGATTAATAACACTATAGATATCTGTTCAGGATTGCAGCTGTCCTACGGGGATTACGCTGAGGGCCAAGTGAACCTTTTCTTTCTTTAGACTTGCAAAGTAGGCAAAAATTTTAGCAGCCTGAAGGGTTTTTCTTCCCTTTAGCTATTTAAAATGGAAAAGTCTCTTAGTGCAGTAAACCAGACTCTGAAAATTTGCCTGGTCTGTATTTTTTATTATCAAATTAACGTTGGTCAAAATTTAAATAAAACTTGGCCTGACTGATAGCATATTTATTTATGGGTCAATTTAATTTTTATACTAGAATACTCTTTGAAAAGTTTAAGTGTAGTAGGTTTTAATTTGGATTTTTTTATATTATGTAAGTGTTGATTATCCAGAACAAATCAAATTATAAAACCTGGAGAGAGATTCAGACGGAGAAGCACACACAATGGTGAGGAACATTCTGTCTGTCTAGACTGCTCAGATCATTCAGTAATCTTTGTAAATATGTTAATATTCTTTCGCCTGGAGCAGCTTTGTATTGAAGCAAGTAGGTTTTGGAGATGGAAAGGAAAATTTATACAGATTTTCAGGGGGCGGTGGCATGGGGGGGCCTCCAGCTATTTGTATGTGTGGAATTTTGTGTGCTTCTTGGTGGTGACACTTCTGTGTGAGGCCAGCTTGGAGAGCAGCGGGATTTGGAGCGAGTTTTTGGGAGGTCACAGCCATGAGAAACGATTTGCCGTCGTTACTTATTTAAATCCCTCTTTCTGATGAGTGAGGACAGAGTTATTACCAGCCAGTAACATCACTCTGAGCGTTTAAATGCTGCCAAGGTCTGAATGGCAGGAGTTTGAGTTGCGAAAGCCTGTACCCAGAACCTGCTCAGACCTTTCCAGTGCTCCCAGTTTGGCTACGACCGTATTGGGAAGAACTGTGCCCGTGCGATCCACTCGCGTGTGCTCCCAGCAGTGTCAGCAGAGGGTTCTCCGCCGGTGCGGGGCTCGGCTCCCCGCACACCACGGTGGGAGCGCGGGGCCGGGGAGCGCTGCGGAGGCGCCGG
>WEIV01015507.1:64623-99491 GCA_013390005.1 Calyptomena viridis
GGCTCCCGCCGCGTCCCTCCCGCACCACCCGTCCGTCCGTCCGCGGGAGGGGAAGTGGGGGTCGTGCCCCCAACCCCCCCATCCCAGGTCACTTGGTGGTCTCCGTGTTGTCCCCCCTGCCGGGGTGTTCGGTGTCCCGGCAGGTCGGTGCAGGCGGGCGCGGGGCGAGCGCGGGGCTTTGTCGGCTGCTGCTGATGCAACGTGGAGAAACGCGCATCGGTCGCGCGTAGCTGAGCGCTCTCCCCTCCGTGCCCAGCGGATCCCTTCACAGACACCTGTCCCCCGCACCCAGCCCGGACCCACCCGTGTCTCCTCACCTCTTCCTGGCAGAATAAAAATCCCCCTGCAAAAGCTTCCTCAGTTTTCAAATTCAAATGAAATACTAAGCATCCGCTGGGAGTTAGACCGCGCAGAATGCAAAGATTTGGCTTGCCTTTTTTTTTTTTTATATAGTGTCCCCGACAGCTGTCTGGTATGGCGAGTGTTAATTAGGGTGAGGATGGTTGTTTTACGTGCAGTCGAAGTGGGGATGAGATGTATCGGAAGGCACTGAATGCTGGAAATTCAGAAGTATTCCCCTAGCCCGGCTCTGCTCCATTAATCTCGATCTGAAAGTTTCTATTATCATCCTCTTGGGCATTGCCAATTGACAGGTATTTTCACGTAACCTAAGCCTTATATGAAAAAATAAAATCTAGAAACGAGGAAGTAGTCACTTGCTGAAAGATATGAAGGCTGAGGACTGTGGTGCGCTTTTACAGTATCCAAAACGTCTTTTATTGGGTTGATTTTTCTTCTTTATAGGGATGACAAATGTGGTTTGAGTTACATTAGAATGAAGCGAGAGGCTTTGGCATTGACTCTGCACTGGAGCTGTTCTGGTTGAGGCAGCGCTTAAGTTACAAGTGTAAATAAACCCGTGAGTGCAGCTGAGAGTGTCACCTGCAATTTGCACAAATCAGGTTGCATACTGTGCCCCCATCTAAGACTATTCGGACTTTTATTATCTTTTTATTGGCAACCAAACTTTTTCCTAAGGTGGAGTGCTTTCCCTTGCGCCAGCAGTGTTCTACATGGAGATATTTAGTAGTGGCCAGTTGTTCAGGCAGCTGAGATTTAGTAAGTGTGTGGGAGAGCGGCAAGAGTCAGGGGGAGAAGCTACTTGGTGCAGGTGGCTTACACTATTTTTATAGTCCTTGAAGGACAGTGAAGGGTGTGAATGGTGCCTCTTGTTTTAATTTTGTGATCTTAAATTCTAAAGATTTCTGTGCTGTACTTTGGTTTTCACATTGTAAGATCCCTGTTTTTATTGGCATCCATCAGTTTTGGTAAAAGTGCTGTCAGTTTCTCACCTTTTGCTGAAAAATTGCATGGGTTTGACTATTAGGGTACAATGTAGCCGCTGAATACTCCTCCCTCTTGCTTTGCAGCCCTCCGTAGGGACTTGCCACAGCCAAGGTTTCCCTTTTTTTCATCATCTCAGCTTTGATTACACTTTGTACCTGCTGTCCTTCCAGGCAGTCAGAAAAGATCCTGCTAACAAACATCTCCAAGCTCAAAGGCACTATTAACTGTGGCTGATGATGCCCTGTTGTCACTTAGGCTTATATAACTTTATCTCCAACTTGCCCCTGGAGCGGGGAGTACCATGTCAAACTCTTGCTTATGCATTTCTCTCTTTAAACTCTGTTTCTCTTGGAAGCATCCATAATATATTTTAACACAGCCTGAAACACAGTCAGTGCTCATTAGATGCAGAACTTAATGTGTGTCCAAAGAAACAAAAATTGCTCAAGAGAAATGTCAGCTTCTAAGTGGATCTCAAAATATAGAAGTTTGATAATGGAATTGTTAAATACATGCATTCTTGTAGGGTTTGGTGCTGGTTTCTCATATATTTGGGGGTGGGGGGCATTATTAATCTCCTGAAGAAAAAACCTCCTGCATCATCAGTGGTCGTGTTGTGATGTGCTTCCTTGTATTAACTAAGCTTTGCTTTGCTGCTCATCTAAGTGATTGTGAAGATGGTATGATTTCAAGGGATCATGTGTCATGCATGCAAATTAATATTGAGGCTAAATTGCCATTAGCTCAGGGAGCTTCTATTCCTATAAAAAAGTCTTGCAACTAAATGCTGTGTGTGGGAGCTTTGCCATGCTGCCTTTCTAAAACTCTGTCATCCACTGTTTAAAGCCATCCTTATTTCATCCTTCTAGCCAAGTGGTGACATGCCTTTATTTGCAAGTCCCCAACTCTCTGGGCTAATCAGTGCTGACGAGAATGCAGTTTGATTACGCATAAGGGGTCAGGGGCACAATGCTCCTTCCCCTTTAGCTGGCCCAGTCCAGCATGCAGCAAACCCCCAGCAGTGTTCAGTGGGTGGCACAGTGCATCCGAGAGCACGCTCCAAGTTATGAGGCTGCCCAAAACTTTTAACCTTGCCATCTGCTCTAGCCATTGAGTGTGGCTCAGTCTACAGCAGAAAGGAATTTCCTATTTGAGAGCGAGGCGATTAGCAAAATATATGTATAATGCTTCTCTTTCACAGCAAAAACTGGCAAAACTAGATTTTTTATTTTTTTTTTTTTTTATACGCCGGTGGCGTATCAGGTATTTTGGGAAATTGGTACCCTATGATATCACTTGAGCTTCCCATTCTTTACACATTAAAAATCCTTTGTAAAGGGAATTGTTTTCAGAATCATCCATTCTTTCAACAAGTAATGGAGAAGGGGAATTTTCAAGGAATAGCTTTCAGTGCACACACATTGTGAAAGTTAACTGCCAGCTTGATAATTGCAAAGTTAAAATGCTCTTACCTCTGTGAGAATGTTAATTGCTCTTAAATGTTACTTCCTTTCAAATTTTGCTGTTGTTATTATCTAGCTAAATGAAGTAAAATAGAACATCAAATACGTTGAGCATGACTGTGTATAATTAAACTGTAAGCATGGCATCAGTGTACCTGGTTAGTAACTGAATGGCAATTTACTAGTAAAACTTAATTAATGACATGACATTGGAAAATAGATACTCTAGGATATGAAGCATAAAGATGTGTGAACTGTTCTTGAGGGCAGATGGCAAGTTGGATGCTCTAACCATAGTAAATGCTTGCTAAGAGACTGCTTGGTCTGTGTACTAGGAAAGATTAGGAATTTTTTGACTGCTGTTATGCATAGCCTGTGTGTGCTCACTGCAGGGAAGAGGTAATTCTGAAGAAAATACAGAGGTGTGTGTAGGTGAAATATATAGGTGAACTGTGTGTGTATATTTGGATGGGGTAGGAGAGGGTTAATGGTTAGTAAGTGAGGTTATAAAATCTGAGTTCAATGTAATTTGCTTAGCAATTTCACTGGCTTACATGTACATGCCAACTGGATGATTCTAAAGTGGTTGCTTTGAGGATTAAATACTCATCTTTATAACTTCCCATGTTGATTTCTGCAATACCACCAAAGATTTTTTCGTTCTGTGTAACACATTCCAGTGCCTGGGATTACCTTTAGTGTAAATGAGTAGCATTGTTTGTTGCTACTGAAACAAACTCAAATTTTACTTTAACTTTTGGTAGCTGGGTGTAATGCCATTAAAATATATTGTGCTTAAACAGTGCACATGCAACTGCATGGGTTGCATGGCAATTATGCATAAAGGTATTTAGCCTTTGAATTCCTACCTCTCTTAATCCAGGATGAGTCAAGATCAGATGTGTGTGCAATATGCTGTTTAAACAGTCAGTGAAAATCAATTTTTGGTACCTTTTGTTTTAAAATAAGGAAGGTCATCATTCACAGAGCATTCTTGCACTTTAAAATCCAGACCTTCTTTTTCTGCACTTAAAGCATAAACTAGAGAAAATAATTTTATTTTTTTTTTAACTTCACTGCAGAAAAACTCAACTTACTGTCAAAAATAATTTTTTGACTATCTGGCCTTTTTGCTATCTAGAATATAAACCCATGATTTGCTAACTGAAAATGGGTAGTTGGTTATCAGCTGTTTTTTAAGTCCATAGTCTCATCCTTATACTGGCATTTTATCCTCACTTTGATTCAGTAATAACTTTATTTTAAGTATTATGACTAGTTACTTAAGTTACTTGCAGGCCAGATTCCTTGGGCCATTACTGAGGAAAAGCAAAGCACAAGAAGAAGAAAATTCTTGACTGTCACCAAAGAGCTTCAGAAAGGAAAATAAATCTTTGGATGTCTATTAAGTAATTACAATTTCATGGTCCTTCTCCCCATCATCCTTTTTAGAACCTCATTCAGTAGTTAACCTATGATAACTCTCAGCACATCAATATTTAAATATATCTTTCACTTCCTATGATATGATCTCACAAGTTTTTAAGCCTCCCCCACATGTATTCATCATCCAAATTAATCATCAGTTATGATTGCTTTAAAAACTTTGGTAACTCTAAATATTTCATTGGCATTTTTGGATGTTTGATATCTTATGAGCATTTGGACTATTCAAATTTCATAATTAATTCATAGATTAATATAAAAATATTTGACTGAACCAATATAGGGGAAAGGTGTACGAAATCTTTTAATTTTTAAGAGCTTCTGGAATACACTTTGACAAGACAACATTCCAGAGAGAAATCATTGTTTTATAGTTTAAATATGTAAAAACCTCTTTCCTTCTAAAGTGGAGGGGTGATGTTTTGGTTTTGTTTCTTTTTTCTTCATTTCCATACACTGTTTCCTATAGTGGGTTATTTCTTGTGTGCTTGTATAGTTGCAGAGTGTATTGCATCTCCTGACATGGTTTTCTTTGATTAAAACAAACTGGTGGCAGGGCAAGGTTAATCAGAGACTAAAGTCACAAAATGGGGAATACACGTAGAGAGCGAGGCTGAGCGATCATGTGGGAGAACAAGAAAAACCTTCATAGGTACAAGAAAAATGCAGGAGCAAGAATGCCTATTTGGAAAATAAAAACTAATTGGAGCAATAAATGTAATGTTCTCAAGTAATTGTGAAATAATTATTCCCCTTTAGAATCATCATACTTTAATTGCTTTCCCCCGCTTTCCTGCATTCTGCATGCCTATGGAAAGGAAGAGAAATGCTTGTGTTCCCTCCAGGATTTCATTTTTCATTTGCAGTAAGCTGCTGGCTTTCTCATGAAGGTTTTCAGAAATATGTTGCCTTTAACGCTGTTGTGTTCTTCCATATGGTGTTAAATGGAAAAGGTGAATGGCAGATGCTGAAGGTATAAATTCTCTCCTAACGTCCAGATAAAGCACCTTGAGATTTAGTTGTGCAATTTATCCATATTTTGTATCTCAGATTTATAATCAGTCTCTCATTTTCACTGAGACTGTTACGTAAATAGGACACACTTCAGTAGTGTATTCTCTTTGCTCACAGCTTGATCCTTGAAAAATCAGCTGACAATAGTTTAAAATTATAATATTAATAAAGAGGAGATCATCTGGCCTTCAAAATGACATCTGAAAGCAGCTTCTGTTTTGTGTTAAATCTTAATTACTGTATTTAAATGAATGCCTAAATGAGCCAATTCACAAAGGAGTTGCCTACTGTACCAATAGTGCCTGTTTGGTGATTTTTATGGGTTTTTTTTTACTTTGGATTCACTCAAATATAAAAAAAATAGTTGATATTGAAGAGAACAGCTGTGTTCTCTTGCCTCTTACAACTCAGCTGAAGAAGACTGAGTATCTTGAGTCTGGTCTCTGCCCTGGGCCAGCTTCTCCCCTGCTGTCAAATGATGGCAATACTTAAAGCTAAGTTCAAAAGCAATGCTCCAAAAGAAACATTGGTGCAAGAGCTATCAGAAAAACCCTGCACTGGCCACCTGAGTCTTATTTTATGAGTTCACCCATTGATAAATATCGGGGCAGCATATTGTCACATCTGAGAGAAGGAGTTAGGGTGTAGTACCGTGGAGAGACTTAACCATGTCTGTAAGTGCTCCAGGCCTCCTGCCTTTGGATAGGGTGAAAGGGATGTGATCCTTTCCAGCTCTGCCCAGGTTAGTCTGGAAGAAGATAGCTGTGTCCAGCTGTGCCCAGGTCATTCTGGCTGGAAACAGCCATGCTCAGCTGTGCCTAGCTCACCCCACTCTCCATTGCATCAGGGATGCATTCATCCTCTGCAAAGGAGCATGCAGGGAATTCATGTCCTTTATTTCCCCATCAGCCTATACACAGTGAAGCCACTTCAGGTTTGTCAGGAAAAAAACAACTGCAACCTGAGTATTTTGGGTTATGTTTTTTACACCCCTGTTAATTTATTAAATTCTTCTGTGGCTCTTCCCCTGGGATTTAAGATTTTGCAACCATTATTATTCCAGAGATGCAGCTATTGATCTTTCGTGAAAATGACATTAGTGATCTAACGATTTTTATTATTATTATTATTGTTTTCCTTTTTCCATGCAGAGAAGCATCGCAAAGAAAATGTAGTCCTGACAGAAAAGCCGAACACGTACTATGTCCCAGCAGTCATAAGTAGGAATTCATTGCAACACTAGTTTACAACTTTTCCAGTTGCTATCCACTCAAATGTATTCACCCCTAGACAACAGTGGAGATTTTGGATGCATAAGAGAGGGATGTTCACATACACACACCCTTTAGCTGCTGTGTGTAGCTGGATATCTCTATGCTAGGACGACTAGGAACCTTTCTGTCCCAGATTATACTGTGCTGTTTCTTGTACTCTGTTCCTACATCCTATGTGCTTTGAAGCAGTTCCAGTCTGATTGCAAGTCACAGCTGACAAGAGCTATCTTTTGTTTCACAATCCTGAAAAATAATGAAGGTCTGTCATCCTCTTAATCCAAACGCATGACACTGTCTTCACGCTTAATATATTAGTGCTCTTCCCATTTCTTGCTCCTCAAAAGCTTTGCACCACTAAATTGCTCAGAGATGCAAAAAAGCCCAAACATCCATAGCTTGCTTGACCCACCACTTGTGTTGTTGACTCCAGGGGCACTTGGTCCAGTGATGGTGCCTGGCCTTCTGTGAGATAAGTGCACTTCATTTGCCTGAAACGGACCAAGGTAGTTGAAAATTATTAGCTTCTGGCAGAGGATAACTGTATTTGAAAATCTACAAAATCAAGTGATCTCTTCCCTTCTTAAATCTTTTTTCCTGGCTCATTCAATTGCTTGGCTCTGTCAGCCTGCAATTCGTTGCTACTGAGAGAGACATCTGGTTCTGCCCTTTATCAATAAATGCCTTTTTTTTTTTTTTTTTTATATTTTACAATAGATGGAATGTAGAACAAGCATTAGGAATTTGAAATGTTGTCAAACACACTCCATGCCCAGTGGCTAGCAGTCAAAGAAAACCCTATTCCATACCTAGTTCTCATACAAGATTCTCTAGAAGTTGCCCATCAGGTGGCTGCGGTTTGTCTTGATTTCACCATACATTTCAGTAAACTTGATCCCCTTGTCATGTCTTTCAGGGAATAAAAATAATCTTTCATTTTATCTGCAATATCTCTGTATTAACATATAGCAAAGCTGATCATTTCATTAGTCAGTACATGAACTTGCAGTACATGAACTTTTTGTTACCTCAGATTTATTTCTTCTTCGAATAATTTATTGCTTAGATACCAGTTTCCCATGTTCTAACTGCCCTATCCAGACTACATTTAACCCCTGCTAACCCATTTAACCCAAAAGTGAGAGAGAAAAAAAAAGTTCAGGAAATAACAATGACTATTACTTTTATAGACGATTTAGTCTTTAAAATTGATTCCTGAAAATATCCTGATCAGGGGCTGTTTCAGAGATTTGACCACAAAACCAGTAATGCCAAATTAAGGGATAAACAGTGGTTGAGATGATCTCTCCAGGAAAAAAAATCCAGAAGTCATTCCTCTTGTCCTAAACTGACCCATGTAATGCAACTTTTTCCTCGAAGCAGTAAATTTTTAGGATTGCAAGGTGAGCACTAGCTTTTTCCAGCAGATTCAGTGTTGCCAAGTCCTTCTGGAGATCAGTACTGAGTGGGAGGGGACCAGGGGGAAGAGGAAGAAATAAAATTAGCATTTAATTTTGCAGGATGTGGAAAAATCGATGACGAGTGAAGCAATTCTTAGAAAAAGAGAACCTCTCTGGACACGTAAAGCACTATTATCTGATGTTTTATTACCATCTATAGCCCACAGTCCGTGTTCAAGCCAAACTTCCGATGTGTTTCCAGGAGCTTGGCTTGGATGAGGAATGCATAATGCTGGGCTTTGCATCCCATGCCAGGCTGTCCAGCTCTGAATGATGAATCACAGTTGTATATGTGTGTTTTGCAGTGTTTTTCTCATTGCTCACTTCAGAGTGAACTTCAACATGGAAACATGAGGCAACTAACTTTTCAGATACTGTTCTACCTTTCTAGCAGAGTTGCTGACTTGGTGGTGAAGTGAAAGTCATTTTTAGTTGGGCAGGTATTTTTTTGAGGGATGTTCACACCTCTCAGGTTGGGGCAGAAGGGTTCTTCTGTTCTTATGAAACCTTTTTCCCTTTGCCAGAGAGAAGGATTCATCTTGATGCTTGCGGGCTCTCAGCTTTCACTAATATCTCTATTGTTTGGCTGCAGAAGATAGAGTACAACTTTTTCTTTTAAGAAGGTTTCTTGTCTGTGCAGAAAAGGCTAAATGCAGCAGCTTCATAACTGTGCTCAAATATAGTCAAAGAAAGCCCTGCACTATATTACAGATTTTTAAAACAATTGGGTTTGCCTTATTTCATTGCCACCTAAGTGTAGCCTAGGACCTCACTTGCTAGACCACACTTATTTATCTTCAAGACAAGGCTGTGTAGAATAGGAAAAGCTCAGAGTTTTAATATTTCTTCTTACCATGCTCATGTCTGTGCTGTTCCTGGGATATTTCACAGGAACAGAATGAAGCTTTGTATTCTTTAGTGTGCATTGTAGAACATAATGACTTAGGGTCTGATTCTGGGGATTTTTGATTTTTTTTTCCCCTGCAATAACTCTTACAATGTGGCCATACAGATCTTGACATAGGGTTCCTAACTGTCATTGTAAAGAAAGACAGCAGCAACTCTTAAATGTCATATGCAAACCCTTCCTTTGAAACAAACATTCACAAAGGAGTGAGACCTGTTTTCCAGACGGAAATATTGCTTACAAGGCTTAGTGTGGCCCAAACAGTCTTCAACAGCACAGGCTGATCTGTGTGTTTTCAGAGTATTATTCCAGGCTCCTTCAAGTCATTTCTTCTTCCCCCTGTGTGTACAGTTTATCGGATTTGGGAAGAGGTCCTGCAGCAGCATTGTTGCTGCCTGTGTGCCTGTGTTGATGAACAGCAGGCCAATTGTAGCACACCAGGAGTCAGAAAAGAACAATTTTCAGCTTGCTAAGATGCTACCTGGAAGCTCTGCAGGAACTAGATACTATTTGGCTGTTTCCATGTCTCTTTGCTCTGTCTGTCCTCACCTCCACATCAGGGGATACTTAGACTTCTTTACTTTGCTGGCCTTCAGAGGATCTGAAGGTCTCTGAGCACTCCTAGGCTCTCCATTTCTACTCAAGTGGGAAAGGCAATGGAGAGAACTGCTGCTGACTTCAGCCAGTTGGGTCTCTGAGTTTCCTGGTTGGTTTGAAGCCACATACATAGAGTGAATTTGGAGTTGAGAGATGCCAGGCCTCTGGCGTCTGGGAAGGTGAATATTGTGGAGGGTAAATATGCAGAAGAAAATGAGGGGAGAAAAGTATGTATTTAGACAAGACTTTCATAAAAGATGCAAATTTAGGATTACTTAGCAGAGAAAATAATCATTTAAAATTAATGTTATATTTTAAAAAGTGGAGCATCATTTGTGTTAAGAGAAATGAAGATTTTATTTTTAAGCTAAGCAAAGCCCCAAATCTCAGAAAATGCAAAATTGCTGCTGATAATTTCTGGATGTGAACCTAGAAGGCTTCATGGAAACTTAGAAAGAAATAAATCAACGTCCCTCTCTTTTCCCAAAACTCTTGGGGGGAAAAAAAAAAGGTATAAATATTTAATAGCAAATAATCACATTGCCAAGAAGCAGCAAACAAAGCCTTTTTGTTCAATTCTATAATATGCTGTAAATAATGAAAACCCTTATAGATCTAGCTGGATTTTTTTTATCAGTGAAGAAGCTTAAAATGTAGCACTTTAAAAATCCATCAACATAGCTAAGACTCTTTTTCCAGTCTCTTACCACTTCATGTGGTATTTTTCTCTGTCTTTGACATATACAGTTTGTCCTACTTATATTTGTTTAAAATGCTAGAAGCCTTCAGCATGCTCTGATCCACATCTTATGTCTGCAAGAAGCCTTCCCTGCCCTGTCCTACCTTGTGAGTAAAGAACTACCCTGCTCTGTTCTTCCTCATCACCATCCATTCAATATCCATAAAAATACCTGTGTGATTCTTACCCTGCTTCTCTAGTGGAAGAAGTTCCTGTAAATATCTGCAAAACATGTACTTTGTTGTCTTCCTTCTTTGATAAAGTAAGTAAGAGAAACGTATGGAACTCAGAGAACTACCTAGAATTTAGATCTGAAGTGCTTAATTATTTTATATTCTTACTATCCAGCTAGTGACTTATGTTTCAAATGTCCCTGAAAGTATGATCATACTTTTTGGTCTGTGCTCATTGACCCAGCATATTGGAATTATCAGTCCTGCCCATGATTTTCTGGCTCTTCTGGGGATCTGTTGTCTAATAAAAACGTTACTTGACAAAGTACAGTGGTTTTTATTGCATTTTTGTAGTGGATGTTTTAGTAGGTTCTTTTAGCTCTGTTTTTTAAACTGTCTTGTAGTACAGTTGTGAGCCAAATACGATACTATCATGTTGTTTTCTTTTTTTTCCCACAACCACGAGTTGCCCTACTTACCCAATGCAAATCACTATGGATCTACGTAATATGCCTTTCTCAAGGGCATCTGTTAATTCCATGTGACAAGCTGGGAGTTTCAGCCAGGAATATTGAGCATTGAAAGAAGACCTGGTTAAACTCAGTAGGACTTAAATTTAATCAAATTTTAAGCAATTCTCCTAAATTATAGCTTTGACAGACTTTGTGTGTGAGCAGTTTCTTCAGTGTTGAGGTATTTGGGTGAAACTTCTATTGTTAAGAGCATTCCTCTTTAGAGTAAATATATACAGCTCCAAGTTAGATGATGCAGCAGAAAGACATATATAGGCCTTAGTAGATTATGAACTTTTTTTTGAGTGCCTGACTTCATATACAACGAAAGTGATGGTAAAACTCAGTGAACATGAGTGGGTTTAGAATCAGCTCAGAGATTCAGGTTCCAAAAAGATTGGTTGTTATGCCTAAATTAAAGACTGAATCCAAAGCTTGTTGACTCAATGGGCAGACTCCTTTTGATTTCAAAGCACTCAATATCTGTGATCCAAACACACGGTGAACAAATAAAGACAAAGAATAGATGTTGATTGGACATATTCAGTGTGACAAGAGCTTAAGTTTTATTCTCCTCTTTGCTTATGAAACACAACTGTGTGTTCTCCCCAGGGTTGCTGGAAGACAAATATTTTGGTGGCTGCATGCAAGGACTCACAACTAGCGCAAGTTCTGGCTCCTAGTGCTAAGAATCGCAACACTATGAAATGGAGAGAAAGTTATGGTTGATAACAATGTATTTTGGGGTTATCTTGATTTGCCTTCAGGGTTTTAAGTTGTTAATTTTTCCTCCTTTGTCTTTTCGTTTTAAAAAGAAAGTTATCTTGGTGTCTTACAACAGTAAGTTTAATGGCATCGGAAGACTTGCAGTTAAATTGTGGGCTTTAATGAGAGGAGATTCTCTGCTGGCTGATTGCCCTCTGTTCTTGTCTCTTTGTGATGGTCGAAATACTCTGTGGCATAAAGCTCTGGGTCTGCCTGCCCCTCACACCTGTGGGATTTGGGGATACTGTGTAGAATCTTTATTCTGATATGTAAATGAGCATCCTCTTCTTCCTGTGTGTAAAACCTTGTTTTCTTTAGAAAGCAGGATAATTTTCTTAGTCAAGGAGCTCAGTGCACTCTAAGGATGTGTTGAAAGTAGCACCACAGTAGCATCAAGATCACTTATGTCTCAGACTGATTCTTGTTTGCTGCTGAGGTGGACGCTGAATGTAGAAGGACAAATCACTTTTGCTTAGAATATGATTAACTTACATGAAGCAGAACTCTCAAACAGATTTCTTTCTTTTAATATCGGATACATATATTTCATTTTATCCTAAAATAATTTATTCTGCTGAATCTTCTGACCAAATCAAATGCTTAATTTCTCTTCCTGAATTTCATAATCATCTTAGCTTTAAAACGGCCTTCGGTCTCATTTCTAACCTGAACCTGATTAGTTTGTCTCAAAGTGACTTCCCGTCTTGTAATCCTAATACCTTTTCACTTGCTATCTTTTAGTTTTAATATTTTTTTACTTTTGCAACTGCAAAATGCATGGTCATTTGAACAAGGTGAACCGATGCACCTCTACATTTTTAGCTGCTGTATTTTAAATTTTTTTATAGACGTCAAATTTTCAAAGTAACTTCAATTAATCTTTGTTCTGGGTTATGTAGGTCCCCTATAGAAAGAGTGGAATAATGGGAAAAGTAAAAGCAGGATGTATGTATGGGTTAGTAGAAACCACAGTCCTTTTCATACTGAACATTAGCTTGTTGAAATGCCTCCACTCTTGGCAGAAGACAAGCTTCATAACCTAAGAGGATGTGATTTGAGTGGAGTTTTCATGCCCCATGTGCTCATTGTGTTCTTGCCACTGATGCAAACATTATCTATAATTACATTTTCAAGAGACTGAAAATTGCAGTCTTTGTGGAACAGAAATGCAGCTGAAGAATGGAATGTATATCCTCTCCACCCTCATTATAAGGCTTATAAAAATCAGACTATAAGGCCCAGTACCGTAGCTTTTAGATACAGGAAACCAGCACTGTTAGCCAGTGGTAGAATATTTTTCACTGAAAATTGTGGCCTATTGATGATCAAGCTAGTGCTGTTATTTCTACTAGTTTGCTGTTGATACTAGTTGAACTAAAATTTGTAATTCAGATCAGTATAAATAAAGTGTGAGTAATTAGTCTATTTAAGATTTATTAGACATGTCATAACATGGGTATTGAAACTTCCTACCACCCCATGCTGTGCAATAGCCATATTTTTCAGGAGGAAAACAATAGTACAGAAAGTCCTGTTTCCTGATGTTCTTTTGGACACCAAGGAGTATTAGTGTTGCTGCTCAAACTGCACATCTAAATAAAACACCTCTTCCCTACATCAAAGTTTTATCATTTCATTCCAGTAGCTGAAGAACCAGAAGTAGAAAGAATACACATCTTTAATTTTCTGTGCGAAACAAGCACTGGAAACTTAAAGGAAAGCTTCAAAGTGGAGACAGCCAATCCTGATCTTCTGTGGTATACTTTTTAGAGTAGAAATTAATGCAATCATAGTATATCACTGACCTGTGTTTGTAACATTTTCCTTTTTTGAACCTCAGTTTTGAGTGGGGTTTCCCCCCAGTAAGTGGGGCATTTGAATCTTCTTTGAAAGTGGAGTTTGATGCCAGGGAGATAAATAGATTTGAATAGAAAGGCACATGCAGTTATTGGTTGTGTGATTTACTGCATTGAGGAGTGTGCATAAAGGTGGTGAATGATCACATGAATGCTAACAAATAGATAAATAAGGGATGGTCCTGAATGCCTATAAATCCATGAGAATTAATAAGTGCATGCATGTAGGTCAGTGAATTTATTGTTAGAAGCACAAATAGTCTGGACTAAAATTAGTGGGTATCCATGGCTTTCCTTTTAAGCTGGTTGTTTTTTCTTACTCTAAAGAAAGTAATAATTTGGAAGCTTTTCATAGGTCTTCATAGATAAACAGTTATTTTTAAAAGCAATTTTTAAAAATAATTTTGATGAAATAGTAAGAGTCTTATTATATGACCATTTGGTCATAAACCATTATGGTTTATGACCATCTAACTTTATGTGGAAGGGGCTCTGGGCAACTTCATGTTGTAGGCAACATGTAGGGCAATTCAATCTATGTCCTTTATGCAGTTGCTGCCCAGGTTGATAATTCTGCCTCAGAATTCTGCTCCCTAATTGCTGCAAGTTATGCACAGGAGCACTGTAGTGATTGAGTGCTGGAGTTCCCAGGACAGCATCTATTCTTAGTGGTCCAGCAAAACTTATTAAGAAAAGTAATTAGAACAAAGCTCAAGTACATTAGCCTCTTTAATGCTCCTGAATTCTCAAAGCTATCTTCAACATTGGCACAGGCTGCTTCCAGTAGAGAAACTGAAGCAACTTTCTTTGCTGAAGTTAAACCCACTTTGGTCTCAGCATTGTGTTATGAGTTTCTTCTTATATAAAAGCATCAAGACCCAGACAGATAAAAGGGTGCTGGTATTCCAACTAGTGAAAATAATCCACCTTGCTTCTACGTTTATGATAGATTTCTGTCAAGATGCAAGATTCTGTGTTTCTGGCTGCTTCTTAGGCATGGTGTTCTTCTATGCTGTTTCACCGTACACTTTTCTGTCAGCTTCTGAGCTGTTAGCCTGTATGGCTAACCATTTCCCTTTAAAGAATCATTTTTCCTTTCTTTCTTCTTCTTCTTCGTGTCTGCCATCTTAACTCTGGTTGCCTGGAAAGGTATTTTCTTTCTCTGCTTGCAGCACCACCCAGCATTACATTCGCTCAACAAATCATCTCCACCATCCTCATGAATGTTTGTTGGAATCCAAAAAGCAATCTCAAGCCTGTGCAGTCTTGTCTAGTGAATTAAAACGATGTCTCCTTGGGCTTTCAGGAAGTCTTTGGTGAGATCTTTTTGGTATTTAAGCTACTTCAGAAATGTGAGAGGCTGTCTTCCTGAGATGGGAACCTCCACTAGAGTTAAAGACTTTCAGTACAGGGAGACATCTATTGAGAGGAGATACAAGGAGCTATTTATATTTTCCTATTATATGCCTGTATTCACTGAGTCTGGGTATTTGTCCCCTTCCCCAGGCATTCCCCTCCCTGCTAATTTTGGTACAGATGGACAAGAGTTAATAAAATGGAGCTGTAGGATGTCCAGTTACACAGGAAAACAGGTTTCTAGGTTTTACAAGTCCAGACTACTCACATTCACTTACTGAACAAGCAGTCTATTTATAAAAGGGACTACAAGCTATTTTTTCTTCCCTTATGCCAATTAGTGACAAGTTTTAGGTCTTCTGGCACGCTCAGGGGTTTTTTTGTCTTTGTTCTTCAGTTGTCTTCGAGAGGTCTTTTGATGCCTTCTGTACTGTTGCTTTGTAGGCCAGACAGTCTCATCCAGTGTCACTCCTGACAACATGCAATCTGTATAGTAAATTTAATAAAATAACTCTCATTTGTTCTGTAGCTTGAAAATAAAATTCTCATTCAGTGAAAGCTGCTGAATTGTAAGAATTGCACAGCAGCTTGTGTTTCTGGGAACACCTGAAAGACAGTAGAGAAGACTCATAACTGTGGCCACACCAGAACTCAGCTATTTGGTTTTTTTCTTGCAAATTTTTATACCTATGCAGGGAGTGAAACATAGCTTTCAGTACCTTGTCTTCTGGCTGCATTGAATCGAGCTTGTCATCTCATTTCAGACATTTGTGTCTTAAATTTTCAATGGCATTGGAACTATGTTTGTTAATTTTAAAAGATTTTCAGAATGTTTCAGAAGGATCTAGAGGAAGCATGTCCCATAACTCCTGAGGCAGCCTGACTTTTGTCTGGCACTGCAGACAGGATTGATGTTAGTTTCACAACCAACTTTTTAATAAAGTACACTATTTGAATATAAATATTACAGTAGTCAGAAAGGAGTCTCCCACTACCTGCCTGAAAGTTGCTGCTTCCCCATGCTGAGGAGTTGAACGCTGATCCTCAGGCTATTTCATTCTCTGATGCTAATAGTGCTAATACGGTATCATTGTGTTTGAGGCTTCAAAGGTACTATACAAGCATTTTCTTATGATTCCCTGATCTTTGCATTTATACCCAGCTGTTTGTTATTCAGTTCAGCCATCAGCATCTAAGTCTCAATGGACCATGTAATATGCAGCTGTAGCCAGATGTAATGCTTCCTATTCCTAAATGTTTCTGTTAGAAGCTAAGAGTGGCAGGCTAAAGACGACTGATAACAGTGTTGCTTGCATTAATTTAAACTCTAGAGCTACACTGATTCTGTTTGGCAAATTTATTCCATGGCCAACAAGCAGAGCAATATTTCCAATCTCCATCGTTGCTAGTAGTGTTGACATTAAATACATCGAGTATGTCTGCACTGATACAGAATGTACTTATAGTGCTAATTCAAATAGGAGAAGGATGTCCAATTTGCATAAACAAATATATTTTCAGATACCGTTCTATTTAAGAGCGATAAAGACAGGAAGAAGCTTGTTCTAAACAATGACTCGCAATAATTTAGAACAGTTCAACAAATCTTTACCCTCTTTAATTTTTTGTTCACTGTGGCTAGCTGGGGAACCTTTACAGTAACTTGTTCAAGCCACAGGCTGATCTTGCTCTGCCATTCTTTCCTGGCATGGCCAGTGGTGCAAAAAGGAATCACAGTGTATGTTTCTGCCACAGATCACACTGAACCATTTGACAAATAACTTCAGCAGGTGACTGGGGTTACATACGTACTCAGGTAATCTTGGTCCTGCCCTTCATTAGAAGGCAGGCTGAGATAGTTGGGGTTGTTCAGTCTGGAGAAGAGGCAGCTTTGGGGAGATCTTCTAGCAGCCTTCCAGTACCCAAATGGAAATCAAGAGAGCTTGGGAGGGATTTTTAACAAGGGCATGTAGTGCCAGGAATACAAGGGGGAATGGGTCTAAGCTGAATGAGGGCAGGTTAAGATTAGGTATTAGGAAGACATTCTCTACTGTGAGGGTGGTGACGTACTGGAACAGGTTGCCTGGAAAAGTTGTGGATGCCCCATCGCCGGAAATGTCCAAGGCCAGGGTGGATGGGGCTCTGAGCAACCTGGTGTAGTGGAAGGTGTCCCTCCCCATGGCAGGGGGTTGGAATGAGATTATCTTTAAGGTTCTTTCCAACGAAAATCATTCTGTGATTGATTCTAAGTTGATGCCAATGGGTCGTTAGAGCCTTCTGAGAAACGTTGGACAGGAGAGTTCTTCACAAATGCACTGTCACTGGGGACTCGACATACTTCAAAATCTTTATAAAAATTAACTTTTCTCTAGGGATTTTCATTTTTCAATGGCAGTACATCTTTATAATACATGCTTTAGGTTCTGCTTTGTCATTCAAGGTGTATAGTTTAAGTCAATGTAGGAATGTAAACAAAATTAGATGTGTAGTGGTGGCTCCTTGTTTCTCCCCTGCCCCTAACTCCAGCTTCTGGGCTTTTTTATTTTTAATTTTTCTTATTACTCTACATCCTCAGGAATCTTAATCCAGCAAGGTTGTTCAGAGGATAAGCAGTGCTCTCACCTCCTCCCTGTGCTCTGTGCATCCCCAGGGTGGTTAGTGCTGCACAGCAGCCCCAGTGCCAGGCTCTATGGGCTCAGGTTTGATTCCAAAGTGAACAGCATTACAGAGAGGATTTGATGTGATTGTAATGAATTGCATAGGGGAAGTGCTTGTTTGAAATCAACTCCATTAACTCAGAGCACAAACCATTGCAAAGTCAACAGTTTTTCTGAGTGGCCACAGCCAGCCATCTCTTTTGAAAACACTAATGGGCTGTTTAATTAGGTGATGAAAATTGTTTACAGTTGGTGATCCCAAGTTTTGTCATTTTAATAATGGTTAAATTCAATCTCTTCTTTGCTTCTTGGCAACTCTCTCATTATTTCATAACCTGCTTATGTCTAGTTTAATTCATTTGCGTGTATTAAAACCGAACCTCTTGTGCAGTAGTGGTGTTTACTTAACTGCACTGTGTCATTCTAATACATGGGGAACAACTCATATACAGCAGTGGATGTTAAACAAATACAACATTGAAAGAGAGTGTTTACATTTGTGGAAGATGTCTTCCTTTTGAGCTGGCTATATATGAGACCTAAAGGTATTCCTGCCAATAGCATACATGTTGTAACTGAATCTGTGAATGGACAATTTATAGAGTGTGGTTTAACCTGGCAGGCAGCTCAACACCACCCAGCCACTTGCTCACAGCCCCCTGTCTCCAGTGGGA
The DNA here is from genome assembly GCA_013390005.1 of Calyptomena viridis. Lineage (NCBI taxonomy): Eukaryota > Metazoa > Chordata > Aves > Passeriformes > Eurylaimidae > Calyptomena > Calyptomena viridis. The sequence continues at coordinate 82,861 of WEIV01015507.1, forward strand.
GAGGAAGAAAGTTAACTCTAGCCAAGCTGAAACCAGGACCTTGTATGTTTGATTTTGTCTTCAATGATTGCTTTAGAGCAACCAAGAACAGAAGTTTTCTTTTCTTTTAATTTTCTGATGCTTATTGTTACTTGGACAAGGTCGACTGGGATATTGGGAGGCACTGAACTATTAATTTTTTCAGATGTTAATAGCCACATCATGCCTATGGGTTCCTTTTTCTCTTCAGCCTGTCTAAGCATAATACAAAGACCCACAAGTCATTGTTTTAGCAAGCATAAGGTCCAAACAACAGGCAAAAATAAATTTTTGGGATGTGAAAAATTATGTGGAAGCACACCTGAGTTACAGGAGATGCATCCAGACACATTGGATGGCACTGGCAGAGGCCAGGAGATAACTGTTTTCCAGCCTCTTGATCCTGTGCCATCTCAATGGGCTTGGATTTTGGTTTGATTTTTGACAGCATTAGCTATATGCCTCATATTTTGCAGATACTTTCTGCCAAGAAGCTCGAGCACACGCAGATAAACGAACTGGCAGATGCTGGGGCAGGGAATGTCTTTTGTGATTTGTGTTTGGGGTTTTTTTCCTGTCCATTTCAAAAGTATGTCATATATGGGTCTTTGAATTCAGAAGGGGTAGCAGCCTTTCAGCTGAGTTTTGGATGTCACCAAGATGGGGCACAGAGTGGGTTTTTGGAGGAGCTGGTGACTGGTCTGTTTAGAAATCACAGTGTGGTTATGTCGATGCTGTGATATGAAATCCTGTGGCACTTCTAAACCTCTTCGTGCCTCCTATTTTTGTGTTGCAGATGTAAAGGCATCATTAATATAAGCATGCAATATGCTGCATGGGTAATTAAAGCATTCTTGCCTAGTTTTTCCTTGCAAAGTGGTACAGAAAGTTACAGCCATATGTGACCACAGTTAGATAAAGGTTGTGCTTCCTGGAGACCCAATCCCTTCTTCAGAAGGCACTTGTTAGCATCCGAGTCCCAGTTACTTCCAGCAAATCCTTGGACATCTGGAAGGACATCACTAAGATGTTTTCAAGGCAAGTCCTTCTGCAGCTCAGTTGCTCAAGAGTTCTTCAGCCCTAAAAGTTCACAGAAAAAGACAAACCCTTGGCTGTAACTTTGCCGCAGGTGTTACCACAGCAGTTGTACCTGAGTGTCCAGCTAAGTGTGTGAAAACCAGAGTGGTAAGAAGGCTGTACACAATGGATTAGGCATTTTCAAACATAACAATACTCACTTAGAGTGTTTTCCACTCCCATCATGTGTATTTAGCTTTCTGAAATCGAGGTAAATAGGCAAGCTGAGGATTGTTGTATTCCTGTGTCTCTGACGTTACTGGACTTCTGGAAACTGTTGTGATGCTGTTGTAGTATGATAGGTGGTCTATTATATAAATAAGAATGACTAAAGAAGAAATTGTTTATGTTCAAGGCGTAGAACTTCATGAATGATTCAAAGGAAATGTGATTTTCCCCATTTCCCGGCTGTTGTATTCTAGGAAAGTTCTCTAAATATGCACAGAAAATGCAAGCAAAATAGGTTTTTTTAAATTTCTAATTGTGTGTGCCATTTTCTCCCTAGGGAGCAAACAGATGAACCAAAATAAATAAGGTTTATTCTACAGCTTTAGTAATAAAGACACTTGACCTGAATAATAGTGGGAAATAATGAATGCAAATGTTTGCAAAAAACTGTCACATACCTTTTTTATGTAATCAATACAAAAGTGTTGGGATTATGATCACATAGCAATGGCACACCTTTTAAAATATTATGCTTCCCCATCAATGCAATTTTAAGCATACCGCTCAAGCCTCCTACTTATAAGAGATGTTCTTAACAATCTTTTCCTGTTCACCCTTGTGTCTTAGCTACACACACAGGAAAGTCTGTCTCTCCTTTGCTTGAAACTGTGCATAGCAAACTGCATGAGAAAGCAGTTTGAGGGTTCTTTGGGGGTTTGGGGTCAAAGTTCTATGAGCTTGGCTATTTTCAAAGCTAGAAAGCAAAGGGTTAAAAGAAGCCTTCGCATTTCTCTATTCCCAAACCAAAATTTAAATTGAAACATAATTTTATGAACATTACATCTGAATGCCATTTCTTTTTACAGAATCCCTTACCTCTGGGACACTGGCTTGGATCAGGATTTTTTTTTCCTTGCAACAGCTGTTCAGTGCATGAAATAAGCCAGTGGATGTGGTCCAGTTTATAGTGGGAAAGTGTCCATCTCTAAACCACCATCTAAACTGGCACTGAGTATCATCCTTGTCTCAGCAAAACAGCCAGAAATTGAACGAGCATGAATAATGAACCCTTTGCAATTGTCCAGGTCAGGTTGACAGCAATTTTGCTTCTGTGTATTGATAAACTTGGCAAAGGTTCTGCATTTCCAGGCACGCAGAGGCCTTTCTTAATGGTTAATCCTCCAAAATAGAATGCACCAAGTTTAAAGTTGCTGTAGTTCCTACTGCTGATTAGTAAGATGATGTAGTTTCCAGAACATTTTAATACAGGAAGATCTATTTCTTACCCTGTACAGTTTTCATTTTAAAATCACAACTAGAGGAACAATAAAAGGTGGCTTCATGTTGCAGTAATGCAAGGGATGAGATTTAAATAGTATCGACTGTCACATGACCTAAATTTTCAATTTTGGGTATCTAAAGTTAGACACTGAAAATCAGGCCAATTATTTTAGTCTTCCTACCCATTTTTGCAAGCACAGAAGTACATTGTTAAGTCTCCTATTCGTTTTCTATGGAAGTAATGATGGTTTAGTTTTAACTTAGTGCTTTTTCTCTGAAGAGCTCTGAATGGTTTTATGAAGTATGTCAATGTCTTGCTAAAGTAAATTCGATACTGAAGCCCAGCAAACTTGAATCTGTGCTGTGAATATACAACTGCCCTTTCAGCCCACTCTGGAGTCTTTGTAGGTATTTGCAAGGAGCAATATCTTTCTTGGTGTCCTCCATAATCACTGGAGAATGAGAGGCTTCAGTTCTGAAATTTCTTGTTGGACCCAAATGTTGGTGCTCTACATTCTATCTGAGGAGGTTTTTTTGTCTGATGTCTGTAGAGGGAACCCCAGGGCACTGGATTCCTGTGCCTAAAAGTAGCTTTGTGAGTACCTTCTTTTGTGTGATTAACACAATATACAAGGATAATGATTCTTGCATTGTTGACATATGAAGGACTTTTGTCCTTTCAGGTCCCACTTTTTCTTATCCTAGGGAGATCCATTGATCAAACTCTATAAAATGCCTGAGTGAGGCTGATTAATCTTGATGTTGTTAAATATTTACTCAGGAATAAGCCTTCCCCTTTGAAAGGCCTGGTGGGACACCCTCGTGTTCCACAGAAAGTGAGGATGGAGACTTAGGTTTATGTGGCTTGGGAAGATTCCAGTGAAAATACTCTCATTGCAAAACATCAAGTCTTTGTTACTGCAACTGGTTTTGTAGAAGTTCACCAGCTTTCTGTCAAGGAATAGTCCTATGCTCAGGAGTGGAAGCAGGTGAAAAAGAGATTGATCTTGGTGAGCTAGAAAGTTACCAAGTGGGCCACTGTTTGGATTGACCTGATTTGAACCTCAGTGTCTTCATGTCAATCAAGTCACCTTCCTGCCAAATTGTTTGGTGATTTCCTGTGCAGTGGTGGAAAGAGAAGGGCCTTTCCATCCCTCCTGTTCAAAACCAAAGAGCTCAGGACTCACAAAGACAGTGCAAGACAAATCTGGTCTTTAAAATTAAAATTAAATCTTTCCTGACCTGTAGAGATCATAAGTCTCTCCCCATATCATCAGCATCTCCCCTTCCCAAGACTGACTTAGAACATCCAATTCATCTATATATACCTTTTCTAACTTTAAAGTAAACACTGTTCTTATACAGGAAGGCTGTACATCCAGTTCTGCACTTCTCTGATGATTGATAGCATAATCTTGCTATTTATTAACATTCTGCTCAGCTTAAAGGCTGCTTTGTGGTGTGAAAGCCGTAGAAGATGGTCTATAGACTGACCGCTTGGAGCCAAGAGCTCAGCTCGGTCCTAAACTCCTTTTATTAAGTAGATTTGCTTCTCATTTCAGATTCATTTGAGACCTGAGACTGTGCAAGATCTTTAGAGAAAAGACCATTTCCTTGTTTTCTTATACAAAACCTAATTCTAGAGGCCCTGATCCATGAAAGGTTTGAGCAGCTCCTAAAGGACACATAATAATAACCTGGGAAATACAGGCTTAACCCCTGCAAAACCAAATGTGTTTGCTGGTTGTTGTAGGGTGAAAGGGAATAAAGAAGTGTGCATAAAGAAAATGGCATCTGGTAGGCTGTGGGAAAACGGACCAGTCTATTAGGAATTAGTGCTAACAGGCCTCTAAGTTTCTTTCCTCAAAATTGCTGCAGTCAAACAAAAATACCACTTCACATTTGTGCTTAATTTCACCTCTGTTTATTCTCCTCTCCTGTTCCCTGAAGAATGTAGATGAGGTTTAAGTTAGTCTTAATAGTAATAGGTTTGGAATCTAGCACACTTTCACAAAATTAACTTTGCTTCTGTTGATCTGGGAATTAAAATGCTTCATTAATTTAGCAAGTCCTGGTTTGACAGCCAAATAATGCATTTTGTGAGTTGTACTCTTAAGTTGTACTCTAAAATTCTTATCTGCAGTTCTCCCTGGATGTCTCCGACATTCAGGGCAGCTTGCAGATCTGCATGGCCTGGAAAGAAGGAAAATGTGCCTGAACATACATATGTACAAGTACTATAATACAGTTTATGTGAGTGACTATGCTGTGTCCAGGTATGTCTTTAAGCACAATGCGAGTAGGTAACTCAAGAAACCTGTTTCTTCTCTCCTTTACAATAAAACTTGTTTTTTTACTTTGTTGTTATTTTTTTTCTTCTTTCTTTCTTCATTTTTACCAATGCAACTCAACACAAGCAAGGACATTTTTGGTGAAGCGAAAAAGGCTGAGAGGCATGATGGATTGCTGCAGGGGCTGGGGAAAGGGAGTAAAAAAGCCCAAACATGTCTGTATTAAAGGAAGAGATTTGTTACCTCTCTTCTTCACACTAGACATGTGGTACTTCTGGGAAATCCAAGAGTTGCCTATATGTGCTCAACAGCCACCAAGTTCTCAATTATACAACCTATAGCAAGTGTTCTCATGGTGCTGATTCCAGTCATTCTGCAAATGCTCTTTATCCTATAGATGTTTAATGTAAAACATCCATGAGCCGTGGATCAGTATACCTGCAGACTGTGTTATTGTATAATACACACGTGCAAAGGACTTCTATGGTGCCTTCCAATTTTTCCCCATCACAGAAAATTAACCTCTTCTTCACATCTTTTATAAACATACATGATGCCTCCCATTCATTTATTTGATAGTGGCTTGTCTCAGGGTTCACTCTGGTCTGGGCTGTTAGGCTGGGCATGTGCAGAACCCAGGCAAATGACTACAAGACTCCAGGATCCTCGGGGCTTCATAAAACTAATCATAAAGCACTGAAATATAAAACAAGTTGAAATAATTTTGCTTTATTGGTGTGTAAAAATGCTTATTCCCCTTTAGTGTCACCTCAGAGTGTGGTGCAGCCCAGCAGTTTTACAAGGAAACAATATAAAAGCAGGTACAAGGTATCTCAGCATGAGGCATCACTGGATTCCAGGTTATAAAGGTAGAGAAGCTTAGCCAACCAGTAGCCCTGTTGGATGAATGCCTATCATGGGGCTGCCAACATGGTAGATTCAGTTTAATTTGCACTTTCTTTCTTTGCAACTGTATGACCTGTGTCATATCGGTGCCTACAGAAATGTCATGTAAAGACAATCAACCGTAATTTTCTGTTTGTGTGCCCTTCTGAAAGAAATGGATTTTTACCCACGCTAGATGAGTGAAATTTTTGGAATTTCTTTCCTATGCTCTAATTATCATAAGTCAAGATGAGTCTGTAGATTCTGTAGCTGGGGCTAATTGTGTTTTGCTTGGAAAAGTCTGTAGAATGAAAGACAGGGCGTGTTTTCATAATGTAGCAGCATGACACTTTTTTTCCCCCCCATGCATTGCTTTCTAACCTCAGTTATTTTAGAAGCTCCTCTGTAATGTGGTTCAGATAGCAAAGTTCAATATTTCTGTCTCTGTTTTGGGAGGGGTGGGGGAAGAGTTAATTTTGTTCCTCTGTTGTCTAGGAAACAGTGGTTGTACTTCGTTTTTGAAAATAGATAGTGAATTCCACATTCAGGGAGCAATGAATAAGATAAAAAGCCACAGATTAGAAGCTTGAATTAGACACCATTTGAGAGAGCAAAGATAAGTTCATGTGGGATGGAAACTTTTAGGTAGCACTGAAGTGAATAGGGCTGGGATGAAGATCTGCTTTTAAAGAGGGTGCCCAAGGCTTTTAGGCTCTGGGCTGTTGGTGCTGATTCAGCAAAGCGTTTAACTAAGTGCCTAGTTTTAATGATGTAGGGCCCCACTGAGTCCAGGGCTAAGGATGTGGTCTGGCTTGTACGTTAAGTACTTTGCCTCCCACCACTTTGAGAATTCAACCCTGTGCACATCGTGCTGAAAATTAGAAGGAGACAACAATTGCGATCTGGGCTCCTATGCTGCAAACAAGCTATCCATCCAATTTAGGGCTGTAAATACTAAAATTGGAGATGGAGTTAATGACTCAGAACAACAGAACAGGGAACAGGATTTAGAAAAAAAAGCCTTGACGGTTGTCACAATGGGCAGCAAATGACAAGTGCATTTCAGTGCAAGTTTAAGACGATTATACTTGGAAGATGGAACTAAAATATAAATCGAGGATTGTATGCAACACTGCACGTTCAGCTGGAAATGTAGGTTATGTACTTGGTTCTAATTCATGTCCCAGAGAACAGGGGAAAAAAATATCTCTTCATTTCAGATAGGACTTGAGCTGTAGAGTTTTCTGACTAAAAAGCTCTGGATAATTCTTTTCTTATGTATTATTAATAGTTCTATTACATTAAATCTTAGGTGCTCATAATGATCCTCTGGAGGTGTTTCTCTCCCCCACCTCTCTCTATTGTTCCCAGCTGAAGTCCGGGGTGGCTATGCTCCTGGGTAGGTGAATCTGGGCTTGGAGAACTGGCACACAGATGCGTATAAAGAGAGGCACAATTATCAGGACTAATTTCTTACATGCAGTTCAGCAGATGTGTTTTCAGGAGGGATTTTAGTGTAGTCAAGGAGGTGCTGCCCTCCAAAAGGAAGAGTTTGAAAAATTGCAGAGTCCTGGGAAATGCTAAAGCAAATGAGTGGAAATGGAGAGGGAGTGATAAAAAAGGAACATGTTGGGAGTGGTGAAGCAGAAAGATTCTGGCAGAAAGTGAAGAACGGGTGTTCTGAATGTGTTTAAAGGTGCAGAAAAGGGCAATGTCAGAGACAGTAATGCAGATAGTAAATCTTCTAGGGTTTGTGACTACTATGTTCTGATTAAAAAAAAAACAACAAGCAAACAACAAAACACAAAAACACTCAAAACCAATACAGAAAAGAAAAAGTCGCATGGAAAATCCTCCTGTCTCGTCTTTTGTGTTACTGATCACAAGCAGTCCCTTATGAAAGTGGTTAGCATTGCTGTACAAATATGCAAGCAGTGCTTCTGAGTAGCAAATTCCAGATCCTTTGAGGAGACCTTTGCAAGAGGTTGTGGAAATAAATATAAATGCAAAACCTAAAAACTGAGAAGGAATATGAAAAATAGAAAAATCTCAAGAGGATTTGTGATGGGTTTGCAGACTGGAAGTAGGATGCAAACTCCTGTGTTTGAAGAGGTTTCTGAAATGGCAGTCAATTAAAATTATATATGATAGATGGTTGACAGTTTGTGTGTTTTCAAATGATCTAGCTCCAGCTTGGAGTTATAGTGAGAAAGGTGCAGCATTTAGTTGGATGTTCTCCTATGGTAGTCGTTAGTCACCTTTTCCCTTCCCATAGAGAGAGAGCCCTAATGACAGTGGATATAACGATGCCTTCAGGGATGCTTAAGGAGTAACACAGCTCCTATAGCAAGGTGTAGCCTGGTTCCATTCATCTCTGTTTCACCGTGTGTGGAGAAGCCAGGACATGCCTCGGAGGGGTTGTCAGGCCCCCTCATCACCCCAGAGCTTCTAGACAATTAGTGGTAGCTTCCTGCACATAGTTGTGAGCAAAAAGGGAACTCCAACTCCACCGCCTCACTTAGGAATGGGAGTCATTTGCACTTTGCTGTAAAGAGATGAGAAATATGAGTTACTGCTCAGCCCAGGCTGTGCATTTCACTGCAAAGGGTTACCTGGCAAGTCCTCTGCTAGAGGCATCCATGTCTCTTGACAAGCTATCCTGCTCTTGCCTCATCTCTCTGACATCAACTTTTCTGGGCTGCTGCAGCCTTATGTAACTGCCCCAGCTCTCCCAGTGGCCTTTTTAGGGGGGAAAAGGTGCTGATTCACCCTGCACACAGGTGCTGCAGCACAGCTTTTGTTGCAGCTCTCAGGTCTGGCAGCACCAAGATCATCTCCTAAGCAGAGCTGGGGAGAAGTGGAGGGCATAAAAGTTGGAGCTGGAGGAAGGTCACACTGCAGCATGTGTGTTTCTACCTCTCCCCTAGAGATGTCTGCACGGAAAAGGCAAACCTGATGGAAGGTTGTGTTTGCAAGAGAATGGAATGCAGAGCAGGTGGTACCTGGCACTTAGACCCAGGGTTGTGTTGGTGCTGCTTTCGGAGGTACACCTCCAGCAGGCTTTTAATCCTGGCAGAAAGACACGATGGCAGAGACTGCAGGGTGAACCACCCACGTGCCAGGCCCCAGCAGAGCTGTGCTTAATGCCAAATACTGGTATTGATGTCTTTTTGTTATCCTGGTTGATTACGTGGTGATAATTAGCAAAACTCAGTGTACCATTGGTGTGTATTGCCCAGCTGCAACACCATCTCCCTGCACTGCTATAGGCACTCACCCCATGCCATGTTTGGTTGTGCTGCAGAGCTGGTTTCCTACCTATGGATTTCTGAATCATAGTGGCCCACAGACTGTAGGTCAGATTTCTTGAATAAGGGGCCCTGCCTCAAGCACCTGACTCGGAAATCTGCAGATGTAATCTTGGATTCTTCTGTTCCCCTTGATGGAAGAGAAGGGGCACCCCCAGGCATGGATGTTTATCTCTTCCTGAGCCACTGGTGTGCAGCAGATGAAATAATAGCCTTGGAGGGTCAGTTTTTGTCCATGGATTAGAGAAGGAGCCAAAGGTGTGACCTATACAGCCTCAGACATCAGGATTTCATGCATCTGAGATGGGGCAAGATGCCATGTGGAAGCATCTAGGGATATGGGTGGAAACCAAGAAAAAGAGGCATTTTTAAAATGTGCTGTTCTAATGAATGTTTTCAAAGCAAAACAAAATTGAAGTCCCAGAGTAAAGCAGTGTACAAAAATGCCAGACTTCAAAAGCCAAAAGCGAGGAGATATGTGGCTTTCCGTGTACAGAATGTGCAGTATATAAAATTTTTTTTTTTAAGACTTTTAAAAATTCAGAAATCAGAGTCAAGAAGGAAAGAAGAAAAGAAAAGGTGAGGTGAGAAGGAACAAAGAAGGGTTTCAGGGTTTTCTTTGTTGTTTCAGTTTTGGGGTTTTTTTACTGCTTATCAAAGCCTCCTTCATCATGGACCTCTCCATCAGTGGGCTCTAAGGAACTATCCCAAGAAGTGTTTCCTCTTGCAGGGATTAGCTGCTTCTTGGGAATGTGCTAATTTCTGATGATAGTTCTGAGAGTGTATTTTCTTTCCTTGCTGATAGAAACTGTATTAGCTAATAAAAATAATTAAATTTATATTCTCTAGATGTAATTGGTGACTATGCCCTCTAGGTGGGAAAAAATGCTTTCAGACGAGCAGAAGCGTCTATTCTCTTCTCAAATGACTAAACTTCTTTAATTTCTACAAACGTGGACTGTTGGGAGTGTGATATCCCCCAAGTCTGCACAGAAAGGGCATTAGCAGCCATTTCCAAAAGTAATTTATAGTATAGCTCACTGTATTATGCCAACTCTAACAAACTCTCTCCTCCTTTACTGCTAGCATAGCTGTAATTCCAGTTACTCTGTTGGGACTTTGGCTCTTGGAAAGCTAAGTGATTTATAAATTTTTAAGAAGTGATGCATACAGCTAATCTAAAGGAAAATGGGCTCTTGCAGCCTGAGCACCTGCTATCTGGAAAGGTTTCTGATTTCTTGCAGGATACCTCTGCTAAAATTGGAAAACTCTGATAATCTTTAGGATAACTTTCTTTAACTTATTGTTGATGAAAGGCCATTGCTCCTGGAACCTAAAGCCCTTGGTTTACCCAAAAACATTTAAAGCAAAGATAAATATTTTTTTCAGCACTGCTTACTCTTGTATCAGAAATACGAATTTCCCAACTACTGGCTACTTTGCTGTCTATGTGCGGGTGCAGGCGTTTTTTTGAAACCATGGTGGCCTTTAGTTACATCATATTTTAGAGTCCTTTTTCCTTACATCCCTCCCCAATGTGCTTTCCGTGTGGAGAACAAAGTCTTTCTAGGAAACAATTTGTTAACAGCCTCCTTACTTCCAGCTGAGACCTAGGAGCACTGGAAAAGTGTAGCAGAGAAGAGATGCAAGGCAGGAAGCAGGGGAATATGTCCTCCTTAGTGGATTCATGCTATAGTAACTTGATACTTGATTTCTGGATGAGTACAGTTACTTGTGAAATTCTGGAATTGCCTCTGAAGAACTTCATGTATGGGTACCCATGGCAAACGTACACTTCAAAGTTTGCCTTAAAGTAATTTAATAGTAATCCATTTACCCTAGGTCCTTGACAATGTCCAGGCAAAAATTGTGTGGTGTTCCCACTCTCTTGACACAGAGATGGAGGAGAAGCTACTCTCTGCCCTGCTTCAGTTGTTAGAGTGTCATCGTTGCTAGAGAAACAAAACCTTGGACTGGGATTCTGGCAGAATAAAAGCTTTTCAATTCATATTTGATCACATTTAAAGGAGGGGGAAGGAGGGACCTTGTAAAAACCCTGTTCATCCACTAGAGAGCATATAGGCAGTGCTTCTCCTTGGAGAAAATAAAAATGTCAAGCTCTTATTATGCACAATAATGCAATACTGTTTAAATGTTTACTGCGGTTCTACCTACCGTGGTTACATATGGAGAAAAGAGTACGTGAAAACTGGAAGAAGGCTTTGCAAATACATAACTTTCATGTTCAAAAGCCTTTTATCTCCTTGTTAGCATTTAATATCTACTTGTTCTTAAAGAGCATTCTTATTCTCCCCATGGAAATATTAAATTATTTACGAAGTTCCTGAGAAAACCAGGGGTGGACTTGAGAAGGTGCAGAGCCTATCTCTACAAGGGCATTTTATGGCTTTTAGAGAATTCAACTGTTTCATTTCTAGCTGATGTGGTTGGGAAGAAGCTTCTGCAAACAAACTGGTGTGAGGCTGCTCATTCTGCAGATGATCAGTGCAAGAAGCTGGCACTGAGAAGGTGATATCCTTTGAAGTCTAATGATATTAATGTTGACTCTTAAATATTTCATAGCTGTTACTCTTTTGTACTGATTTTAGTGCTTGAGTTAAGGCGCACACTTTTTTTTCCTAATCTAATTTCCATTTTTACCCTCTAAACTGCCTCATTCTGTGTGTATACAATACACATATGAAATTTAAACCATAGGGATCTGCATGCGCTAAATGGATAGTGGTACACCCTACTAATTAATTGAATTTTTTCCCCCCGTGGGTGTCAAATTTACTTTTTCTTAAGGCTGTTTGTTAATACAGTGCATGTTAGAGGCATTTTTTTTCCAGTGGAATAAGTCGCTGACTTTTTCTGCTGTCCTAGTTAACCTTATTCCCTCCATCTGTAGGTTACAGATCATTCAGCTTACACTTGTAACCTGCAGTGAGAGCTAGGCATGAAATATAGTATGAAAACCTCAAGTAACTCTTGTGATGTGTATCTTTACTTCTGGAATTTTTTATGCTTGTCTTGTTTTGTGGGACCTAAAATCCTTCATAGTTAATTGGATATATTTGCATAGAGCAACATGGGTTTTGTGCAGGTGTAGATTCAATAATGTGGCCTTTCCTGCTATATTTTTACTTTTTGCATGCAATGATTCTGACTTAGTTGTTGGCAAAACATTTGTGTGATGCTTGGATTCTGGATGGATTTCCACTAAGAATAATGGCCAGTGTGGTCGGGATTTTATTTGCCCTCAGCATCAAGCAAAACTTTCTTTTTCTTGCATTTTGCAAGTGATCAATGGATGCATTTACATTATAACCTGGAGTTAGGAGCAGAATTATACGTTAATATCTCTCATTGCAATAAAACGACTGTTAAAGTCCATTACTTCTCTGTGGAAAAAATGGGATATGTTTAATTTTAACTGCCTCAGTAGTGTACTGGTGCATATATAAACCCTGATGAATGAAATCAAGCAATTAGGATTAGAAATTAATAACACAAGGCATCTAGTCATTTCAGTGAGTTTGCATTTTGATTCTGATTGATTTTTCTAATATTTGCTAAGTGCATATGTATCCACAAAGGCTCTATATCCATATGCTGTATTTTTAAAATCCTGGCATGTTGAGTTTTGGGATCTAGATCTGTTATTTGACAGCATATTATGATTTAATTTCTGTTATGTGAAAAACTGCACCATTAAAATAGCTGACACAGAATTTAAGCACATCTGTTTGTTGTTCTCTTTTTCAAGGTTTTTGGAAATTACACTTGCTGCCTAACACTGTAGAGTTGGTTTACATTTCAGGCGGAGTTATTTTTCCTCTCTGAATGACAGCGAGTATTTGTGTGCATGTATGCAAGTGTGACATGAAAATACAAAGATAGCTGCCTTACAGTTCTGATTTTGCTTGTTAATTAATATTTGGATGATATAAAGCAAGAAACTGCCATATGACAATAAAGTGGACCAACTTTCCCAGCTGGATGTCATATTTGACGACATATGTAACCAGAGAAACTGTGAATTATGTAAAGTGCTAAATAAGATTCTGGGAGTAACTTATTACCCTGTGGGCTGGAAGATACTGCTTGTTATTTACTTGCACTTTCTGAAGCTACATTATTCTGAGTGTTTCTTAGAAGTGTTAAACTTCGTTATTGGGAAAAAGATTTTCACTGAGTGAGTGTCATAATTCTGGTTTCCTGTGGGGAAGAAGTAGGAGGTTTTGGAAGGCTAGAAGTGAGTAGTATTGGGCAGAATGTCTTGAACCATTGTCTGCAAGGCCTTGCCTGTGTCTGCTCTGCTGCTTCCAGGTAGGGACCAGGCTGAGCTAGATCACCTGATAGCTCCTGATGAGGACAGATGCTGCTGGCTGAGTCCATTGAGATAAGAGTTCTTTGAGCCTGGTTGGGGTCATAGCTTTGTTCTGTATTACCTCACTAAGGAATGTTTTATTTGCCTGTTGATTGTGTCCCTTTGTGGGTTTCTGCCTGTTTTTTTTTTTCACTTAAACTGAGTCACATAATTTATTTTTATATATAGTTCTTGAAATGCCTGTTTACTGACATCAGGCATTTGCTTTACTGCATAAACCTAATGCAGCTTCACTGAAACAGATATTTTAAATTTTAACCTCAATATAAAACTTGCTACTTTATTTTTTCTGCTTTTCACACTGCACCTGCTGTTCTTGCTCAGGGTCTCTGGATTTGTTGTTGGACCATGGGCAGCACATTCTTATTTATCAACCACCAGTGTAGTAGGTGATCTGTGGAGGCAGCCAAACTTTTTGCAGTAGCATTAAAGTTGTGTCAGAAGGTTGTATTTACATGAGGGTGTATGAGTTGGTTTGTTTGTAGGAGGAAATACTTGTTGGAAGGAACAAATCTGGTGAAGAACTTTGCTCTTGTACTAAAAATTGTGTTTCTTCATGATGAATTGGACTGGGCTTGTACAAAAACATGCTGCTCATAGCAGGTAACTGGAGATGTAGTAGGTGTAAGGTTAGTATTTGTAGGAGGTATGCATGTCAGAAAAATGTTCATGTCCATATGTTCTTGGGTGTTTTTGTTAAGATGAGGCAATATTAGCTGCTGGATGAGGCCCTGAGGTCAGGGTCCTCTCTGCTGTCTCTGGCCCTGCAGATGAAGGGACAGCCCAGGGGACCTGTCAGGTTTCCATCTTCCAGAAGAGTAGCTCACCTTGCCTGTCCTTTCATTAACTGAAGTGGACAAAAGTTGGTGACTGATGCTTTAAATAGTCAAGTATTGAAATAAATACTTTCATGTTACTTCTCATCTTTTTTTATTTCTGCACTTTCAGGTTAGTTTTTTTTCCTCCATATTTTTTGAGTCTTTCAAAGCTGATGGTGCCATGCAATGAGAGAGATGAAAGTTCTCTACTCTTCACACCTCTCCAGTATGTCTTTCTAGGACATGGTTTCCCACACTTTTATGTGTGATCATTATGCAGGATGGAGAAAGTCCATGGAGAGGCAACAGCATGGCTGGGAGGGGCAGACCTGCTCTTGCTGAGACCTCAGTGAATGGCAAACCTTCTCTATCCTAATAAAGAGCTGTCCAGAGACTTTCTTACTCTTGCAGCTAGCAAAAGGCACTGCCTTTTTCAAAATCCTGTGGAAGAAACAGGAAAATACCTAGAACTAGAAAACACCTGCATTATCCCCTCTTACAAAACCTTCACGCCTTGTTGTCAGATGAAGGGAAGACCTGATGCCTGTCTCCAAAAAGATTTACGTTTCAGCTCATGGGTATTTTAATGCATAAAACCTTGCTTGTAGTATGTCAGATCAGCTCATGGAGCAGGTCTGCTGGGTACAATACATTGGGAACTGCTTTCTCCCGTAATCTGACTGTTTCAGGAGCAAAAAGGAGAGTGTTGTTCTGGTGAATCACAAGAGTCTCGTGCTGCTGCATGCTGTGACCTTCACACACAGCATGGAGACAGAATGCACCACAGCACAAGTGTTTGCAACTGTGGGCGTGTGCCTTTCCTCTTTATTTATTCTCATTTTGAGCTTTAAGGTCTGCAGAGCTGAGGAAAAATAAGATGAGAAGATCACTGTATTGGTGTGGTGGGAAGGCCTTGCAGAACCTCTGCAAAATGACAAATTTTGCATCAAAACCTCAGGAATCTAAAAACTTGTAGATTTA
Organism: Calyptomena viridis; assembly: GCA_013390005.1. Classification (NCBI taxonomy): domain Eukaryota; kingdom Metazoa; phylum Chordata; class Aves; order Passeriformes; family Eurylaimidae; genus Calyptomena; species Calyptomena viridis. Next base: position 98,081 of record WEIV01015507.1, read on the forward strand.
CAACAGATTTACGACAGCTCGTTCTTCTCCAACTTTCAAAAAATATTTTATTTTTATGTAAATTCTACCCTTTCCTATGAATATAGCTATCTCCAATTAAATTCTATGATTTTTCACTTACACATGAACATAATTCTCAGTTTACTATAGTAGCTTTGAGGTAATATGTAAAGTACCGATATGTAAATTATTTGAAAATTCAGAAATTTAAAACCATCTTGAAACATTGGTTCATCTGTCAGTATTCAGGCAATGGCGCAGCAGTTGTTGCCTAGTAATTGCTATTGTACAATGCAAAATTGTTCAGCTTAGCAAAAAGGTGTTAAAAATGCAACCAAGATAAATTTTCATTTGCTTTTCTGTTTTTAACATTTAGATTCAAACTACAGTATGAATGTAAAACTTCTTGCCTAGGTCTCATCAGTTAAAACTTTTGGTAAATGTGATAATGTGTTTCTGCTTATTAATTTCACTGTAAGATCATGGGCTTTTAAAAAAAAAAGTAACAATTGAGACACTGAAAGAAAAAAGCTAATTTGATATGTGCTGTGTATTTATTTCAAGTGCATAAGCACCTTGAAGAAAGAAATGTGATATTTCCCCCTTTTTTGTGAACTCTCAAAAGTCTTGGGCTAGAAGTTGGAAAATTTTATGGACTTCAATGCACTGTATTCAATTCTACTTTTAAAAGCTTAAGTTAGGAATTTTTTTTTAATCAATTCACCAGTTTCCAATAGGTTTCTAATCCCAAATATCTTAGTTTTGTAAAGTTTTCCTTGTGTTATGGTTGATCCTTTTTTCCTATATGTAAGTTGTTAGCTATGGGGAAGAAATACCAATATCATTCCCTNTACCAAAATTCAGCCTTTTCAACTTTTCCAGATTTTTTTTCCTGTCTTCTACAGTAAGTACAGTCCTGCTTTGCTGTATTAGTTAACCTTTTGCCCTATAAATATTTGTTAATGGAAATTTTTCTCGGTTGGCTCAGGTTTGTGATAGTGAGTGACCCAAGGCTGATAATGAAACCCCGCTGCCAATGTGCCAAGGAAAGCATTAAACCACAGCTGTACTCCTTGGTGCTCCTGTCTTTACCTGCCCTGATCGCATACCATTACATTTGATTTATCCAGTGTAACGTGATCCTTATACAAAGCCAAGCTTGATTGTCATAAGACCTTCCATTCTCATGCCTTTCTTATCTCTTTTCGAGCTGCATTTTCCCCGGTTCAACAAACAGCTCTTGACATAAAACTTTCAGAGTAAAAGGAGCTGAGACTGAACTTGGGCAGCTTGAGTTTGGATGAGACTTAGGCAGATAAATGTGGTCTGATTATTTTTACGATTTATTTATTTTTTAAATTTTGTTCCCTTTCCTTTCAGCCTCTTGTTTTCTTATTTCTTTTATGTGATA
>WEIV01015507.1:120715-137121 GCA_013390005.1 Calyptomena viridis
TCAATGAAGGTTGGTCTGGAGTTGTTCACACTTGGAGAAGTCTTTGGAAGAAGATGCTTAACAGAAAAGTGATCTCATTTCTGCCAGTTGGCAATGGGTGTGAATTTAAGGGATTCTGTCCCTCCTTCAAGCTTAGGGAATCCATTCTGCATTGTATGACATCTTGTGTGTCTCATGACTGAAGCTGCCTGCCACTGCCTTAGTCCTTTGGGCATCCACAGTCCGTTGGCAGCCTGCTAATGGTGCTCCAGGTTTTCTAAACAGATATAACAGGTTTCCCTTCAATTGCTAATATCGCATACAGGAAAATAGGAGTGGTTGTCTCCATTTTTGCGTATGTCTGAATTTTCTCTGCAAGAGCTGTCTCATGTTAACTTATTGCCTGAAGTTATACAAATTACTGCTACAAATGGTTAACACTTAAGGAAATGGGGAAATTGTTCAGACAGTACCTATCAGTCTGGGTAGCAAGTACACAAAAACTTGTTTCATTGTAAGGCAGAGTAGCACCCAAAGGCAAAGAATTGCATCAGTGTTCTTGAGCTATTTATTAACATGTTGTTTGTTTGTTTGTTTGTTTTAAATCTGCCAATAACTACACATCTGTTTGAGCTAACTTTTTTAAAAAATCATTTGCCAGTATCCTTTTCACATGTAAACTTGTTGAGAGGGAAAGATGGGCCTGACCCAAGAGCTTGGAGCAGAACACCCTCTGGGAACACGAGTATTTGAATCCAAACTTTGTCTTAGGCCCATCTCTAATATTTTGAAACGTGAAACATGTTAAATCATTGGATAAAACAGCTCAGGGTTTTTTTTAAGGATCCAGAAATTANTCCACTGCTAGTGCTACTTGTGCTGCATCCAAAGCACATCTGCAGATTTCACAAAATAAAACGTCTTCACCAAAAAATTTATCTTCTGAATCTAGAGGGTTGTGAAAGTAAGTAATGGGGAAAATAGAGAAAGAAGGATTTGAGGTTTTATGAGAAATTGTTTTCCAAGAGACAAACAGAGGGCTTCTGTTCCTGGAGCAATGTTTAGTAGCTAGACTGATGCATTTTAACTTAAGATATGACAAAAAAAAAGATAATTAAATTTTTTTATAGCTATTTAAATTTCAGTACTATCTCCATAAAACCATGTGAACAGCTTTACAGGACCAAACTGTGTGTTGACACAGCCTAGTATCCTGATTCCACAGAAGCCCATAGAAAATCTGTAAGTGAAAATAAACACAGTAAGGGTGAAAATCCTCAAGGATTTTATTCTTTTTTTTCTTTAGCCTCTCCCAGATGTTTACTAATTCTAACATGGTGACTTCCAAACCTGAAGTTGCGCCTACATGTTTTTTTAAATACCTTTTGTTGAATTTCTTTTCCACTAGGGAAGAATTTGGTGGGTCCTTTTAGGTCCTCGTATAGTGGGCTATTTTGAGAGAGAAGAGCTATATATATTTTCCTGATATCACTGTTTGCTGCCACATTATTATACCCTCCTGTACATTAATAGTGCTGAGTTATTATCATCATCCCACATATTCTGTGTTGATGTCAGCAGTGTGAATCAGAAAAACATCTGCCTGGGAGGTAGAAATGTGTTTTTATATATGAATGCATAAACATGAAAACTACACCTTCTGATTTGAACTCACACCAGAGAGCACAGGAGAAACCTGTGAATGTCTGCAGTTGGGAACTGGCCCTCGTGCAAATCCTGTGTGAGGAGGTTGGAAGGGATAAGATGTCTGTCCACATCAGTGTTAATGAAGGAGAAAATTGACAGAGCAACTGCTTCCTCCAAGAGAAAAGCTGCGGATGTTGTGACACTGGGATGCACATGCCGTTATTTCCTTAGCATTCATTAACTACTTTGCCATTAATTTAGTTCTGTGTTGCATTGCTTGAACTTAAATTCAGTGCACGGAATATTTAAGATGACATCGGTCCTTCCCATGGTTTTTTTGTGCCACTGGCCTTTTGATTTTGATTTTTGAAATATTTTAATTTTGTCCATTCAGAATGACTGGGGTTTATTAAACAGGGCAGCTCCTGATGGGTGTGCAGCTTGATGGCATTGATGAGGAGATACAATATAGGAAAAAGACTGCTTAAAATAAAAGAGGACAAATTCTTGAATGTTATTATATACATAGAAGTGCATCTACTTAAATTTCCCAGAACACACCGAGCTTTTAGTAAATATCGTAATAGCCTTGGGTCAGTAATTCTCCTGTGGATACTATGAAGTTTTCTGGCAGCTGACACCTCCATGGAAAAGCAGGAATGTCAGCAGGTAGAAGCAGCATTATCATGTTGACAGATGTGTGTTATAACAGCATCTTTAGACAGGTTTGAAAGTAAAGCAGAGCTCATGTCTTTCTTAAGAAAGTTATTTTTTGCCACAATTACTTGAGTTTGCAAGATCTTGTATTGAAAGGTACCCATGATAAAATCAGGTCTTCCACAGTTGGCTGCACAGCCTTCCAGGAACACCCCAGGGCTCTGTCACTCAGTTCTGCCCAAAGCTTGCACTATTAAAAGCAAAATGGAAACAAAATTCCCTTCCCTCTTCAGTCCCCTCCCACTTTATATTTTTAGGCATTTAAAAACATTGCATTGTATACCACAATAGAAAGTTCATCAGAAACCTGGCAGATAAGAAATACTCCAGCCAGTGAAGATGCTGTGCAAACAGCAGAGCTGTAAGTATTTAGCAACATCACAGTAGCCCTGTTCCACATTTGCAATTAATACACGTCTGTGTTTGCATTTGTTATAGGACTCTTGACAGCACCAACATAACAAGAAAAACGAACAACCTGAGTAATAACTCTCTGGAGGCATTCAGCAAGTGCCATAGGGCTCATGAATCTNCCATAGGGCTCATTAATCTTGATTATTCCCCATAATAGATAACTTCACAAATCATCTATTCTCCCCAATCATGCACATAAGGATAATGTATATGTAGTACCCTCCCGTACTGTAAAACCCCAAATAGAATTTCATTTTTTAAATATAAGTCTTGACAAATGCAAGACAAATATTTATAGAAAAAGGATGGGTATGAATAACAATGAACTGGACTAAAACGAGTGGGACAGACTGTTGTGAGAAGGTGACATCTTTTTGGGTGCTTGTTGGTTTGTGAGATTTTTTCCCTTTACTATATGATATCTCTATCTGAATCAAGGAATTCACTTATTTATAACCTGATGTAGATGCGATTTTCTTCCTGAGAGTTTTGGCCAGGGAGATAAAGCAGTCTGCAGCTCTTTGAGGAGTGTAGACGGGGCAAATAGGAGCAGCTAAGAAATACCCCAAGTTCCAAACAATTTAGTGTTTATAATTTATACCACTGATTCCTTCTTATTCTTGTACTCTTCCCAAAAACCTTCCTTTGAAAAGTGCCTGAGTTACACAAGAAAACCATAGCTCTGATTTAACGTGATCTTCACCTGTTTATCAACTTTTCTCAACTATAACTTAAATATGCCAGCATAAGAGATCTGTGAAAAACATAGTATTTAGACTATATTTCAGTAGAACAGCAGAGGTGCTCTAACACCCACAGTCAGGCTGTGCTTCAGCTCAGAAATGCCATGATTACCTTAAAAGTGATTGTTCAAACATTAGAAAATATAGGAGACTTATTAACTTTTAAAATATTCTAGTTTAAATGCAATTAGAATTAAAAAAAGATAAGAAAATGGAGTAAGGAGGAAAATAAAAGCAGAAATGCTCCACAGAAATGGAGCAGTACCTTTTATATCTTTGTAGTTGTAGTGACTTTAACCTGATGCTTAAGAGTGAGTTTTGGTGATTGAAGTTTCAGAAGTGGAAAGCTTGTATTCACAGCTGATCCTTCCTCTTACACAGTGTAAAGCATGAGATTTGATTGCCCTCATCTTTGCCCACATACCCATTTTCCACCTTTCTTCTCCCTCCCTCCATGAGTCCAAACACTCTCAAAATCCCAGGATTTTGTTTGGTGACTTGGGGCAGCAAAATACCCATTTTGAGTGAGTGGAAAGCTTTTACAGAATAACAACTAAAAAGCTTTAGGGCTGGTTTCGTCTTGTTCGTTGTCCCTCCTCCACCCTTTGTATCAAGTATTCAGGATTCATTTCCTTAAAATTTAATGGAAAAGAGAACATATGCATTATCTTTCAGAGATGAAAAAAGAACAAGCTTAGATGTGGATCCATTTCTTTCTTCAAGATCTGCTGTGCATGTTATTTGAGCAATTCTGTTTATTTAATTGTTGTGCATATAAATGCATAATCCCTATCTGTAAAGTATCACAGTCTTTTAATAGCCTACACTGCATGTTGTGTCTCTGTTCTTAAATACAGACATGTTAATAATATCCACAGGCACAACACCTTCTGGCAAAGAAGAATGAGTCTTGCCTCTAAAAAGTTTTAAAAAGGGGAGGAAAAAAATGAAAGTGTTCACAATCATATAAGTTTGATTAAGTGAAGAAAGGATCCTGTACATTTGACTTCTCCGTTTAGACCTTTCTTCAGACTTCTGCAAAGAACCTTCTAAGAGTGTGTCAAACAGTAGTACATTTTGGCTTGAAATTTTTCTTTTCTGTCAGCACAGTCTAGTTGTTTGAAATACAGTTTCGAATCAGGATAAATGGGTTGTATTCTTAACTGTCTGAGAAAAATTCAAATAACTCCTTTAGTCTCTCCTGGCCTCAGTTTCTCACTGTATAAAACTATACTTAAAATGCTATTCCATCTTTGTAAAATGTTCTACAATCTTCTGATGAAAGAAATTATTTTAAGTTCAAAGTGTTACTCTTAATGAAAGAATGAACTTGCTTATTCTTGATGAAATACTTTATATAAACATCAAAGAGCTGTTTTTGCCAAGTGTTTAATCTGCCACAAGGTGCTCCTGTGTATCAATTAGCAATATTTTCTCATTCATTTCTCCAGGAAAAGGAATGTGTTTTGCAATCTGGATGTTATGTGATTCAATTCCATCAATGCCAATGTGTGCAGTAAACTGAGTGCAGTGTTTGACATATTGGCCATAATTTCCTCTTCTGTACTCAAATTAGCATAGCAATGGGTGCAAAGTGATATGGAGTCACTTGTAATCGGTCTCACTCCACTCCCCTGCCTGACTGACTTCTCCAAAGTCAGGAGTCAGTGCTCAGAGGCAGCTGAGGTTTGCAGTTCAGGTTGTGATCCAATGGGTTGCTGGCTGATTTTCATGTTTGGACCCATCTTTAGATAATACCACTTGCAATCACCTTCAAAAGTGGGAATGTCCTGTCCTTATCTTTTGTTGAGGGAGATTATCAAAATAGAGGGATTGTTTCTTTAAAAGTTAATGAGAAAGGCCACTTATTTAGGTAAGAATTGACACTATCAGACTACTGACAAAAAGAGGTGAAGCAAGTGGAAAACATGATATGCTCTTCAATGGGTTAACATACATTTTAGTATGTTATATAATATAATAATATGTTATAATATTTGGTCCTGTTGCATTTTTGTACTTCTGGCCAGTCTCAGTTCAACCATAGGAACTTAGCTGGTTTTCTGTCTGATAAATTGCAGAGTGGCAACATTCTGTCTGCTTTTTGTGTTTACCCAATGCAGCAGGTTACAGGTTAATGCCTCTTTTCAAGGAAGCTTTTAGGAAGCATTTGGGAGGCAGTTGAGAGCAGACGAGGAATATGAGCCATGAAGAGCTTCTCTGCATTGGGAAGTTAATGTGCAGTTGCTGGAGGTGAGCTTACAGGGCACTGCACCCCCTTATCTGTAGACATCCCCAGAGTGCTGTGACTATCTCTGAGCAAAGAGTCTCCTCTGCTGTGAAAGTGGATCGTGCCACTTCCCCTGTAGACATGCTCCAAGTGTGGTTGCTTCTTCTGGAAAAGAACACCAGCATGTAAGAAGATCAACACAGTAGAATAGAAAGTGGACTTGTTGCAACTTGCCCTTCATCTACGTAGAAAAAGCATAAACACCAACAGTAACCAGTAACCATGGATAACATTGGTCCTGGATGGCATTTGTGTTGTTTAAACAATCTACTCTGATACTGTTGTCTTTTTTGCATCTTGAAAAGACATTAGAAAGCCTTTTCTTTTTTTTTTTTTTGTTATGCAGATGTAGCAGTAGAAAGAGGGATATTGATCCTTCTCCTTTAAACTAGGATTACTGGAAATAGAGTTCAGCAAGGCCAGAATATGAATATCAGGAGATCTTTACATCTCTTTAACTGCTGATGGAAAGAGAGAGGACAGCACTGTAACATGTATTAAGGAACTGTATTTTGAGTTCAAGTACTCAAAGGGTTACAAGGAAAAACTGGTCTCCCTCCAGGCTTTGCTAAAATGGGACTATAAATACAAGTAAATGAATGTTGAGGTTGATGCTGGAGGGATCATTTCCATCTTCCAAGATAACATCTAGTATTGTGAGGAGGCAGCACTTAACAACCCTTCCAGTGGTATCTCCTTTTACCTGAAAAACCATCTCCATAAGCAATTTGCCAGTATTCCAATGCTTGCTTCAGTTGGATCAAGTGGCCAAACCCTATTCCCAGTGTAAACAGAAAAATACATTAGCTGGTTATTTTTAAGTTGTTTGGAAACTTGACAAGTGAAAGCAGCTCTAAATAAATCCAGATTCAAAAAACTTTACTCTGAGTATCTGAAATAGAAGTTGTAGTTGTGACAGACTTCTAGTGCTCACTTCTCTGAAGTCATAAAGGGGAGAAACACGTGTTTAAACTCAGATGTCCAATTTAGAAATTAATTTGTACAGGCCCTCAGTCTCTAGACTAGGACCTGTGTTGTGGAAAAAAGTTTATGTAATGTTTCCATTATAAATAGAGACTAATTTTCTCAAAAAGTTTCTTAATACTGAGTGAACAAGTAAGCTTAGTATTAAAAACATTCTCAGTGCTTCATTGCATTGGGTTTATCATTTGCACGTCAAATTATATTTCATCTTATGATTTAGATATGCCAGAAGTATAGATCTAATTCTCTGTCTCATGATACACTTAAAGATGGAAGATTGCTTTCCATGGAGTGTAAAACTCAATTTGTAGTCGTGTGTATAAAACATGACTTTATGGCAGATTAGCTTGCTGTACATTTACTTCTCTCTGACAGTGAACTGAAAAATATTAGCATTTCACTGAACACAGTATTAATGGCAAGAAGAGAGTATTATTGTAACATAGAACGTAGAATGGGATTTTTTGAAAGTAGAACCAATAAGCAGTAGAAAATGTATTTTGAGATTTCCAAGGAGTTTGGGTAGAGTTGGTTTAACTTCTTTTCTTTTCCTCACCTTTTTTCTTTTTTCTCCCCCTTTTTGTGAGTCATTTGAGAAACAAAAGTATATTTGTAGTTGTCAGACTGACCTCCCAATAATTTTAAATAAAATGGCAATTATAGTAATGGAGTGACTGTAGTAAATTTGAATTTTAAGTAGATTTTAAAGGCTTCCTTTGCCTTTTGCAAATGTCTTGTTTGGCAGTCAGTGTTGTTTGTGATTAGAGTGATCCTTTCTGTGCAGTTCATTATTTATAGCACTGAGATGGTGGTGCCTGTTTGTTGAAGCAGGTGAACATCACCTGGGTATGACCAGGCTGTCCCTTGGAACCCTGAGTACTTAGGTATGAATCTGAGCCAAATAATGTGCCACTGAAACCATCGCAGCCATGTGTTGCACTGAGTGTTTTAATAGAAGAAATGGAAGAAGGAAAGGAAAAGAAAACAAGTAGACACTATAATTAAATGGCAATAGAGAGGAGAATGTTTTATCGACAGTGTTTTGTGCTATTCTGTATCATGCATTTGAATTTTTGCAGCCTATCTTATATGTATCTGCCAGAGTGATCCAACATGTTTATACAGAGACTGCTTTTATAATGTGACTAATAATAATGAAATTCTTTATGCCTAATTCAAAGCTAATGTATTCAAGATACAAATGATATGGGAGGGCAGAAAAAGCTCTGCAACAATTTAGTTGTAATTGTAGAAATGTTCCCCATGCTTCTGTTTTAACTGAATATTTTTTATTTATTAATTGTGTTCATTTTAATTCCACCGAAAGTCAAATAACTATCTGTGAAAACAGCATAATTAAACTTTGATAATTCTGCAAAAGTAATAACTGAATTCGATCTGCTTTTAATCTGTCAAGCTATTAATAGTATCTAACCCTTATTCCTATAGTTATCTCTTTTCTCATTCAGTTCTCTTTGATTAACAGGCAGTGGAGGTCTACCTGCTTTCTTGGATCAGACACAAGCTCTGCTTGCTTTTAAAATACCTTTCAGTGTGATTACTGGTCCTTTGTTTCTATTCAGGAAAGCGTTTAAGGTTGCAAATTATGTGCTAAATCTTCCCATCCTTTACAGAATATTTTCCACATATTCCAAAGGTTGAAAATTAAAAGTGTGCATGTTCTTAATTATGCACACTTATATTAATTCATATTTTCACTAATTTTCTTTCATTTTTAGTTACAGCTTATACTGTGTGGGACTCAGTCCTACAAATATGCATGTGATTAATTTTTCTCACCAGAACTGGTTTTCTTGCTATTGCTTTTTGCAATCTCCATAGGACCTGCTTTGCAACCTATACTGCATACAGCACCATGCACTTGTGGGACAAGGTTTGGTCAGTCAGAATAGGGTGTTAGGATGGAAGGGGAAACTGGTTGCAGCCTGCTGATGTTGAGTGTTTTGTACCTGGTTTCCAGTGGCTGAGTTCCCCCACAGAAACCAGACTGCTGTGTTGGTGGGGTCTCACATGAACAAAGTGAATTGCACCAAGCTGGGGGGGGAAGACAACAGGGGCACATGACTCCTGTTTCTCCAGCCTGCTGTAATGCTCATTTTACAAGTTATCAAAAAAGGTATTATTTCTTATCTATAGATTGTGTTCTTTAATCTCATGGTGGTCTCCTTCTCTTTGGTGGTAGCACTGGAGGGTAAGTGGGTTTCCTCTTGGAGTTACAGTCTATCTAGACTGAGAATTTGGTCGTAATATTTTGTCTTTAAAACAGTTGCTTCTTTGCCAAAGAGTAACAGGTTTTGTTTATCATTACAAAGAGGCAGAAGTTAGAGGGGACAGAGGGACCTATCTAGTGTGGCTTTCCTGCCTCTGTCTGTGTCTGTCCCTTGTCCCAGGCCAAGGGGGGTAGTGCACACAGCTTTTCCTCCAGAAAAAAAATCAAAAATAAATTTTTTGTACAGTCCAGTATTTGGTTCATGCAGAGTTGAGCACATGCCCCACACAATCATCACTCAGGTTTGCAATGCTCATTTGTGCATCATGGACCTGTGGTCACTGCCTGGCTCTGTGTCCCAAAGGCAGTCGATGTCATCTCAACCTTCAAAACCAGCCGGCTTGACGGCATCAGTCCCGGATGGATGGGGTTTGTCATCTCCTTCCTCGTGCCCAGTACAGTTTCTTCCTTTGCAGCACTGTCTGTTCTGGCAATAGTAAAAATGCATTTTGAGGAAAAACAGGGCCAAGAAGATATGTTTGCTATAAAAATCCCAAGACTTGAGGGGACCGTAGTGATGCCAGTTGTTAACCCTCTCCAGAAAAGCGTTTACTGAAATGTCAACATTTATTTTAAGCTGAACAGGCCAGGACAAGTACTGAGGGTTTCCTGTGGTTCATCTGGCTTACTGACATGTGCTCAAACTGTAACAGCCAAGCCCACCCAAGGGCTGTAAATAGGCAGGTAGTCTTCTAAAATACAACTTACTCCATTGTGATAGTAGTATCTGTGTGCCTCAGCTCTCAGAAAATCATCTGTCACTAAATATGCTGCTCTGTTTTTCCTGCTTTACACAAATATATGCAGAAAAGATGTCTTCACATTATGGGCAGTGCTCTGTGGTATAGGAAAAGAATATCAGAGATAGTTTGTCTGCCCAGCAAGAGCAAGCATACCCACCTTACCCACACATTCCTATTAATAACAGCTTACATGTTACTGTAAGATGCAACTTAGACATCACTGCTTAACGCAACCGAAGTTTTTACTTGCAAGGATCAAACTTTTCACGTGTATTTAAAAATACATGCCTGTGTGCATTTTTTAAGAGCTCTCAACATGCCTGACACAAGCACCTCTTGTCCTAACAGTTAATGAAATTTAGACATTTCTTTAAGGCCCTTACAGATCCCTTGAGGCTTCAAAGGTTCATAGAAATTTCAAGAGGCATTCCAAATATTTAAAAAAAAAGTAGACATGGGCTTTAGATAGTTAATGAATGCACATCATTTACCTAAACAGTGTTTTTATAGATCTTTGCAAATCTGACATTAATTAGGGAAAGTAACTAAAGCTGAAGTGCCACAGAATGTTAATCCTCAGCATCAGTAATTAGCTGTGGAGGAGAATTTTTAAAAATGTTTCCAGTTTATATCATTTTGTTTTGGAAGAAACACAAATATGTGGGTTGAATTATTAAGAAAACAAATGCACATGAAATAAAAACCAACAAAAAAAAACCCTCTTAAGGAGTGGATGGGTGAATCTGTGCTGTTGCAATGAGCCTTTGCAGGTCCATGGCTTTACTGGCTCTGGGATTGAAGATGAATATGGGATAAACCTGAAATATCCCCTTCTTGCTCACTGTCTCCTGATGCCCATACAGGTGTGTGCTGTGTGGCCTGTGCACCAGGTGAAGGGAAAGTCTGTCAGTCCAACACAGCATCCTTGTATTTCCAAATGGCCCTGAGACCAGGCAGTGCAGACAGCTGCTCAGCAATTAATTTGATTGTGCTTTTAACCAACTAGTAAAGGCAACTCTTTGACTCTCTCCCTCCTGCATGCCCTTATAATCGCTTTGTTTATCTGCACAATTTGACTCCCACAGCAGGTAGTGGAAGGGCTGTGTGCATTGTTTGTCTTCTTAAATTGTTAAATGAAGTGACTCAGAAGATTCAGGAAATTAATTTTTGTAGTCTAGATATATGGTGAAAAAAGAAGGCTTTGAAGTGGTGGTGTCAGTGTAGCCACTCTGAAATTCATGAATCAGCCGTTGCAAGATTTTCAGAGGCTTAAAAACTGAGACTTTTTTAAATAGTTGCATCCTTTTTAGTTGCCTATTGATATCTGAACCTTAACAATTCATGTCACTCGAAGCTTTATTCAACGGCCATTTTATATGAAAATGAAACCCAAGATACCCATATCAATAGGACTTCAGGAATCAGAGCTTTTAAAATAAAGCATTGCATTATTATTGGAGTCATATTAAGATGGTGATAATAGCCAGTGTTACCTATTATTTTTTCTCTCCTTTTTATTTTTTTAGGATGATTAATTTAACAGCTAGTGTTGAAATAGCCATAAACAATTTAATAAACCTAGTAAAACTTCAGATGCCTCTTTATTATGCATTCAAATAGGATTCTCAGCCTCTTGAGTCCTACTCTACACCCTTGAATGCTGCTAAGAAGAGCCATTAAAACCACAATACTAGGAGACTATTCTCATTTATGGTGATTGTAAAATAGAGACAAGACGCTGATTTGGATTCAGTTTGAGAGAGGTATTTTTGCACAAAAAAAACCTAAAGAAAATAAAGAATTAAACTGTAGCCTCTGTGCGTGTCAAATGGTTCACTTTGCCCTGTTGATATTTGTTAATACTGTCTCTGACTTTCCTATATAAGCTTGAATGTGTGTTAGCAAATGTTAAAAAGAGATCTTCCTACCTAGAATACAGTCAGAATTGTAGCTAAAGAATAGCTGTGTCTTACTGAAATATCATTAGCTTTCTATAGGCTGATTTCTTTTAAGTTTTAGTGTGTTTCGTTAGTTGAGAATGTCTAAGAGGAAAAAAATATAATATTTTTATTGCATGCTTATGAAGAAAGGCTTTGAATCTATTTGAAAATAGTTTTTCAAAGTATGTGGTAAAAATATATACCTTGTCTAAGGTCTGGAAATTCAGGCCTTAAAGCCATTCTTTTAGTTGAGACATGTTGTACAAGTTCTTACATATCTTACCCTCATTTTTGTGATACATACTTGCAGGTAATAACTCAAGCTGGGTGACAGCCAGGTGTAATGTGAACCTGTGGTGAAGAAAGGTGAAGCCATTTGGTTTCTTGTTTATTTGAATATACAGGTGCAGATTCAGAAATCTGGTCAAGAGTCATCTTTGTGGCTGTAGAGACATGCAAGTATTGCACACAAAGTGTCTTGTGAGCTACATTGGCAAGGAGTCTCTTTTGGGGGATTGTGGGCAAGGATTACTGATGGAGAGCAAGTGGGCAATGCAGCTCTCTGCTGCTGCCTCAAAGAAGTCAGCTGTGATTCCTTTCTATCACCTGTGGTGTTGTTTTACATTTTTTAGGGTGGTTTTTCTTCAGCAATGCAGCTGAAAAAGAGAGTTAGTGATCAGAGTGTACAACAGGGCCATTGACTTTCTCTTTCTGAAAAAGAAACTTGGAAGTTGATGAGTTCTTTGACCCTTTGGTGAGAAAGTAGATTTTCAGAGTTGGCTGCAGAACACCCTGGTTCACTGCAATCTGCTCTTGAAATTTGTTGTTCTGCACAGTGACAAGATGAATAAGAGCAATTTTTAAGAGAGGAACTAGAACTACCTACAGTAGATGGAGAAGAGAAAAATACTAGGCTCTTGCATGAACATCCTTATACCAGTGGTTGTGCTCCAGTAATTAAATTCTGACAAACAGATGAGCAAACAATCTCCAGGGGTAATGAGGCTCAGTCAATGAACCACAAGTGTTCACAAGTGTTAAAAATAAGAGAAAATACAATTGAAACCCCTGCATATGTGTTAGGCAAAAAGCAAGTTAAGAACTAATTAAAGGGATTTCTATTTTCCTCTCCATGTTTTGCATTTAGAAATAGATTTATAGAGTATATTCTCGACATTCCAGCATTCCAGGATTGTTAGATATAAGCATGAGAGTAGGCTTTGAACTCATTTATTTTAAAAAGAAAATTTAATAAATTCAATGCTCCATTTGACCAAAAGTTATCACCAGCATTATGTGCTTCTTTTCAACAAATTTGAAAACCTGTAACCAGAGAAGTGAAATCCTTCAAATTCAATGTGCTCACCCTTGGCTTAGGGCTCATGAAATGCCGACTCATGAAAATGTTGTTGTAGAAATTGAATACAGTTCATTCCAACCTGCTTGGTGATAGCATATTTCACAGGCCCAAATGTAAGTATCTCTTTCTGCTCCTCAGTAAAAATGATAACATATGCCATCACCCTTAACTGTGCAATAAAATAACTCAAATTGGACATGTCTGTAGAGAAGTGCTTTGTGTCATGTGATATAAATATCTACATTTTTTTAATGTCTTTTTTCTTATCACCTTTGACAGAGGCCTATCTCGCCACTGTCAGAATTGATTTTTTTTGCCTTTGAAGTATTGTTTCTTAGTTCTTCAAAATATTTTTTGCAGCGAAAAAAGATTGGCAAAATGACCATTAAATGTGACAAGTGCAGATGGGGAGTTGACAGTAAATACAATATCAACTTTGCTTTTTGCTGCAGCTCTTGGTCTGAGAGAGTTAATCCCATCAATGACAGTCACGTTAGTTTTATTGATATTTTGTAATCTGTCTTTGCTTGCTCTCCCTGGTTCACTGCAATCTGCTCTTGGTTAGTGACCTGCCACGCACTACTGGTATCTAATTGCTGCATGTATTATTTTTTTCATCTAAAATTGTGCTTTTAGGGATTATGTGAAGCATCTTGATGAACAGTGTAAACTGGTTCAATATAAATTATTTTTTCCTTTCTATCCCTTGGTGGATCCCACATTTAAACAGTATTTCATCAGGGTGCACTTTGACTGCTGTGAATGGTGAGTGTCATCAGTGATTGATCCTTTCAGGCGTTCCAGAGCAGTGGACATTTTGGAGAGATTCAGTAGTGTATCCATAGATGCATAGAAGTCAGGGTGGCTTGGACTGGACCAACTGAGAGTGCAGTACCAGGTTCATGGTAAACCTTCCCTCTATCACCAGCAAGGAATCTGCTCATATATATGCATTTTTTTTTTAACCTACTTACCTGTAGCTATAATGTCTCTTTTTTTTAATTTTTCTTGTAATTATGTCTATTTATGCCAGAGTCAACCATAACAAGTACCAAGCCCTTGAGCACAGTAAGAGAAAGCCGTAATGCCAAAAAAACGAGAGTTGAACTGGAGTTGATTTGCAAAATGTTGAGTGCGGTTGTAACACTGTAGTCTAGAAAAAGATTAGTATGTGGGGTTTGGTTTCATACTTATTCTCTCTCTTTAAACAGGAAGAGTTACTTGAAAGCAAAGGGAGCTGACTGAAGGTTAGTCTGTGTACTCAGTGGCACATAGGACTTGTATAGTACAACTGGGGTAAAGAAAGGCTTTGGTATTTTTGTTTTCCTTTCCTTTCCTTTTCCTTTCCTTTTCCTTTCCTTTCCCTTTTCCCTTTTCCCTTTTCCCTTTTCCCTTTTCCCTTTTCCCTTTTCCCTTTCCCTTTCCTTTCCTTTCCTTTCCTCCTTCCTTCTTTCAATTACATCTATGCCAAAATAAAATATCTGTCTTGTTGGGTGGAAGGCAGAAAAGTTTCTCTCAGTCCTCTTGAAGGTGCAGCCACACTGTGCTTAACACCACTGGAGCTTTTGTGTAATTCTCTTTAGTGGGGTAGCTCTGTCTTTGCCAGAGACAATGGGCTGAGGGACAGTAAGACCAGGACATTGATATTTCCTCTACTGGAATCCAAAGATAGACAACAGGATAGAAAAAAAAATATAAGTTCTCTTCTCAAATGAGACTTTTTTTCCTGTTTTCCATACTAGGTATTTTTTATCTAGAAGGGGGAAAAAAGGCAAGCAGAGTAATTTTTATCACTTCTCCATTTACGTATTTAATTTTAACTATTTGTTTAATACTTGCTGATGAGATGGTCTGATATACTTATATGGCCGCTGATGGTGTATTTTAAATCCAGAATACAGTGCTATCCCTAGTCTTAGATTTAAATCCTATGTCTCCATCATAGAATATGAGTGCAAAGAGACAGAGACTCAACTGATAAAGCACAGAGGTTTCAGAATTGCAGAAATCATTTAAGAATCTAGTATTTGTTGTACCTTGAAGCTTTCTGCAATATGGAACCTTGACTTAAAGTGAATTTTTGCCTAAAATCTGGCAAATTTAATTATTGCATTTTAATAAAATCTTATATTTTGAAAGACTGAACTTGAGTGACTTGTAAACTTGGCAGTAGTTATCTTTGGAATAAACTATACCAAGTGTAGTGGCATGAAGGTCATAATTCAGCCATATAAAAATTGGTCTTTAATTAGTTTTATTAATATTAGTTGCTGTTGTGGTGGTGTTCACACCAGAATCTCAAACCCTTCATTAAATGTTAAGTAAGCATCAAAAATTCCCTTGTGCTGTTCTGCAGTAATTTTTCACATTCTTGTGTTTTGGCACAGGGAAGTGAAGTAATTTTCCTTCTACAAGAGCCAGAAATAGAACCAAAATTCCCCCAACCAGCAACTTCTTTACTGCCTCTATTTGTGTTCATCAGTTAAAACAGGATCACTGTCTTTGTATAATCATGTTTGTATGTTTAAGTTTCTAGTGAACTATTTGAAGTCTAGGGATGGATTATAATTTCTGGTGCCTGGTATGGTTATGAGTGGGTATTTCATAGTCTGTAGAGTTCTTCTTACCCTTTTATTTATTTATATTTCCGTTCAACTTTGAACCTTTTCTGCCAATCCTCCCCACAAAAGAAGTTTCTAACCATAAATAAGGTCTGTGTGTTTTGTCCTCTTGACCTATGTACAAGGACGCTGTGCAATTAGTATTTTAATTTTGAAGAAGTAATTAAAAAGATAAGTATTTTCATTACTTGTCCCCCCTGTGAATGAAATCCCATAACCTGATACTTTTTTATCCTCCCTTAGCGAAAGCAGCCGGGACATCTAACTTGCTAAAGTCTTGGTACTAATACTAAATATGCAATTTTTGACAGCTAGAGGAACATTTTTACTGTAACTGAGAGGTTATTTATGTACATCCCACCCGTCTGTGCATGCAGGCCTGTGGGCACATACTTTTTTCCCCCTCCCATCCTCCCACCACATTCTTCCCTTGAAGAGCTCTCTACAGTTGAGAAATTAAGCCTCTTTACATATCCAGCTCCTGTCACTCCCATTATCATTAAACTCTTGTTGTGGGATCCCTAAATGAACTAACTTGTGTATAGCATGCTGTTTTCCCTACTTTTTGTGTGGATTTTTTTGTGTCGTGGAGGCACAAAAAAAAAAAGAAAGAAAAACCAAGAAAGAAAGAAAAGAAAGAAAAACTTCTCTCCCACAGCACAAGAACAAAGCATTGTT